>JARHVA010000628.1:2217500-2317500 GCA_037957365.1 Torreya grandis
GAAAGTTTCCTAGTGTTATGTTTTTTGATGTTTAGTATTGGCCTAGGAGTTTTGTATGGATATTATTGTGGATGGTAGATGTACACAAAAAATCTAAAATGGATATTTTTTCGGGTGTATTTTGGATTTTTTCCACAATATCATACATCTTTTCCTTAACAATGGTAATTGGCTTACTCCTACCCATCATAGTGGTTTGGATTGGCTCAATGGTAAGGGGAAGTGGGCTTGGGATGGTTATTTTAAATTTTTGAGCTGCAATTGCATAATATGTATTCGAAATAAGAATATCATAACTAGATAATTATGGAGATGGGCCAAAGAGGATAATTCTCAATTATTGGTACACTTGGTTGTAGTCCCAGGGAAATGAGGAGTTATCAACATAGGGTCTTGAAATGGTAATCCTTGGTTGCTAGTGTGTTTAGCTATAGTCATAGGTCAAGGATGGATTATCAACATTGGTAGGTTGATTGGCATTGTTAGATAACAAACCTAGTTTATAAGCATTCGATCTAGGATTGATGATAATGGTAGAAACATGCCCACCTAGAATATGACCCACTACTTTATTATAGTCATGTGCAACTGTGTGGTAAGTCTATTGGTTGTTGAGGTCATTTCGACCTTGGTTCATTCCATTTTAAGGTTGATCTTATTGTTACTATTGATAATACTATTATTGTTGTCATTACTATGGTTGAGGTCTTCACTATTGTTTCTATTGATTGGTATTCTTATGATGTGGAAAAGGATTTAGGTAGATACCCAAATTTTGATTAGAAGTAAATGCTCTATCATCTAACTAATTTTTTTCATTTTCCAACATATTCTCAAGAAGGTGATTTATCCACACACAATGACATATATAATGTCCATGAAAATGAAGGCATTCATATAACTCATGTTCTTTGTACCAATATGGATAAGGTATACCCTTAGTAAAGTGTTTAGGATCAACAAACTAATAATATTGGTCATGGCTAGTTTATGAAACATTGCTTTAATAGGCTCAACAAGGCCACCCAAGACTCTAAGAGTGGATCATCTTCTTGGAGGATGGGTTTTCAATGGTGGTGGTTATAGTATTTGAGGAGATGGCCTAGGTTGAGTTATAGGTTGTGCTTATTGCATAGGCTACACTTGTGGAATAAGCTATGTTTTGGTACAATTTGAGTAGATGGTGTTTGCATCATTTGGACATGACATGACTCAGTTACTCCATTACCTACAAAATTCTTGTTGTGCTTGTATGTCTTGATTTTTTTCATAATAATTATCCTGAGTCAGTGTAGATGCTTAAGTTTGGACTAGGTTAGGGTTTTGTCTTGGACCTAGGTTTTGGTTTTAGCTTTGATTCTAGTTTGAAGAAGATAACTTGATAGTCCCTTTGTTAATAAGAACCTTTTTGATGGTACGCCTTTCCCAATAATATCCTTGAATGTGTGCACACACTAAAGCTCCAAGTGATAAGATATTTCACTATGCAAATTTTTAGTAAACATAGCTTCCAATTATTTATCTACAAGGTTATTGGTGAAGTAACTAGGAATCACTCTCTATCTCTATAGATAACTTGCAAAGCTCTCACCAAATTTTTGCTTATCCTGACTCAAATATACTACTGAAATATCTTATTTTATATTATAGGAGAAATGTTTTACAAATTTATTTGACAGATCATTAAAACCTAATACAAAGTTATTTGGAAGTTAACAAGCCATTCCAAACACCGTCCATCTAGACTTTAAGGAAAAATAAGAAGTATGCAAATGTCACTATAGTCCACTTGATGGAAAGAGACAAAACTATTTTAGATGCTCTCTAGGATCTCCTTTACCCTTGTATTTTTCAAATTTTAGTGGCTCACAACCTAGATGAAATGGTATATGAAAATACTCCATGTTAAATGGGTACGAACATACGTCATCCAATTTGAACTTCTTGGTTTACTTATTTGAATGGCTGCAATTTCATCCTTCATCTATTGTAGTTCTTGGGCCAAGAAAATTGATGGCACATTTGGTTATGGTTGTGGTCGGGCGGTCAAAGGTGGATTACCTTGATTGAGGTATAATGGTGGTATGCATTAATATGGAATGTTGGTCTAATAGACTAATCGACCATGTATATCCATCTATGCATTAGGATGAGGATGATGATATTGCATTAATTATTAGTAAATATTTTGGTTTGGATTTCAAATATGGCATTAGGTCTGGGGGAATTGAGGATTTGATGGAAGTATATGGCTTTATGGGATGTATTGTGCTTGTTGAGTTTGAGTAGGGACTTACTATTGACTAGTCAAACCCGACTAAATAAATGGTACTTTTTATTGACCAAGGCCCTATATTTGAATATGTGAAACTTGATGAGTAAACTATAATGGTTACCGAATAGGTTCTTTCTAGACATTGTCACCTCTTTGTTGAAAAAACACATGTTGTGAAATAGATGCTTGTTGGGTATTTGGAATTTATCTTTGACCAATAAAGACACATTGTTGATTAGACAATGTATGTGATTGTTGAGGAACATTGGTCTATGACTACTGAGTTATATTCATCACTACCTATTGAGATGGAACATTTGTTACCCCCTATTGAGGTGACATAGTTTTTTACTTTTGTTGTGGTGGTAAATTGGTCTGTGCCTATGGATATATAATATTACCTATCACCTATTGAGGTAATACATTATCTAGAGCCTAATTACTTATTCACTATTATTGTGTGCTTGAAGAAGAAGCTGGTTGAGGAGTGGGAGTAACCTTTTATGGTTAAGAACTAGGAATTCCAATCCCCTATTATTTTGAACCACTCATGGTATTGGTAGGAGACACTTGTTATGGATTAGTTGGTGGTGTATTTAACTCACCTTGGCTTGAATTGGAAGACATTGGCATGTTATCCACTATATTTGGCACATGGTCTTAGGTAGAATCCATAATCACTTCCTCAATTAATGGGACATTAAACTTGTTTCCTACCAAAGTAATTTGGGAAAATGGGTCCACGGCTAGATAAGCCTAACCTAACGAATCAACTGACACTCATGTTGAAGGAATTAGTTCTATAAGTGGAGCATTCAATATGGCCATGGCATTGAAATTACATGTTAGATTAAGATAAGTCTAATATTCTTATTGAATTTTCATGAATTGCTCATCGATGGGGCCCTTTCACTTTGAAAGCATAATAAGATATTGGTGTGACATAGGCATGAGTGCTTGAGGGTAACTAGTAGAAACATGTTTGATACTTTGGGTGTAAGGTATGTTACTAGGCACTAGTAATAAAATAGGTAGGTTTTCATGGGGAATGTTTTTGTGAAACTTGGCCCCTACCTCTATAGCTATAACTAAAACCTCATCCTTATTTTCAAGAAAGTGATGATCGAACAAGTATGGGTCATAATTCAATGTCATGGTAACATCGTAAGGCTATATTGGACTTGTTTAAGAATAAATAGAACACTATTGAGCTGTGTGTTATTTTTATTAACCTGGATAAGGTTTATTTACAAAGTAGTGTGATATAATATCTTGTCTTTGTTCCACATACTAAGCAATACAAGGAGGATAAGGATCCATCTCACAAACTACATCATCACCATATGAGTCTTGAACAAAGGCATTAGTCATGATTTCATCTTCATAATTTAGATTATACATGGTTCCACTACACGTGTAGAAAATAATATATAAATCCATGACTAACATATCAAGAGGAAACGGTCTATAGTTCATAAAACTCTTGAAATGTGGTCTAAAATATTGGTCGGTGCTTGATATTTTCATAAACTTGGTCTAAATGGAAAAGTCACTCTATTATCACAAATAGTTTAAACTTCACCTAGGAATGGATCTCTTGACCAAAATCATCAATGATAAGCTTGGTTCAAATATCTCCAAGGTTTAATGTCTTGTGCACAAATGGCCAAATGGAAAACAAATTTGAACCCTAGATTTTAGAAAAGCATTTTGAATAAATCTAATCTAGGTCAAAAATAAATGAATAGTGCTATATCTTTGGAAACAAAACTAGACTCAAAAGGCATGAATGAAATCTCAAAACCAAGGAAAATTTTAGGTCTTTGGCAATAAGGCAAAAATATAAAAATTGAAATAGATTATGTCTGAAAATGGAAAGTCAAATGCTAGGTCTTTAAAAATAAGGCATAAAGCTAGACTTGAATATATACTTAGTCAAGGTAAAAACATACTAAACAATAATCTAACTATAAAATTATTCAAATCACTTTTATTCAATCTAAGAAGATCGATTAAAAAACAAAATTGACCTTAGTATATGACATTCACTCTAGGAATATTCCTAAATTAATTGGGAAATTTAATCTCAAGTAAGCAAAAATAAGTGCGATGAGTAAAGAATTAAATCCCAAGTGATAATAAAGGATCCAATGTAAACTAACTATGCTTAAGGTTGTACTTAAAAGAGATTTTTAACCTTAGTTTAAGGCAACAAACAAACTTGAGGCACATAGAAGAGACCACTTCCTAAATATAGGTAAAATAATTTTTAAAGAAAGCAAAGAATTAATCTAAGTTGTAGAAGTCAAAGGTCAGAGGTAAACACCCAAGACAAAATCAATTTAGACATAGGCATAAACCACTCAATTTTGAATTTGAACTTCGCAAGACAAATTTTGAACATAGTTTTAAAAACATGTTTTCTCAAATAGACAAAATTATAGACTTCAATGGATTTTATAACAATACCAATATTAGACCAAATTTAAACATGGTTTCAAACTTGGGTTGACACAAGGCAAAGTTTAGAAATAATACAAACAATGTACTGATACTATCTCACTCAAAAGGTATGACAATATTTTTTGTTCCAAAACTCTAAGGCAAAGACTTGGGATAATATAGACAACATAAAAATACCCCGATTAAACATGTGACACACACATAAATGTTTTGGAGTGAAAATTCTAAGGCAAAAGTGTGGTATCAAATGGAAACAATAACACCTCTTAGGCTAAAGTGGTGTACATATGAGTGGTAGTTTTAGACTTATTTTGGTACAACAATACAAATAGTTTTAGTCTAACATGACACACATGAAATTCAAATAAAAATAGAAGTAGCACAAATGGCTCATCCTATTCCTTATAACTAAAATGGGTGTTTATATATTTATCCAAAGTTTCCACCGATATACCACTGCTTGTGAGTAATTAAGTGTTGATCCAAATAAAAAAGTACAGGTGTATGTAGAGTTTTTTACATTCCGTTTATCTCTCAAGCATTAATACGTGGCACGAACTTAGACTAAGGAACACTCATCATTTGTCATGAGACTCCATGGAAAGTGGGGGTTTATCTAAAATATTTAACTTTTGTGTGTACTATATCATTCCAAGTGTGGTTAACACAAGGGTACAAACATGTCAATTAATCTAAAACTCCCAACTTACTATCCAAGAGTCTATTCCTTTTCATATTAATTCTATCCACTTTTTACTTAGTGGAGTCTGATGTCTAGTTTCCACATGGCATGGGTACCTATTGGGATCATCAAGCTAATCACTCACCACTATCCCATCTAATGGTTTGCCTAATTTTTATACCCAATTGTGGAGTAGGATCGGTACAATGCTAGGAGATCAAACCCTAGGTCAATGCACATATAAATAACTCTTGGGGAGGTAATGAACTCCCACCCATAATCTAAGTGGATATAAAGAAATAAATTAAAAGGGAAAGACTTTAGATGTTGCTTTTGAATCACCCAAGTTGATCAGTGCTTGAAGAGAGCATACAAAACTTTATTTTTGACATATTTTTCAAACAAAATAAGTAAACTATGTGCTTTTGGTCACCTATGTTCGCTAAAGGGTATAGGGGGAGAGCATACACTCTAAATTTTGTGTTTTTTTGAAATAAAAGAATCTAGTACAAATAATTTGAAACTAGGCCAAGGAATGAACAAAAATCAAAAAAGCTCTTAGGAGTTGTAACTAAATATGTTGATTCTTTTTACTAACACAAAATTTAAATATGCTTGAAAATTTTGGCCCCTTGGTCATGTTTTCCCTTTTAAAAATTTTAAAAATGCAAAAAGACAAATTTTTAGGTAAATTTTAAAACACCTTAACCAAATGTGAAGGAGTTTTAAACTTTGTAATATTTGACTTTTGAAAAATGAAAAATTTGATTTAAAAAACATTCAAAACTCTTATTCTTTGGCCTAATTCTATGATAACAAGTTACTGTATTAAGTTTTTATTTAATCCAAGGTGAAGTTTTTCCATTTAGCTCAAGAAAACACAAAAGTTAGCTCTCTATAATGATTTTGTAGGTACACAGTAAACTGTGAACTATGAAATTGTTCAAACATAAAAACACATAAAAACCCAAATACAAAAAGTTAAAGTCGGTATATTTACGGGTACCAAATAATTTCACAACTTATTTTGATTATTTATCTACTCTGGAAAATAATGTCATGGTTCAAGAAAATGATTTTATTGTTCAGGGAATGATTTCATAGTTCTAGAAAACCTACAAGAAAACATAGAAAAAGATATCAATGATTTCACAATTTTTTGGTGATTTTTTAATCAGTAAAAAATTTTACAATTTGGTATCATGAATTAAAAAATCATAAAATGTGATTTTTATACTTGACTATGTGATTTCACTACTACAAATAATAATTTTTCTACTAAAATAGATGAATTTGTAAATGTAAAAAGAATTTGTAGTTAACTCAAAAGGCAAATTAAAAGACTTGTTTTTCTATAGGATGAATTTGTACTTTTCTCAATTATTTTGCTATTGCTAAGATTGATTTCATAGTTTTTATGGGCTAAGGATAAACTAGGATAATTTCACAATTTTTGGGATGAATTTGTAAATTCATTGATGATTTTATTGTTTACCTCTATGAATTCTTAGTTACATAGTCAAAAATTCTAAAATCCCCCATCAGAAGCCAAATATGAAAAAGTTATAAAAAAAATAAAGAAATTAAGCTCTAGAATGAAATCTTCTTAGTTCCAAAATTCTCCCAATATACTCAATTTATGCTTATTGGGTGCGAGTTCCTACCAGGTGTGTTATTATGTGATCAATAGGAATCCAAAAGGAGAGATTAATATCATGTTATTATGATTAAATGCAAGTAAAAACACATTGATAAAACTAAAATCTTTAGCTTAGACACTCAAGGAGCAAGAGAATAATACAAGTAAATATCAATAGAAGACAAAGTAAAAATTATTTACCTTCCTTGAGATCAAGAGTTGTATGTTGGCCTTGGATGGATGTGCTCGGTTGTGTGATCAAATAATCTTTGACAATGGTTCTCCTTGCATCATCTCTCATTGCCACCTTGGCAACATTGGGTTTGACTTTGGCTTAGGCTTGGATTGTCTTGGCTCTCTCAATAAATGAGCATTATAACACTATACCAAAGGAGATTTTTTAATTTCTTTTAGCATAATAACTTTACAAAAAAGAAACTTGTTCAACAATAGATGAAGCCCTGCATTTATAGTCTTCCAAACTAACTCTAACTCAAGTGCAATTAGGTTAGACTTAATCATGGTTAATTTTATACTAATCATAGTTGAGTTAAGGAGGGGACAAATAATTTATATTTGGGATAAACATCCCATTTATTAAGCATGGCTCTCCATTTTTGAATTTAAGGATTTAGGGAAGATATTTTCAATTCCTTGACTTTGAGAATGATGACATCATCATGACCTCATTTTTATTGAAATTTTATTTTTACAAAATTGATTTTCACTGATTGCATATGAAAATTTCACTTAAGAATTTAATTTGAGTTGCTTAGTCTTTTCATTCTTCTTAGCATATTTGCACTTTAAGAATTGTTTAAGTGCCCTAATTTATGGGTTCTAAAAGCCAATCTATCAATTTTATAGGTCACAAGTTGATTAGAGATGAATACGTGAGGGGTTACTATTGCGTACAGGATAATACCACAAATAGGGAGGCGTCAATGTGATTATGAGAACTAATGTTTGATGTGCAGATGAAGTTGGGACATTTACTGATTCTTAGGCTTAATTTGAATTGTTTGGTATAAATTAATCTAAAGTCTTGTCAGAACACAATTGTGGTGAAAATAGGGTGTCTATAGTTCTCACTTAAAAAAAATAGAGAATGTTGTGATCAATGATTGGTTGCAGCTCCAAAATGGTGCTATAACAACCTCTTGCATGGAAATAAAAACCATGGTTTTGTACTACAACGTCAAATGTCAAAAAACTACAATAAAAAATTAGACACGTTAAGATATTCATCTTAAATATTGACATGGTGTGGTTTAGGCACCATGTAATCAAAATGTTATGGTGCAAGAATGTTGAGTACTCTCCCTTAAGTATTTATAATCTGATCACTTGATACCAACTATATGTGTAATGAATCCATTAAAATTTATTATTATTATTATTATTATTATTATTATTATTATTATTATTATTATTATTATTATTATTATTATTATTATTATTATTATTATGTGAGTGGGAAACAAACCCATAATTATTTGTGATAAAATCAATAACTTGCCATTATAAGCTTGCCATTCAATTCCATTAGAACCCAGTTACTATGTAATAGACATGATGGGTGCACAATGTTGTTTATATAAAAAATTATTTGTTTTTACTTTAATATAGAGGATTGATGTGTGTTCAAATCAATAAAATTAATCCAATTAGTCCATCTTCTACAAAAGTGATTTTTTATCTATTTTAAATAATGAAGAATAAATATTAATATTCTTGGGCTTTAGGGTGTTTGATTCTATCAATGTCAACATGAATGCCTATAACAACATGTATTGTCATTTCTTCACATACATTTCAAAGTGTAAATAATGATATAAATTTTCAATTTCATTGTCTTCATTTCAAGTACAAATTGAAATATTATTTAGATTATATTACTCCCACCTTTGATAACTACTGTGGGTACTAATGTCAGACAAATCAAGAGGTCTAAGTCTCCCCCTATCCAAAAATAGTTGGCCAGGATATTGTTCCCCCAATCTAAATTATTCATTTCAAATAAAAATTTATATGTTGTTCTACCAATGTAAATTATAATGGGACTTATAAATCTCTAACTGCAACACATTTTCCTAGAGCAATGGAAAAAAAATCTATGGAAACTCAATCAACGATTGGAAATGGGTCAGTGAACACAACAATAATTCAAATAACAATTGCTCATATTTTATATTATAGATGAGTTAATTCTCTTGCTCTTCTATTATTGGTATTTTATGAATAATTTCCATGTATTATGTGTATTATAGTGTTCAATATTGTACCTTTATATTTAGTGACTTTATAAAATTAGGATGGCTCAGTGTTTACAGTAAAGATGTTATTGGGCAATGCCTTAAAAATAAAAAATCTCTTTAATTTGATGATCCCAAAAGTGGGTTTCAACTAAATTATTTAAGTGAAGGTGGTTTGAAAGCAAAGGATTGAAGGTAAAAAGATGGATCTCCTAAAAAATGTCATCAACTATTATCTAGGAAGAGCTGTCAAACACATTTTAGGATGGGAGCCTTAGTTTTAACTCTAAAAATTTAATATATTTTTGAGAAAGAGGCATTTATCTCTTATAACATTTAATCAACATTCTATCAATATCCATGATAATTTTTTTTCTAAAATTAATAACTATCTAGACTTATTTTGGCTATCAAGATATTAATATAGATGTTTTTAACCTTTTCAATTTTTTTTTGGGAGGAGTATGGGGGGCTAGATATTTTTTAATTATTATTTTTTGGTATGGAGTATTGCTTATATTGGGCTGGACATTGAAAGTTTATTGAGGGAATTTTTGTTTCTTTTTAATAATCTTATGTTGATCCATATAATTTACCAATGAGGATGTTTTGATTTTGAGTTGGTGGAACTCCCAGCTCAAGCAATGCACATTTTTCTTACATTCATCCACATTACCACTTGGGCCCTTGGGGAAGCTCCCTAAGCTCACACCATAGTTTGTCACCCCCAGTATGTGATTGCACAACAACCACATTTGGTTACATCGTATCCAACTGACCTATAGAATTATTCAAATAGTGATTGAAACCAGATGTGTCCATCTCTCAAATCCTTTTTCATCAGTGAACTTTAAAAGAAAATATATTCAATGGTATGTACTTGAGAATAGAATTTGCCCATCCTAAATGCATATTGATTTGAGGAATCCTTTGACATATTTAGATCTATTATATTTTCATTTTTTAAAGTCTAAAGAAATAAGTTGTTCTAAAGATGTGTGTTTTACTAGGTTGCTTCCAATCCCACTCAAAAAATTTGGTTTGATCTAGTTTTATTGATCTTTGTAAATAGTTTCACACTACACATTTTTAAGGATGTTAGGAACATAATATTATTGTGATATTAATTTCTTTTAACATTTAATATTTCGATGATAAGTTCCATCACCTGGTTCTAAATTAAGTGGTTCCTCTTACACTTGTGCTCTATGTACTTGTTTCGAGACATGACTCCCTAGAGGTCTTGTGGGTAGTAATAGGTTGCTTTTTGAATGAAGAGATCACAACACATTTGAAGTAATTAATTAAACAACCACAACTTGGTTCTACTATGTATTTTAAAAGAGATTTTAGGATGCCATATTCACATGCACAAAACATGGGATATGTCACAATAGATGCTATTTTCATATGTATGTATTTCATCTAAAGCCTTTTATCTTATTGGATTGTTAATAAATTAATTTATTGTACATAAAAATTGGAGAACTTGGTATATGCAAATATTTTGATTTGATTTAACATATAATAATTAAAATGTGCAATTTTATTACATTAAAGGCTAAAATAATTATTTATCCATAAACATTTCTACTTACAGGGATGGGTATCAGTCAGGTTTGTACTTACTTTTAGAAATTGAGTTGACAAGATCATGGATTTAGCATCTTATTGGAAAAAGATAAAATGTCACATAATAATCATACATTTGTTTGAATTATATTTTTGTTATGATGGGTGCTCTAGAGAGACCTTAAATTTAGAACCAAATAATTACCATGCAATTAATTCTACATAACCTTCACAATAAACATACAACTAGAAAAATAGTTGAATTATTGATTAGTATACATTATTGAGTGAACTGAGAAAGCATTTAACGCTTTTCATAGGTGTGAAAACCTAAAATGAAAATGTAATATATCATATAAATATTAACTAGCTAGGGTTAATCTCAATTCCAAAACTTATTTACCTTGAACATGTATTTTAGATTTAAAATAAAAATTAATTATTCTTGGTCCTACCTTATCAATTTTTAATGGGCCTTTGATCCAAGTGTAAAACAAGTGTAAATGTCCTTAATAATAGTATTTAGGGCCTTAATAGTCTATGTAATTGAACTTAACCATGTTTACCTTCATAAAATAAGTAATAACATAGTGTTGATGCTAAAACATTATTTATCTTTACCAGTTGTCTACCTTTTTGTACTCTAAAGACTCTCGATTCTAAGGTATATTTCAAAGAAATTTTAAATTGTCTCTATCTACTATTATATATATCTTAAATGAATCCCTCTAATGTTTTTTAAGAAATACCAATCTTGAGATTCTTATCTTATATTTGTCACATATCGCATTCACTAATGACTCTATTTCCTTGTCCACAAATTTTACACTTACTGGTACCATATGGTCTCAATCTAGTTGTATCACTATGTCTAACTTTAAAAATGTTAAATGAGTTGAATCCAACATTATAAGGAATAAAAATTCCTAAAATTCCACTTATAACACACTATTTGCATAGACCAATGCCATTAGATAGGAAAATAAAAGCCATAAAGGATGTGCAGGCAGTTTAGAGTCACCAACACTCTTAGTGATGATTCATGAAGCACAAACTACCAAAATTAGAACTATGACCATGAGGATAGAATAAATATAGACTAATTTAACCCACCAAGTGCACTCACTTGAAATCTACTCCTCCTATCCATACCAATGTTAGGAACCCATACTACTGCTTTTCTTTATTTTGTTAGTGTCATAGTTGTTATGGATGCACATGCTTTATAAGTCATCACATCAACATTTTGTTTTATCCCACATTCATGGGAAGTATTAGTTTCTTATATTATAATTATTATATAGGTAAGTGTTGAGTCCAATGAAGGCATCAATGAATTTATTATATTGAGCTTTCTCAAAGGAGGTTGCCCCCTCGAAGTGGCCAACGATCAATATAATTCTTTCAGTGCTTCTAATAATTTTATAAATATATTATTTCAAGAATTTTTATTAATTTTTTATAGGAGGATCTTCTCATCTGGTATCAGAGCCAGGTTTCAATCTTGGGACCTATGGGTTATATATTAGAGCCTCCACCTAGGTTTAAGTCATGGAGCAGGTGGCTACACTAGCATGGTAGTGTTCATCCAAGGCTTGTACATGTGAGTATGGGTGAAAATATAACCTAGAGTCTAGGTTTTGGGAGCATGGTGGGATGTTATGATCTTGATGGATGTATTTCACTAACATCTCAAGTTTTTAGTGTAACAACTCATTATATTTGGTATCAAAGCCTCCACCCAAGTTCAAGTCATGAAGCAAGTGGTTATGCCAATATGGTAGTGTTTGTTTAGGGATCATATAGGCAAGGGATATTGGTGTACGAGTAAAAATACATCCTAGAGAATGGAATTCAAAAGCATGGTGGGTTGTTATGATCCTGATGGGTGGATTTCACTAACACCTTTTGGTTTTGGTGTAATGGTTTGTTACAACCAATTGGAAATTGGGTGACCTATTTGACTTGTCCAAGAGAGTGATGAGAGAGAGAGAGAGATGTCAATTTTTGTCAATTTTGGACTTGTCCAAGCTACTTGAGCATGGAAGCAAACTTTGCAGATCTGAAGAGACCTCTCTAAAGTGGTCACACATGTTAGAACTATATAAAGTCTATACAACATGCTTGAAACTCCCTTATTTGTATTTTATCTTCTTGAATCTACATTGAACCTATATTTTTTTAGTTTTAAAATGGTTTCTACGACCATTTTTGACATGTGAAATATTGGATATCCTTTTGAAAAAATGGCCTAAAAAGACATAAAATGACACTAATGACGAATCAAAAAGATGATCGAGGCCTAAACCACATTAAATGACCTCATTAATGACTATAGTGGACATTTTCTAACCTAAGAGACCTTATAAAAAATTTGATGCAAGGGATTGACCTAATTTGACATAGGAATAAAATTTGTCAACATTTTGGTGATTTCCTAGGGGTATAAAGCTAGCTATATGAAATATCAATAGCCTTCTCCTTTCCATTGGGATATGGAGTCACCTATACACTATATTTGACACTAAAATTCCTATGAAAGGAAACCAAACTATAGTAAACAATAGGAAACAAAAACACAAGATAGAACACAAAACAAAGACTTATTTTCTCAAGAATACTTAGGGAAAACACACACAAGGACACACACACCTATCCTAGTATGTACAAGACCTTAAACACTTGAGGTAATGAAACAATTCATCATTTGCTTCAACCAGGGTCAAGGATAATGCTCCTAGCATCACTACTACTCCATGAATACAAACCTTCAATTGATGCATATTTATCAATGAACACTTACGTATGTAGATAGTTAAATGACTGACCATCTTTAGATCTTGTGTTGACTACAAGTGTATCACTTCGATCTCTCATGAATAATCTATACATCCCTCTAAGAATATTGTTTGGCTTTGCATCTTGATTAAACTCTATCATGTTCAATTGACACCTCTCAAACTGAATCTTGGGAGTTATCAAAGTTATCTCAACTTCATCTTCTTATATAACATGATGCACTTTATGTCTAGAATAATCAAGCTTGTCTTCTTTATGATCCAACATGTCTAAAAGTGGTTCAATATTAGACTAAGGTTTATATTTCTCTTCAAACACAAATATTTTTGACTTGGTTTCATTAGACTGGTTCATGACTGCAACCTTCTCAATAGTGACTTGACAATTATTCGCATGCTTGTTAAGAAACTCTCATTCATGTTTGTAAGATCCATAAACGATCTTACTATCAGATTTATGCTTCTTAGGAAATATAATTGGCTTACTCAATTGTTCAAAATCTTTTAGTATGGGATGGAATTGCTACTATTGGATAGTTCTAATGTCTAACTTGACATCAGATTTCAAACTATCACATTAAATGTCAACCTAGGGGTATGTATACTTTCAAGGTGAAAGAAAAGTATATGCCTCCATCCAACCAATTGAAGGCTACTTAGTTCAGCTGTAAATAGGGAAATAAAGAATAGAATATTCTTCACACATTAAAAAAATCACACTTTAATCTATATATTAAATAACATCAAACTTCATCACACACAAATATAATGTAAATAACATAAATGAAAAGATTGTGAGGATTGGGATCTTCACCACAATTCATTCCAAGGGGACCCTTCCTCATTCAAACTTGGGTTTGGATCCATCCTCAATAAAGCTTATGAACTTTAAGAAATCATACCATCCATATGAATAACTATAGCAAATAAATTTTTCTACACGTCTTTTATTAAAATCAAAATTCTGGTTACAATATTTTTCTCTTTGCTTCTTCAATAATTCACTTGTTTTTTTATAATGGAAACCTCTATTCTTTATATACTAGAGTAGGTCCATTAATTACAACAATACTTAATCTATTCTAGGAGAGAAACAAATTAGTTTCATTACAACTTCCTCTGTTACACTTTTCTCTGACTTATTCCTTTATTAGCAGCTAACTAACTTCTAAAACTAACAACTTCCAAAATAGATGATAGAATGCATACAAAAGTCTCATTAGAGAATAAATATATACCAAAACTACTTTTTTTATGATTCACTCATTGAATAACTACCCAACAGTTGCTATAGCTACCTCCACATGGCTACAAGTCATTTATTTACATTTAAATCATATCATGAAAGATACTATAGGCTCAACCCTTATATAGAAATTTATCATCTTTGTTTATAATCTTATCATAGGTACTCAGAAAGTGGCTACATGTAACCTATTGCTTTCTAACTAGTGGCTATGAGTAACCTGTAGGTTTCTACTCTGTGGCTATAGGCATCTCGCAGACATTCAACCAATGGCTATGAACATCATGTAGATGTCTAGCCAATGGCTAAAAACTAATGGAAAATGTGTATCTTGGTTCTTTGATAACCTTAAGTAATGATTAACATGACATGTCAAAAAGGTACAACTTATAATAAGAAAACATACTAAAAATCATAAATATATTATCCATTAAAACATCATGCATTAATTAATACAACTTCATTATATTAAAGAGTCAAAGGATATTGGGTTTGAAATACAAGAAAAATTATGGAAAAGACAAGGCAAAATATATGGCAGTTGTAGGCCTCATCACACCCCTAGACTTAACATTTTACTCATCCTTGAGCACTCAACTAATTATTGGTGAAGGCATAGAACTTTCTAAAATCATAAGATTCTTGACAACCCTTACTAGAAGATCCATCAAACCCTCTTTTGTTTTCTATCTTGAACCATCTTATCTTTTCTACTCTCTTATTAGGTGGATTCTTTCCTTTAGGACCAACAATAGGAAACTAGAATAGAGGAGGATGAAACTAAAGTCCAAGCCAAATCAATATTTTCCTTATAACTAATTTAATTTACTCATGAGCTCTATGGACAACTTCTCTTAGATTAAATGGGGAGTAAGGTTATTTCAATCTCAATGAAGGTGAGAGTTGGATCCATTTGTTCTTACAAGAGATGTAAATTCTTTGTTGCACTCTTTCCATAATATCAAGGTAATGGTTTTGCACTTCAATCTTTTTGGACATTATCTATCTAGATGGAATATCATTATTAGAAAAACTTTCCCACTCTTCTACTAATGCTAGAGTGTTTGGACATTCTGCCCAGATCATACAAGCATTTTTTTTCTCGTATATAGGACTGACTCTTCCTCTATTTTTACTTAATTCAATATATAATATTCAAATGCATTAAGAAGTACATCTCCCACATAAATGTTTGGGCTATAAGTTTTAATGCTTACTATATCTTATTGATGTATATAAAATTCACTTAATTGGGTTTGTTCATCTGGGCTAGACTGGCTATACACACCAAAGAAAAGTTTTGGATCACTTACAAAAAATGGTTGATCATTCAATACCTTTTGGTATTAAAATGTGTACCACTGCTCCTCTAAATACACTGCATACACCCTTGTAGGTGGTCTACAGGCTACAATCTGCTCATGGTATTCATGGAGCCTATTGACATTATCTTTAAGTGTCTTGATTTTCTCTTCTACCTTTGTCAAATTTTCACTTGTATCCCTAATCTTATATTTTGCATCGAAATAATCATTAAACCTTCTAATTAAATCATCACAAAATTATTATTTTCTCCTTCATACCCTGAGAGGAATTCAATAAAATCATCTTTTGTCTCTATAGGTAAACAAGATGAGATGTCAACAAAGATTTCTTCCATAGTTTCTCTTACCTTTCCAATGGCTGTACTTTCAATCTTCTCCTCATAAGGGACAATTTTCATTGCTACTACTTCTGCAAGTGTTTTCTCTCTATAATGACTTGGTGGAGGTGATGATGTTTTCACTTTTTTTTCCAATACCTCTGCTACTCCCACCAGAGTCTCCAAACCTCCCCTATTTTCTAATTTGGATATTTTCTTCCTTAACCTCTAGATTTCTTCCATAACATCCTCTAAATTGTGGAATTTATTCTTAGCAAACTAATTTTCTTCCATCTCCTCCCTATATTGTCTACCAGTTTGGTTGATTTCTTTAATTTCTTCTACATTGAATTAGTCAACCTTCCTAATTTATTCTAACTCCTTCCTTCCAAAAAATGGGGCCTTATCCTCTTCTACTTCAGAATCCTCAGGCCTGACTACTTCAAATCCATCAGGATTGATGTGGCTTTTGAAATTTTCCTTCTACACCTCATCATCATCACCGATATAGATAGTATCTATCTGAATGCTTTTCTTATTGAAGATTCTTTGTGATTTTATTCTTCTTGTGGTAGAGGATGAGACTTCCTTTTTCTTTGAGGATTTCTTTTTGGAAGAAGATATGGTAGCCCTAATTTCAGGAATAGATTTTTCCTCTTCTTGGACAGGTGCCTCTATGATTGGTGTGGAAAAATATTGATTTCTTTCTTCCTAAAATTCTTGGATCGACCCTTCTAAAATAGGGGTTTCTTTTAAGATTTCAATGGTAGGGGTTTCAACTACAATTGTAGGAGGAGAATTAGGTTATGTCCTCTTGGGGATTTCTTCATATTCATCTGGGGATAAGATTAACCTCCTTTTCTTTTTTGTGCCTACTATAACTGTTGATTACTATGCTATGGGCTGAATATAGATGCCCATAGCAACATTTTTAGATAGATGGTTAGCTCAAGGTTTTTGTGGGGGCACAAAATTGAGTCCTAATGACTCACCTTTTTCTAATTTAGGGGTTTTTTCCTTGTGTTCTATCTCCCTACCTCCTTATTGATATTTCTCTTCAGGGTGAAGACCTCTTAATGCTAAAGACTAACCCCATGTAATTTATAGATATGCATCCTCAATTCTTCTTTTTACTATTAACCAAATTAGACAATAATGTGACAAAGCACTAGTTATCTCTTTTTGGTAATCCTTAGACATCCTTTTCAGAATGTTGAGAAAATGATTGGGGATGTTAATATGGAAGCTATGTCTAAGATGGTTTAACAATTTGAAATGAATGGTGTAGAGCATGGAATACTTACCCTCACAAGTGAAGTATTTGATGATGAATGAGATTACCTCCCTTTATGGTGCTATAAAACTAAGACATTCAACACCACCTTTCTTTACCGGTAATTCCTCATGGCCCACTTTGAACTACTACCTAGCTAGATTTTTGTTAGATTACACCATTTTTCTCCTTATTGAGGTAAGCCTATACCCCAACTGATAAGTGTCTTACAGACCTCAAATGTTTTCCCAAACATAGTGGCTTGGTTCCCATCGAATGAAGTGTCAAATTCCTAGGTCATCTGCTCTAAATAATACTTTAGTCTTTCAAAGTATCCCATCCATCCTACTATTTGGAATATCTATAGACATTATAGCTTTACCTTAATTCTATGGTATTTATTGATTCCATCTTGATGACTGAGCCTCCCATTTTATAAATCAAGCCCTTATTCTATCGTGAACTTTGGAATTTTGGTTTCTCTCAGTCTCTGGTTATAGGTATATGTCTTCTATTATTTTTTTGACTATGCTTCAGGTTTCCAATGATGGATAAGAGTTGTGGGATGAATTTATCACTCATGTGAATAGTTACCTCAGTCATTAATGCCTTTATGATTCTCATATGGTTGTAGGTTGATACGTGCCATCACATGCTATTGTGGTTATCATGCAGTGGAGTCATGATGGTCTATGGTCCCATCAATCCCCCCCATGCCAAATAATCACTTATCCTTGAGTGATGTAATTTCAATGTGTGAAAAAAGAGGGAGCAAAATGATTTGATTTGATTGGTTAAAAGGGGGGTAATAATGACTCTTTAATTTTTAGAAGAATGCAATTAGTGTTATGCATGTATGTATTTATGTATAATTATTATGGTTAAAATTAGTTATATCTATTATAAGTAGGACCGTACCTTTTAATAACTAGTAGATCTTAGCTCAGAATAACAATCCTCCATCATTATAGGATCTAGTGTGTACTTTTATATGGTGATGATGGAGAAGGTTGATATGTGTGTTCATTGTACAGGTGGAAGTGCATCACATGACATCATCTCTATGAATAGGATCTACATGTTGATGATCTAGAACTATTGATTGATGTTAGTTAGGGTTAATTGAGGATCTAGGTCCATGACTTTAGATGGGTTAGCTTAAAGGTCCACATGCCTCAAATGTGCGTACAAGAGGGTCTGAAGGAGAGCCCATCCAGTCAGTTGAATTTGGAAGTGATAGAATGGTAGTGATCTTATAACCTGTGTGTTGGAGAAGGCATCTTACACATATTAAAATGTGTCTCCAATATATAGTGAGGGGCACTTGTGAAAGCTTACATGAGGGTCTGAGAACCTTAGGTTATGGCTAGAGTTCTATCAGGTGGCCCTAGGTTATATAATGACATTATTTTTATGTAGGGAGAATATGTCATCATCCATGGGTGATCCACAGTGGTTTATTCTTTTTTCTTCCAATCTTTTCCTTATCTCCATAGGTGTCTTCTCTCATCTACCATACCTAATAGCAAGACTTTGTAGGTTATAACATCAAGATTTAGTGCCCACAGAAACTAAAAGTTGTGTTCATTTATTGTTTGGTATTTTTAGCCTCTAAGTCTTTCACTCGGCTAAAACTTGTCTATAACAACTACGAGGGAAGACTGTAGCTATTAGAAATTGGACCTATAGTAGCTGTTAAAAAGACATAATAAAATAAAGGAAATTTTTAAATGATAACTTAATTTACCTAGTTATTTTATATTTTTATATTGTTTTTGGTTTTTCCATTTTTACCCCTAAATGGTGAGAGAACTAGTTTTCCACTTAGGTCCTTTATTGCATATTTTGAGTAGCCAACAAGCTAGTTTTCTACCCAAAATCTACCAATAGTGACAAAAAAGGGTTTTCACTATTGGATTTTTTTTACTCTTATTTGTTATGTGTAAAACGAGTTTTTATTTCTAGTGATTCTAAAGAAACTTATTTATCTTTACAAAGGAGAGAGAAGATTCCCTCCTCATTGTACTCATTGGAGTGTTTTGGCTATGTACTAGCCTCGTGCCTATTCTATTTATATTCATGATGTGTGTCATTTAGATCTCACATGGGTTGTGTCAATATTGTTTTTGTAAACTCATCTTTAGACAAAGGCTTTTTATAAATTCTTAATCTATGATCATTAACTAGTAAACGAAACCAAACTAGATCAATAGTCTACAACTGGACAAATCTATTATCAAAGACATGCTAAATTTCATAAGGATGAAGCCACCTTGTTTGAAGCTTGCCCAAGTGATCTTTGTACTTAGAATCAAAAAATAAGGCCCAGTCCCTAGCTATGAACTATCATGTCTTGATATATCTATCATGCCAATGTATTCTTTGCCTTTATACTAATTTAGTGTTTTATAGTGCTTGCTAGCATTACTCATCAAGCTAATTTAGTTGCATCAGCCTTGCCTCTTGTGCATAAAAAAATTCTATGCCTAGTTATACTATTATCCTCAGTGTTTTATGTTCAAATTTAATGAGTAAGATAGGTTTCTTACCATATACGAGCTCATAGGGTGTGAACCTAGTAGTTGTTTTCCATGTGATACAATATGCCCAGATAGCTTCACATAATCTAGCCTCCTAATCTTTCCTTGATATGATGACAATTCTTGTAAATATTCTTTAAAGTTCCCTATTTGTAACCTCTACTTATTTTTTGGACTAAGGATGGTAGGGATTAGACTTTGTATGCCTTGTATCGCACTCCTTTACTAAATCAATAATGAGATAAACAATAAACTATGGTCGCTAGTCTGTGACTATTTCCGTTGGTACTCCATATCATGTAAAGATCCTCATATAGGAAAGCAAAAAAAAATTCATCTTGAGCATTGGTGAGAGCTTTAACTTCAACCCATTTATTCACATATTCAGTGCATACCAATATGTTCTCTTTATTATTAGATTTAGGATCAATAGGGCCCATAAAATCTAATCCTCATTTATCAAATGGCTCTAAAACCAGCTGGGGTTGAAGAGCCATTTAATTAGATCAAGTGGTTCATCCCAGATGTTGACACTTATCACAATGAGATACATACTGTATAGCATCCCAGTGAATGGTTGGCCAATAATAGCCTACATTTAAGATTTTTACTACTGTTCTTTGGGCTGCAAAATGTCCTCCATAGGGTTCATTATGGTAGGCTTTGATTTTATCTATAATTTCATCCTCTCTCAATCATCTTATGATATTACAATTAGGTCCTGTGTAGAAGAGAAATCTTGAAAGCCAAGAGGACTTCCCACTTTTTTGGATTAGATCTTTTTTCTCTAGAGGAGAAGTGATGTGGAAGCATACTAGTTTGTAAATAATTTGCTATGTTAGCAAACCAAGGTGTTATTATGGAGACTAAAAATGAGTGTTCATCCAAAAATGAATCATCCACAATAGCTTTCTTAGCTGGTGACTGTAATCTTTAAATAATATTAGCCACAACATTATCTTTTCCTGTCTTGTCAACAATAGTCAGGTCAAACTCCTGTAGAAAAAGCAACCAATGGAAAACTCTACCTGAGATAGTTGGTTTATTCATCAAATATATTATTTAAATATGGTTTGTATGCATAAACACTTGGTACCTAGAGATATAAAGTTAGAATTTATTTATAGCATAAACAATAGCCATAAATTCTTTTTTAGTGATAGTATAGTCTACCTCAGTTGCTTATATGTTATTACATACAAAATAAATTACATCATTCTAAACACCATGCTTTTGATTGATTACAGCCCCTAGAGCCATATCTAAGGCATCTATCTGAATGTGGAAGGGAATCTTTCAGTCAGGGCCACGCATAATTGGTGTAGAAATTAGCAAGCCTTTAAATTTTTCAAATGCTATGTTACAAGCAGGTTTCCATTTGAACTCTACATCTTCTTTTAAAAAAAATAAAGGTGTTGTAATGGTGCTAAAATTATGAATTAAATGTTTGTAGTATCTATCATGGCCAAGAAAACTTTGAACATCTCACTTTTTTATAGGTAGAAGCAAGCCTTTGATCACCCATATTTTAATAGGGTCCACTTGTATTCCCTCAGCTGAAATGTGATGCCCAAGAAAACATCTTTTGTCATCATCAGAAAACATTTCTTATGGCTAAGGGATAAATGGTGTTTTTATCATCTCTGGAGTACTTTCTCAAGGTTTTTTATGCATTCTTCAAATGTCTCACCATTTACTATGAATTCATCCATATAGACTTTCATGCATTCATTGACAAGACTAGAGAATATGCTCAAGATAGCCCTTTAGAATGTAGTTTGAGTATTGCAAATACTAAATGGTAGGATAGCATAAGCGTACATTTACCATGGACATGTGAATTTTGTCTTGTGCTAACCCTTAGGAGCAATTTATATCTAGTTGTATCTATTGAATCCATCCAAGAAGGAAAAAAAACACTTTTTAGTAAGAGTATATAATACCAAATCAATAAATGGAAGATTAAAATGGTCCTTCCTAGTAGTGGTATTCAATTAATGGTATTAAATTCATACTCTCCATTCACCACCTTTCTTAAGAACTATCACTAGTGGGGAAACCCATTCACTGTCAGAAATTGGATAAATAAATCCAACGTCTAATCATTTTTGTAGTTTTGTTTTCCCAATTTCTCTTAAAGCCTGGATACATGCAACATTGTGGTTGGTAGATAGGTTTACAATCTTATTTTATATAAATATGATGAGTAAATTTTTATTTTCTAATTCTATGCATATCTCCATAATCCAAGGCAAAAGCATGCCCATTTTTATGCAGCAATTTGACTAGGCATTCCTCTTTTTTTGCTTCCAATTGGCTATTGATAAGCAAAGACTTACCTAGATTTATCTCCACTTACTTGGTCAATGATAACGTCATTTGCATATTTATTATTGACTAGATTTAGTTACAATTGTGAGGGATAAATTTGTTGAATATTGCTTGGGTAGTTTCAATTGGTCCTTCCTCACACCATAAATCAACAAAAGGGGCAAGTGTTGCAATGTAAGTCATTTGATTGTGTATTTCTAATTTGATAATTATTTTCCAATACATTATCTATGATTATTTCTTCTTCTATATCTGATAATGTAAATGTAGGATCAACATCACTGAGAGTGTATAGGGTCTTCTCATCTTCCACCCATTATGCTTGTGTATTTTCCAAGGATAGTGTGGCAGGTGCATCAAGTACCAATTTCTTGGTTTGTTCTCCATTGGAAACCACCATCTTTCTAGACTGACAACTAATGAAAGCATCTGCTATAGCCAGCCATGGTCATCCTAGGATAAGAGGATAACCTCCCAATGTTGATTTGGGCTAAAGCACAATAAAATCAGTATGGGTATTCCCATGATTCAACAAAAATTACCAGGTCTCAAATCACTCCTTTAGGTTTAACTATTAGTCAGTCATCCATGTACAACATGGTGGATGTGGGTATGATATTCTTCAATCCCAATTTATTTTTTGTTTCAATGGTGATGACATTTATGGTTGCTCCTAAATCTATCAGGGTATGGAGAACTTATAGCCCTTGTATGTGTACAGTCACCACTAGACATCCTGGGTCCTGGGATTTGGTAGGAAGTATATGGCCTAGCATAAAATTTGGTAATTGTCCAACCACATGGATGGTATTGGGATCGTTTGATTTTGTATCTTTCTTCTTCTTGCCTAGTTTCTTGAGACACAAGTCTTTGATGTCCTTGGAATAGATGGCAATGTCTTTGATTTCCTTATAGAGGGGTATTTCTACACAAACATTTTTCAATTCTCCTAGAATATCGAATTTAGGCTCAATGGATGGATGTTGAAGGTTTAATCTCTCTATAAAGTGGCGGGGTTAGTTATCTCTCCATTTTGGTCTGAAATAGTAGGTTCATGATTTATTTATTAGGGTGGGTTGGCTTCATGGTTAGGATCCTCATCAAAAGGTTCCATTATTATGGGTGGTGGTAGTGATTTTGGTTGCATGACCTATCCTAAATAGAGGTGGAATTCACTAATATCCACCATATATGCTACATATTGAATGGTATCAGCATTGTATGTGGCATGGGCCATTTTATTAGTAGGATTTTTCACTAGTTGTACAAGTATTTGGGAAGCAAGAGTTTTAGAATGATATGGCTTTGAAGGAAGTGGTGAGTTTGGCATCAAGGCAGGATGTTATTTTTGTTTCTAGTAATATCCTCCTAGTTTGTTTCCCCATTGGTTTTGTGGTCTCCAAGGTTGTTGTCCTGGACTATTAGGCATTCCTTGTGGTGGGTAATTTGGCAAAGTGGGTGTCCAAAAAGGGTTTAGGGATGGTTGTGGCATGATAGGGTGATTTCTCTGTTGTGGCCAATTAGGATTTTTTGGTGGGTTAGTGATCCATTGATTATTCCAATCTTGGGTTGCAATAGGATATTGTTGGTCAAAGAAACTAGAGTTGGAAAAAGTGAGATTTGCATTCATACCTATAAATGGTTTGCAAAGTGCCCATGGTTTCCTTTATGCCATGTAGAACACTTGGTCTCCATCCTCACTAGTTTTATGTAGATCCATAGTATTTAGATCTTTAGTTGTGATACTTTCAACCTTAGCTTTCATAGTTTGGCATTTACGATCAACTTGTCTTCATTTACAATGAGGGTAGTATACTACTAAAGCTTGGTCTAAGCCTGCTTATTTTTACCCTATATGTAGGCTATCTAACTATGTTTTCAAGTGACTAATAGTATGTTATTTCATGTCTTGTAATAGGTGGCTTAATTTTATCTTAGATAATTTGCTTGTTGATGCTTGTGGTAGTGAACTACTTCTAACTTTATTCAAGTTAGACCTTGAATAATTTTTGCCTAGCTATTTTATATCTATGAATGTCAATTGAGAAGAATCTCCACTACTCAGAGATCTATGGCTTCTAGATAATCATCTCTGAACCCTTTCAAAAATATAAGCTTTATGGGTTCAAGCCCTAGAGAACTTAATCTAAATTTTTTCACACTAAACATGAATCTCCCAATATATTCCTCAGCAAATTTATCTTCATCTTGATTCATTTGGTAGATATCATTTCTCATGTAACTCTTTCCTTTTCCATATTCTTGATATTTAGCCAATAATCTTCTTTTCATTTCATCTGATGAACTAACAACATTACTTCCAACCCCAATGAACCAATGTAATACTAAATCTTTCAAGGTGGCTGGAAACAATCTGAGTTTTTGCTCATCTTTTCTATAGTCATAACTCTAGTAGAGCATGCCAAACTCAAATAAGAACATGTCAATATCTTCTATTGTTTTAACTCTAAAGTGGCAAAGGGATGTTGGTGGAATGTTTTTCATCAGCACTGCTCCCACTCCTTTAGTAATTGGAAATTCAAATGTTGTGACTGTTGTAGGAATTTCATTATCCCCAATGCTATTATCATCATTGCCTCCTACGAAAGACATTGGGGTAAGGTGGTGGAGTGGACTAAGGGAGAGATTAGGTATAGATGTTTCTTCCCAATCTCTTTTTACATCCCTCTCTTTTGGTCTTGATGCTTCTATTTCTACTCTTTATATCAAAGAGTGTGGTTCTTCCTCCTCGTTTGATTCTCAGGAATGTCTCTTCCTTTTGAATCTCTCTCATGCCACATATAATTTCTCATATGGTTTTCCTACACAAGGTTAGTATTTTCATCTTTTTATATTTTTTTGACTTATTTTATTTTATTTTTTGATTTTGAGGGGGGTATTTGATTTGGATTCTAACTTATTGATGAAATTGAAATTGTAGGAATGGAAATTGTAGAATTGAAATTACAACAAATGAAATTGCAAAAAAAAAAAGAAATTACATAAAAACTTCAAATGAAACTATAGGATTGAACTACAACAATGTAAATTTATAATAATTTAAACTTTACTGAAATTATATTGCAAATGCAAATCTACTCTAGAAAATAGTAAAGGAATCAAGAAAGATGCAAAACAAAGAATTAAAAACTTTACCAAGAATACATCAAAATTAGCTTGATGTTTTAGCACCTCCCGAAAATAGTTCCAAAATGTTTTGCAATTATAATGTCTAACTTAACATCATTTTTCAAACTATCACATTAAATGTCAACCTAGGGGTATTTATTCTTTCAAGGTGCAAGCAAAGTATATGGCAGCAACCAGCCAATTGAAGTCTACTTAGTTTAGCTGTACATAGGGAAATAAAAGAATAAAAGCTTCTTCACACATTAAGAAAATCACACTTTAAGCTATATATTAAATAACAAAAAATTTAATCACACACATAAATATAATTTAAATAACATAAATGAAAATATTTTGAGGATTGGGATCTTTACCACAACTTGTTCCGAGGGGGCCCTTCTCATTCAGACTTGAGTTTGGATCCATACTCGAGAAAGATTATGAACTTAAAAAAATTAGACTATACATATGAATAACTATAGTAAATAAAGTTTGCTACAAGCCTTCTATTAAAATCAAAATTTTGGTTATAATACTTTTCTTCTTGCTTCTTTAATAATTCACTTGTTTGTCTATAATGGCAACCTCTGTTCTTTATATACTAGAATAGGTCCATTAATTACAACAATACTTAATCTATTCCAGGAGAGATAAAAATCAGTTTCATTACAACTTCCTATATTACACTTCTCTCTGAATTATTCCTTTATTAGTAGGTAACTAACTTCTAAAACTAACAACTTCCAAAATAGAGTATAGAATGCATACAAAAGTCTCATGAGAGAAGACATTAAATAACTACCCAAAAGTTGTTATAGCTACCTCCATGTGGCTGCAAGTCATTGGTTTACCTTTAAATCATATCATGAAAGATTCTATAGGCTCAACCCTTATATAGTCATTCATCGTATATGGCTATAGGCTTATCATATGTACTTGACTAGTGGCTATAGGAAACCTATAGGTTTCCATCCTATGGCTATAGGCATCTTGTACACATTCAACTAGTGGTTATAGGCATCCTATAGATTTCTAGCCAATGACTATGGGCTAATGCAAAACCTACATCTTGGTTCTTTGATAACCTCAAGTAATGATTAGTGTGACATACTAAAAAGGTACAACTTATAATAATAAAAACATACTAGAAACCATAGATATATTTTCCATTAAACCATCATGCATTCATTAATACAACTTCATTATATTAAATATTCATAGAATATTGGCTTTGAAATACTAGACAAATTATGGAAAATATGAGGCAAAATATATGGCAATTATAGGCCTCATCAACTACCATAGATCATCTTTTTCATGGATATCACATTCATGGGTTCCTCCATCTTGGTCAAATAAAATAGCATTGTCCTCCTTATTATCTAGATCTACCATAATTAGAAAACCATCATCATCATGCATATTAATAAGGTAATTATCCTCAACAACTTCTTTAAAATAATTATTAATGCTTATCTCAAAATGTTCATTATCTTCCTCATAGATGATGTATGTGCCAAGATCAATCTATTCAATGAAAGTGTTTGGACAATCTCAATAAATGTCAACACCATACTCATTTATAAAAATATTAGAGATATCCTATAGTTTGGAGGATGTTCCATCATCCATAACATGCTCTTCTTGATCATTGATGGTAAAATTGAGATTACAACTTGCTTCTACATATGGCTCAATATGAAACTTAGCCAATGGTTGTGTTATAATAATTACCTTGACCCCATACCTTATTCTGAAGGCTAAGAAGGATGACTCAGCAGAGAGATAGGCTCATATTTGGGTATTGAATTTCCTTGATAGGTAGATAGAAAAATGAGCATGCAGATCTACCACCACTATATCTTGAAGGATAGGAAAACTTGGACAATCATGCAAAAGAACTCCCAAACTTTTGATGAGTCCTACTAACTTAGCTAGTTTCCCATCAAATTATAAAACTACCTTGTAATATGTCTCATATTTAAAGCCCAATTTATCTACCATAATTTTGGGCATAATTGAGGTAGTTGGCCCACTATCCAAAATGGAATTATGAACAAGCTTGTCTCCCACAATGAGAGTGAGGTATAGTGGTGCGAGATTTTCAGATTTGGTAGTGGGTTCAACAATGTGAGTAGTATAATTAGTGAGGGATATATCACCATGTCTTGATGGTTTCAGAATGATATGGATTTGGAATAGCTACTCTTCAAGTAGTTTCTTTTGATCGAGCTTGTGGAGCACTTCCAAAAGACAAAGACTAGTCTTAGCATTCTTCAAGGAATCAATGATATTCAAAGAAGGAATAGTTACCTTTTATTGAATCCTTGAAGACAAATAAGTGCCTTGATCTTGAGGAAATGGAATACTTTTAGTCACTTTTCCCATATTTTTATTTTGAATAGGTGCATAAGTTGTAGGGATTGTCATACTAGCATTAACACCTTGCTACCTTGTAAGAGGGTTATTTAAACTTCTATCAACACCATGAACATATTACAAATCCTTAATTTTTTATCTTGTATTAGCTACAATTGAGGTACCTTAGTTTAGGACAAATGTGTCTCTTACTATATTGTTTTTCAATCTCACTCTTTGATGCTACTATCCTTCATTTGTTTCTACATGCATGAAGTTCTCATCTTCTACTATCAATTGAGGAGTAATTTCTCCTTGAGATACCAAATCTTGTCCCTCACCTTCATTTGCATCCATATACTATCTTTCAACATGCCATTCCTCTCTTTGAACCAAGTTATTATGGACTAGAAAGATAGCTCTTGGGTTGGCAGTACAGGTTGGATTATATGCATTGGGTGGCCTATTGATGTTAGGTTACCCTTATCCTCTCCCTTAACCATATTTCTGAGTTGAGAACATATTTGATTGTAAATTATAGGGTTATAGATTTTGGTTAACTCCATATTACAAATTTAGTTTCCTAACTTGAGCCTCTAAGGCCTTAGACCTTGCCTCTTAATCCATTATATCTTCTGACTTATTAGGGGCAGTTCTAGACTTGGTGTTTGCATTTGGAATTAGAGAAAGACATGGGAAAGTAGAATACATCTTTAGGATAATGGACATATATACTTTTGGAGGGAATTTACCATCTTGTATTAGACCATTGTCAGCTCTAATGGTTATGTCATAGGCTTCATGCAAATTGCATCCACCCATGGACTACAACATGATGGGTATATCAGTCTTAATATCCATTAGATATGTAAGGAAAAAAAGCTTGAAAGTGGTCTCATGGGATGGGGAAGCCTATACCAATTTCTTTGAAAAATCTCATTGAAGACATGCATAATTTATTTAGGACCTCTTTGAGTCGCATTTAGATAGTGAATGAGTAATGTGGGATCACTCTTGTCTTCAAATATTTGAGTTAATAACTCTCAAAACTTATCCCAAGTAGTGATATATAATGTTATAAATATCGTATACCAATCAAGGGATTTTCCATTAAGAGACATGGTAAGTAGTCTAACTGCAATATTGACTTTAGTGGCATTATGAAAGTTTCATAAGTAATAAATGTCCCTAATATGCTTAGTTGGGGTGATAGGACCTTCCCCATTGAAAGTGGGAACACTCTTGGTGGCATTGGGAGGAAGATCATCATATGCATTGAGGTGTATAATATTTTTGGTGTTAAAGGATGGAAAAACATGCTACCTATACATATTATCCTAAATTTCATCTTCACTTTCTTGATCTTATTAGATTACAAAGTCTTATTGTTCTTCAATGGTCAATATAGGTTGAGGATGTTGAACTTAAAGAGGAAGTTTAGGTTAAAGGAATGGGTTTATGGGATTGTTACTCTACTATTAGTTGACCTAATAAGTAACATTAAGTATGAATAGAATTATTGATAAAAATTGGTTTACAACTAGATATTACCTTCATTAGAGTTGTTAAATGTTGAGAAGAGCACATGTATGCAACTGTGATGTTGTCAAAACCAACATTCACTAGAGTAGAAAATAATAGTCCCATCAGGTGTGCTATAACTCTTTTCACTCAATATTACAACCTATAGAGGATGTTTTAGCCTTATCTATATTGGTTGAAACATTGTATTACCTCTAGTAGTATGGTTTGCCTATAGTAGAGTTAAACCTCTAGGTTTAAGGGTTAGCTCCCTAGATTAGTCTTTGATATCTTATGACCTACACTACTTGATTTCATAAATAAAAATGGATAGAAGTAACATAATAATTAACCTATGATAATGAGTTGATACACCAAATAGATTTCCACTAGACTAAAATACAATTTCACTATGAAACATGACTCACAATACTAGTCTCAACATCCTATATTTCTCTAACATAAGTGTTTCAAACATAGAGGTGATATGCATTATACTTCTCAAGGTGAGCAAGTAAGAGATCTGATTGTAGACATTAATTTTAATGCTTACACATATAGATACATAAATACACTAACTACACCTCATGTGACCTACTAAAGGGAGAGCTACTTGTATCAAAATATTCAAGAGTAAAGAGAACACAAGGATAGATAGCTATCACTTGTCATTCCACTATTCACTACTTCACACACTTAAACAAGAAGATATGAAATTAAAATAAAATTATAAATATTTATTTCAAAGGAAAATAAAATATTAAAACTAGCAAGTCTTCACCATACTAGGTTTGGATTAGATACAAAAGCAAAAATGACTTGCATATATAGAGCATAGGATAAGATAGAGAAGAAGAGAAGTGGAAGGGTCACAAGGCCAAGTGTAAAACATTAGAAACTAGTTAAAAATCAAGATAATGAAGCTATAAATAGTTCATGAGGGTCTTCTTGTATAAACTTCCATCATAAATTAACATATCATTCAAGTTAATGTGGAGACTCTTCACTATCCTTCTTAAAAACTGCCTTGATCAAGAGGAGTTCACTTGATTACTCAAAACTACCATAGGAATTTTTTGACACATTTTATCTATCATGGGAGATTGGAAATAATATTTTTAATCTTCATCTATTCTCTCTAACTGATGACTTCTCATGGACACTTGTTTTTCACTATCTGTATCACTTACTAGCCCTCTTGGCTTCAATCTTCACATTTATCATCAAGGTGACTAGTGGTTTCTCAAGAAGATGCATTTTAGAAGTTTTGGGACATTTTTAAAAATCCCCTTTTTCTTCTAATCCATTAGTTAGGCCTTCAAAATATCAAATATCAGACCTCTCATCTTCTCACTATGTAATCGCTTATTTTTTCACTATCTATCTAAGACTGCATACAATGAAAACGTTAGCAATAGAGTTTCTATGCTTCACTTGGGTGAGATATTAATATATGGAGTTACAATAAGTCCCTATATACCTCCCTCAATGTCTTTCATCCACCAATTAACTAATGTGCCTAGAAAACACATTAAAATTTATAATAAACTCATATTTTAGTTTGTCTATACAAGTGACGATATGGATAAAATGGATGTCATGGAGCTCGGGTAAGTGATAGATAGGTTCAAATTAGTTTCCTGACCAAATATCCACTTTTAGGTGCATCTCCATTTAGTTTTTCTCCATTGGGTCTACATAAGGGTTTTGAGAGGGTTTTAGGTCTCTTGGCTTCTTAACATTTATTCATAAAGGTTAGACTTACAACCCCTCAACTAATTCCATAAATCTTCATTTCATGACCCTACTCAGCTATCCCTAGATACATAATATCTCATGCATACTATCCATATAGATATGAGCAATTGAAGATAGCTTTTGAGCTTTTTTTAGGCATTCTAAGTAGGCATGAGACCAAATTAGGCCAAAATGACCAATTTTGGTTATTTCCCTAAAACCAAAGGATTTTATAGACTCCACACTTATAAATTAAGGTTTTAAATTTATTTTTAAAAGTCACATGATAGTTTTAGTGAAGTTTTAATCTAGTAGGGTCCATGTTCAATTTAGTCCTAATAAGCTTAAACTATCTTTCATGAGTCTTTAACCACCTGTGAGTACTTCTCAGGACTATAGGTGACTTTTAGAAGTTTTTCACCTTATAACCAACCTCAAAAATCGTTTTAAAATTCCTTTTTGTTCTCCTTTTCTTCCTATCACCATTCACACATTATGCCTGCAGGGTTGTCATGACTGTGGAGTGCCCTCTATCTGAAACAAAATAGAGGGAATCTCACCATTTTACCTAGAAAAAATGAGAATATGAGAGGCTATATTATGTCTTTATGAAATTCCATACAAATATTTAATTTTTTCATATGCCCATAGAGCCTTCAACATCGAATATTCCCAAAAGTAGCCTCTATGTTATGATTCTATGCAACATTTTCGCATAGTTTAAGAATATTCAGAGTTGTGGTTGTAGGTTAAGGTCCTTATTTCCTAAGAAAACTTGGAAATTTTTCATTACCACTATTATATGGGTTTCAATATTGTCTATCCATCATACACCTTTTCCAACTTTTTAAACTACCTCTCTCCATTAACTAGAACCAATTTTTTGTGTCAAATTGTATGTGGTAGTTTAGGGGAAACAAGGACTCATGTAGGTGATGACCTATGTAAAATCACTATACCTCAAATCTTTTGATTTATCCTATTTTAGTTAGGTCATATCAAACTTTAATGATTATATATTCCATTAGGTCATTCTTCTTATCTCTCACCATAAACATGCTTTGGATCTGCAGTCAGACTGTAAATGTTGTTTGGGGATAAGAGACCTATAGGTGAATACATTTTCTTGAGAAATATGTTTCCCATTTTATCTTATATTTAATTAACTACTGGCATGGTTTACTCAAATAGAGTCAATTTATTTTGATTCATACACCATTATGTCACTGTTGTGTTGAAATATTTTTTTGGCTTTAAGAGTATTGTAGCTTACTGAATATCCATAGTGAAAACTTACATGAATTGGAAGCTTATTTACATTATCTTATCTTTAACAAAATATAATATTATTATGTCAAAAAATTGTCTCTAGGCTTGTGACTACAATATAAAAACTATCAATCCTATCTATACCTCAAGACACTTAACCATAGGATGACCTAGTGTATGAGAAAACCTCATTCAGAGAAGTTAAGGTAAAACTTATCAATTGTAACTTTCTCAACCTGTGGACATGGTTATAGATCTGTTTGCATATAATGTCCTCACCATTATCAAAATGATACTCTCAATTATCTTATATGTTATTTAAGGTCTCAATTGAGTTAAAACACCTTCATCTCAACACTCCTCTATCTTATTTGTATTGACTTTCAGACCATGTTTGAGACTACTTATGCATATATATGATATAAGACTTTGTATGTTGAATTGGTTATCAAAACCTATATCTAACCCTTTGAATATCTAAATCCTTTTTTTTCACTATGACCATTCAAATACTCCTACACGGTCCTATAGGTGACTATTTCAAGATACATGATTGTGATTATGTTTTAGAACTTTCACTCCATAAATGATAGTCTTGAGACTAAACCTTCAAAGGATAAACTAATAACCATGCTATAAGAGGTTTAAAATAACCAATCATCTTTGATATAAAACCATTTACATGAGGGTGATATGATGTAACTGATGAAACACTATCTACATTCTCCAATGTTATCTTCTACTAGTAAAATGAGATAGTCCTACTAAGCTCTTTACCTTCACACATGACAACTAAGTTGAATCCAACATGATTATTAGTAAAATTTCCTTCAATTTCATGTAAAATAATTGATTTTCATATACTAATGCCATCAGATAGGAAAACTAAAGCCATTGGGGATGTGTAGGAAGTTTAGAGTCACCAACATTGTTTGTGATGTTCATGAAGAACAAACCACCAAACTTGGAAATATGACCATGATATTGGAGTAAATAGAGACTAATGTAACCAACCATGTGTAATTTATTTAACTCTACTCCTCTTATACCAATTGGAAATTGTTTGACCTATTTTTGTCCAAGAGCGTGATGAGAGAGAGAGAAGACAATTTTTGGTAATTTTATACCTGTCAAAGTGACCTAAGCACTACTAACCTCTTTAACTTCACATATGAGAACTAAGTTGAATACAAAATGATTATTATTAAAATTTCCTTTAATTCCATGTAAAAAACTTGATTTTCATATACTAATGCCATCAGATAGGAAAACTAAAGCCATTGGGGATGTGTAGGAAGTTTAGAGTCACCAACATTGTTTGTGATGTTCATGAAGAACAAACCACAAAACTTGGAAATATGACCATGAAATTGGAGTAAATAGAGACTAATTTAACCAACCAAGTGTAATTTATTGAACTCTACTCCTCTTATACAAAGTGGAAATTGTTTGACCTATTTTTGTCCAAGAGAGCAATGAGAGAGAGAGAAGACAATTTTTGGTAATTTTATACTTGTCAAAGTGACATAAGCATGGAAGTTAACTATGGGGATCTAAAGAGACCTCCCTAATGTGGTAAAATGTGATATAAGTATATACATTCTTTAAAAATTTCTTGAAAATCCCTTATTTATAGTTTATCTTCTTGAATCTATGTTAAATGTATAATCAGTTAGTTTCAAAAAGGCTTATTTGACCATCTCTAACATGTGGGATGTTGGATATCCTTTTAAAACACTTTTATTCTTATGGAAACCACAAAATTTAATAAAATTGGCCTAAAAGGACATAAAATGACACTAAGGAGAAATAACAAATATGACCAAGGCTTAAAATACATTAAGTGACCTCATTAATGACTATAGTGGATATTTTCCAACCTATGAGACCTTATGAAAAAATTTAATTTACAATGGATTGACCTAATTTAACATAGAGGTAAAATTAGTCAATAGTACTTATATTGTAAAAAATATGGAATATAAAATTAAAACCTATGAAGACTAACACTCTAACAAGAATACTTAAAAAACCATCAAGTATAACTTGAAACTAGTTTGTATGTGTAGTGTGGTTTTAATGTTTATTAATACTAAAGTAAATTTAATAGTATTAATATATAATTAGATGGAAAAATACATAGTAAAATTAAGATAATAACTTAATTAAATTGCATAAAAATTTAAATAGGAGATATATGTGTGAAAAAGAGAAATTATTGTGTCATTAGATGAATAAATAACCCAAACAACATTAATTGACATAAATTATGTGGACCTAGTTATCCTAAATGTAACGAATATTTTAAGTAAAAAATAATAATAATTAATTTTCATTCACTTGAATGAGGTGAAATCCTACAATTAAATTACTAAGAAAATGTAATGTGTTATTCTAATTTGCAACTGTAGACTCTAAAAAAACTTTGAAAGCTTTAATGGAACTTAAAACTTTATAAAATCTAAATAAACAAATACAATGTGTTGGTAAAAGACTAATAATATTAAGCCACATAAAATGTGGGTAAATATGAATACTTACCATTTAAACATCAATTTGATAATCCATTCCTATGGCCAAAAAAATGATCATCTCTCCCTCTATTATTCATATTAGATCCAAAGGTGTCTTTTGAATCTATCATGTACTAACCTTTCATAGTTTCATTGGTTTAGTATAGATAAAAAGGAAGAGGAGTATGTATGCATTATTTTATGATTATATATCACCTCAGACTTGTACACTTATAAACATTAGACCTTGGTTATTCCTCTCAGTTCTAGACCTTTTCCTACTTATGCAAGTCTCACATTTGCTCTATATTATGACCCTTGGTCTATATCTTAGGCTAAATAGTTATATGTTGATGACCCTATATCTTTCCCATAATGATTAAAATGTACTTATATTCTACCTCTATAGGTTTTAAGACTATACTTATTCTCCTACTCTCTGGAAACTAACATCTAGGATAAATAATAGCATCGACATTACTATCATGACCTGATTAAAGTGTTGAGTGACGTAAAGTCATCCAATTTGAAAATAAAATGTATCCTAATGGTCAGCCTAAGTTATTTAATGTGATTCATTATAAAAATGAATTGATACAAATAAAAGGTCAACCATCACTCATTCCATAACCTGGAAAAACCACCAAAGAGACCAAGGTAACTTATCAAAAGTAGTTTATCAAGTATTTAATTGAAAAAATCATCCATATTTCCATATTAGTCATAGGTACAACACATATATAGGTATGAAGTAGTAAATGGGCATCCTAAGAGCCTGATTGGCCAAGTTACAAGTTAGGTAACTATTGTACTTGCTTTACACACATTGCATGAATCACATAAAATCCAACTTATAAGGGAGAAATAAATGAGTTTGAGGTCATCTTCTAGAGTATTAGATATGTAGTAAATTCCCATTGATATTAAGGCATTACAATTTAGCTTGACACTATGTGCCCACTAACCCATTATTCCCCAAAGTCACTATAAATATTAAAAACTAGGGTTTTTTTCATTTCATGAGTAGTAACACATTGTGACCCAAATATGTATGCACCAAAGCAAAGATGAATTTAAACCCAAAAGAATCTAGGTGGTCACCTCTTATTTCAATAGGTATTCTATACAAGATACTTGTGTTAGACTTAGACAGTAGCATTGCCATAACCATCCTAGGCTAACATTAGTATTCAAAGCACTAGAAGTGTCATATCCAAAATCTGACAACTATTCTATAATTATCTTCCCACTCTCTTCTTACCTATTTTAGATCCAAAATTGTGCTAGAATTAGAACAAGTTAAATACTTTGTTTTATATGTCATTTATATACTATTTTAGTTATACTTTCCATATTTAGACTATCTCAACTTTAAGAATTCAACATATGCTTATATTTAAGTTTAGCATCTAATTGGCCTACTATATATCTGATTATCACCCTTGTGCAATTTTTTTTCTATATTCTTAACCCTATATAAAAAAAGTGAGGATTTCCATACCAAAAACCTATAAATTAGGATTAAATATTTAGTGAACCTAATATTTTAACATTAAACACTAGGTCACCTAAGGTTTTTCCTAATTTTTCTATTATTGATATCTGATCATTGTAGTTTTCTACCAAACTTTAATATTTTCAATTTAGAATCAAGGGAAAATGATAAAGCCAAAACTCATTTTTAATGAGAAGATAAAGATGACTTGATATCTCATCTCAATAATAACAAAATCTTAATTGATGTATTTTTTTGTTACACCCTTAACCATTGGCATGTCTAGGGATATGTGTAGTCAACTTGTGGCTTGCATAACCTATTTCAATATTATTTTACATTTCTCAATGCAATCATATGCTTGTTATGTCAGCTTATGGGTTGTCCATGGCCTTGTTAGACTATATATAGGAGGCAGGCTTTGTTGTTTATCATTGTATTGGAGTATTAAGTTCTTAGTATAAGCATTTGGGAGGTTTCCCCCTTCAAGTGGCTTATATAATATTAATATTTTAAAATATATTTCCATATCATTATGATCTATTTATTTTATTATCCTACTTTGGTGAAGTAATATAATTACAAGTGGTATCATAGCATCGATTTGAGCCATAATAAAGATAAAAGCCTTATATCTTAGAATTTGGCTATATCTCACAAATGGTTATGAATTTATCTTCAATGTTTTAATAATAGGTGAGAAAACATTAAATTAAGCTTCCATTAAATTTTAAGTTCATTTGGATATATGTTTCAAAATTTATATCCATTTTAGGGTTTTACATAAATTCACTCCATGACTCACAATTTGTAGATTTTTTCAAATTTATTTACATTTTTTATAAATCTATGAAAAACTTAGTTTGCTTCTATTATTTGAATTTTTTATTTGATGAAAACATATTTAAAAATAATCATGGTTTAAGTTGGGTCAATAGGGTAAAATAATGTTCACCATCAAGCTTTCTTATGGTTGGTCCTAACACCCACGAATGGGGGAAATGCCAAGACACCCCTCAAACTCCTTTAGGGAATGACATGGAGTTTGAAACCTCTGATATGATTTATTCATAGGTGATTTTTAAAATTAATTTGAATCTACAAGGCCTAAATTATAAGGATGTATGAGTCTAAACTCAAATGTTAGCAATTTAAGGGGAGCTTAATGGTGTGAATAATTAGTTGCAATATATCACAACATAATTGGATACTATTTCATCTCTTTTTCCTCTCAAAAACCCTCCACTTTTTCCTTTTGGACTTCCTCCTCACAACACTAACACAATAAATATATGGGTGAAACCAATGTTTCCAAAAATAGACTTGTGCAAGTTTGACGGTAATCATAAACTCACTTGGATCACTCAAATTAAAAATCTATTTGATCTGCACCAAACTCCTAGCTCTCAAAAAGTGGTTATGGAATCTATGTATCTAGAACTTGAGCCATTCATTTTGTATTGTTGGTTGTGTGCTTAAAAAAATAAGTTTGGTGCTCTTATTAAATGGTCTATATTCTCTAATGAATTGATGTCTCACTATTAGGATATTTTTTATAAAGACTACTTCAGGCAGTTAGCATAACTATGACAAACAAGAATAGTGAAGGATTATATTCATCAGTTTTAGAATCTATCCTTATGTGTGGAAGACATCACTGAGGAAAATATAACTAAGCTTTTTATGGGTAAAATAAAATATAGTATTCAATTGGAGATTCACATGTTCAACCCCACAACTATATTTATATCTATACCAAGGGTAGGCTTAGTAAAAGAAAAAAATATGAGTAAATGTCATCATTTGACTAATCACTATGAATGCACCTTCACAACTCCATCACTACCTCAACCTACTAGATTAACACCATAACAAATTGAGGAGAAGCATGCCAAAGGTTTGTGTTATGGTTATGACATAAAATGGATCAATGGTAACGGATGTGCTAAAAAAAATTATTTTACATCAAAGGGTCTAACAAGGATGAAGAAGATGAGGACGTATCTAGTTAGGGTTTTGAAGGACCTAAGGATAAAGCTATAGATTCTCAAACTACTATCTCCTGCCATGCCCTTATAGGTAATTTTACTCAAAATCGTAAGGTGGTAGGTTTCCTTAAGAAACAAAAGGTCACATTGTTGATTGACTCAAGAAGTACACACAATTTCATCAATAGTAAGTTAATTGCTGTTTGAATTGTTTCATCTACCCATCATTGAAATTTCAAGTCATGATTGGAGATGGTGGTACAATTAATTGTTATAGAAAATGGCATAGTATTAAGTTAGAAATGGGGGACTATTTTCTAGATTATCCTATTTTTCTATTCCTATGGGTGGTACTAACTTTGTTTTGTGGGTACAATAACTCACCACATTGGGTACAATTGAGATGAATTTCCATTAACTATTCATTCACTTTCATTCTAAAATTAAACTAGTAGAACTAAGGGGATTAAGATTTAAATCTCTACAAGTGGTTAGTTCACATCAAATTACCAAGATGCTAAAAAAGGTGATGAAGGACTTGTGGTACACTTATTTTCCATTGATGTTCAACAAACTAAGGAGTCTACCCATTCTAATTTATAAAAAATATTGGATGAATATTCACTTGTTTCAGACCCCATGCCAAAAGGTCTTCTACCAATATTTACCCATGATCATGCCTTTAGACTCATCCTTGAAATTATGCTACCTAACATCAGACCATACATATATCCTTATGCCTAGAAGAGTGAAATTGAAAAATTGGTACAAGACTTGTTAGAGTCAAGAACCATTTACCATATCCAAAGTGATTATTTTTCTCTAGTAGTCATGGTGAAAAATAAGGATGAAACTTGGAGTATGTGCCCAGATTATAGAGATCTCAATAAGTTCACTATCAAAGATAAGTTTCTTATTCCTGTAATTGATGATTTTTTAGATGAATTACATAATGATATTTATTTTACCAGATTAGATCTTCACTCTAGGTATCATCACATCTGGATCCATGAGGAGGACATCCCTAAAATAGCTTTTATTACTCATGAAGTCCATTATGATTATTTGGTCATGCCTTTTGTTCTTAGTAATATGTCATCCACCTTTTAGAGTTTGATTAATATGGTTATTAGGCCATTTTTGAGAAAGTGTATTCTTGTGTTTTTTATGCCATCCTTATTTATAGTAAAAATTGGGAAGACCACTTGACACATGTGAAATAGGTACTCTCAGTTCTTGAGAAACATTAGTTGTATGCTAAACTATCCAAATGTGGTTTTGGAGTTGAAGAAGTGGAATATTTGGTTCATATTGTATCACATAAATTAGTAAAAGTTGATCCTAAAAAAAATTCAAGCCATCATGGAGTGGTATATTCTCAAGACACTCAAGAAACTAAGGGGATTTCTAGGGCTAACTGGTTACTATCACAAGTTTTTTGAACATTATGGTATTATTACAGCACCACTCACTTCCTTATTGAATTTTTCATCACCACTCAATGAATTTTAGTGGAATGATATAGCTACCAAGGCATTTTAAAATATGAAAATGGCTCTTTGCACCACTCCGGTATTAGCTACTCTATATTTCTCTAAAACTTTTATGGTTGAATACAATGTATATGGATATGGTATGGGTGTAGTACTCATGCAATAATTTAGGCCCATTGCTTTTCAAAGTCATCAATTAAATGAAAAAAATCTAATCAAATCCATCTATGAGAAAGAGATGATGGCTATTATACATGTAGTCAAATAATGGAGACCTTATCTATTTGGTCATCACTTTTAGGTAAAGACTGATCATGATAACCTTAGATATTTTTTTATAAATGGTTATCCTCTAAAGAACAACAAAAATGGGTGACCAAAATTTTAGGATTTTACTTTGAAATAATCTACAAGAAAAGAAAATAAAATGTGGTGGTTGATGCACTATCTAGGTGGGATGACCCTGTTGAGGCATTGTTATGTGCCATTACCATTTGGTAGGTAGACTAGATCAAGGAAGCAAGGTCAAAATTGGAGAATTATAGTGCTACAGATGCATTGATTCAAAATCTACAAGGTCTAGATAGTGTTGAAAATTTTACATGGAATGGGAATCAATTATAGTACAAATATAGATTATATTTGTGTCAAAATTCTCTTCTCAAATAAAAAATCCTTCAAGAAATTCATGCATCTCCACTTAGTAGTCACTTAGGTTTTTTGAAAACCTACCATAAAGCCAAGAAAGATTTTTTTGGGGAAGGAATCAAAGGGGATGTACATAAATATGTGGTTGAATGTATGGTATGTCATCAAAATAAAAGTGAAACCTTTAAAACCCTAGGTCTTTTACAACCCTTATCCATCTGTAGTAAATGATGGGAAGAGGTGTCTATGGATTTAATTATTGGGTTACCATGATCTGAAGGTAAAAATGTTATCATGGTTTTTATGGATAGAATCATAGCGTATGTTCATTTTAATTATTTATCTCAACTATTAGTGACCATTATAGTAGATTATGCCTTTCTAAATATAATTCATAAATTTCATGGTACTCCCAAGATTATTTTTAGTGATCGAGATCCTATATTCACTAGTCTTTTTTGTACATAGTTATTTGCATGTTTGGGTACCTAATTAACTCATTTCTCATCCTATCATATTCAATCTGATGGACAAACGGTTGCAGTCAACAAGTGTCTATAAGGGTACCTTCATTACTTTTTGTTAGATAAATAGGATAAATGGGTTTAGTGGCTACCCTTGACATAATGGTGGTATAATAATTTAGTGCATAGTTCATCTAAGATGTCTCCTTTTATGACATTATATGGATACCATCCTCCATCCCTCACTTCACTCTTGAAGGCCCACCCAAAGGTATGTGCATTGGATTAACACCTTCAACATCAATAGGAAGTCCTTGCTAATTTATGTGAAAATTTAGCTTTGACCTAAAATCACATGAAGTAATAAGCAGATCAACATAGGAGTGGGAAGCATTTTGAAATTAGTGATTGGGTATTTGTTTGCTTACATCCATATAATAATATGGCTTTGAAGCAACATAAAAGGATAACAAGTTGTATTCCAAGTATTATGGCCCTTATCATATCTTGCATAAAATTGGTAGTGTGACCTACAAGATGGAATTTCCTCCATCCACCTGCATTCATCCATTATTTCATGTATTTTTCCTTAATATGGTCATTGGACATAGATTTTCCACTCAAATTGACTTACCAAAACTATATGAAGAAGGAAAAATTATTCTTGATCCTAAACTAGTCCTTTAAATGTGCATTAAGTAGTTATAATCCATAGGGATTATAGTGTATATGATAAAATGGAATAATTTAACTTCTAAATATGCTACCTGGGAGGACGAATCCTTCATGAAACAACACCCCATATTGTTTCAATGTTGAAGATAATTATTTTGAATGGGATGGGCATGGTATGCCCTTAGCAATTGGCATATCTAGGGATATGTGTAGCTAACATATGGCTTGCATAACCCATTTCCACATTATTTTACATTTATTTATGCACTCATATACTTAGTAGGTCAACCTATAGGATGTCCATGGCCTTAATAGACTATATATAGGTGGTAAGGATAGTTGTTTATCATCATACTAGAGTATTCATTTCTTATTACAAGAATTTGTAAGGTTGCCCCCTCTAAGTGGTTTATATATTATTCATATTTTCCACTATATTTCCATGTCATTATGATCTATTGTTGTTATTTTTATCATTTGGTAAAGTAATATCATTACTGAAAGAGTGTGCCAAGATCTCTGAAGATTTCACACAATCAATGTTGAATCCTGTGAGGTAGTGTAATAGCTCCAAAAACACATGATTCTAAGAAAAAGAAAATGTTTACATTAATCGATCAACCTTCCAAAAAAGAAAAGTGGGGTACATATAGATAAAATTAGGGCAACCTGAGGAATTCCTTAATTTTCCTAATTAAATAATTACATTAAAATATAATTATTCTATGCACCCTTTATAACTAACCTAAGGAAGCTTAAATAACATAGAATGGCCATATGACTATGTAGGAAAAACCCAATGGGAAAAATAACTACATTAATACTCCCCTTAAGTGTAGCTTAGGTGAGATGAGAATTGGGTCCCAACATTGAAATCTTGATGAGGTACCCAAGTACATAATGATGAACCTCCATAGGAGGAAGAAGAAGGTGGAGAAACCCTAACCCCCATGAGAGCTTGTAGAAACAAATTTACTATTTGTAAAGGTTTTGATTAGAATATATACAATTTGTTTTAATGTTGGACATTATTGAAGATTAATGACTTGCTTATTGATAAGTTACCTGATGAATTGCATGTGAATCTTTATGTGCTTAGTCCTTTGATGGAGAACCAGATTCTTGTAAATTTGGGTAGTGATTTGGTTACCATAGTAGATGATTATTGGCTTATGAAACTAGGTACCAAACTCAGTGAGAATCCCCTAAAGCTATATTGCCTTAGTGGTGGAATTAATAACCCCTTTGTATTTTGCCTTTGTAGATGATAAAGCATTTGTATGTTGCTTCTTGCTTGACCAACTTATTAGACCCAAACCAAGTGAGAAACTATAGCTTGACGTGGACTTTGGTCTCTAAATATCTCTCACCCAATTTGAATCTATGTATCCAATCAAATTAACTTTTATTCTATAGTGTATTCCATAATTGTGTGATCCCTAAATATAGTGAAGAATCCACTTTAATGTTTTCCAATAAAATTCATGTGGCTCCTGCATAAACTAGGAGACCAACCCAATTGTATAGGATGTGTTAGGTATAGTTTGTGTGAGATAGATAAGACTACCCATGAATTGTCAATACAAATTTACATCAATGAGTGGTGTAGGATAATCAGCCTCAAGCTTCACACCAAACAAGAAGGAAGTAGTAGATGGCTTACAATCAACCACGTTAAACCTCATAATTAAATCAAGAGAATACTAAGATTGTGATAAATTTATCCCAAAAACTAACTAAATTATTTCAATCTTGAGAAAGTAGTTCAACAATCCCATTTTTGTCATTGAAAATCTATCTAAAAGTGTAGTTTTCACTACTAAGATGGATGATTGTGAGCTCCCTATAATCAATAAGTCATCCACATATATAAATAGGATCAAAAGAGAATCATCATGCTATAAGATGTAGACATTCAGATCTAAGTGGCATCTAGTAAACCTGACTATGAGGAAAAAAGAATCCATATTTTCATACCATGCCCTAGGGGCATGTTTGAATTTGTAGATAGATTTCCTAAGTTTGTAGACTAAGGAGGTATCTTTCATAAAACCATATGATTGCTCCATATATATCTCTTCTTTGAGGTCACCATGTATAAAATTACTCTTTACATCTATTTTTTGAACATCCCATTGATGTGCAACTGTAATGGCTAGAGTGAGTCTTATAGACATCATCTTGGCTAAAGGAGTAAATGTCTTAGTGTAGTCTATGCTATGCACTTGGAAAAATCCTTTACAACTAGAAAATATTTGTATTTATTTACTAACCCATCTACACCATACTTGTTCTAATAAACCCATTTACAACAAACCAATTTTCTTCCTTTGGAAAGAGGTATCAAGTTCCATGCTTTACTCCTGATTAGGGAACTATACTCTTCCTGCATATTAGAATCCCATTCTAGAATGTCAGATACCTCATTAAAGGTTTATAGATATTAGTTAATGTCTAAGTAGGCATGTGAAGTCCCCTAAAATTATGAACATATCCACCTTGTATCTGATATATTTCCAACCCATTTCCCATCACTTTGAAGTGTTTATCTAGCCCAAGTGGGACCAAAATTATATGAGATTGAAGAATTAGGAGGTGAGTCCTCATTATCTATAGTGTGAGTGTGAGATAAAGTATGAGAATCCTCATCACTAATTTCACTTTTTGAACATAAAGAATAAGAAGAGTCATCCTCATCATCAAGAGGATCTTGAGGTGGATTTATGTCTCTATCAAAAGTGAAATCAATGTCTAATGAGACTTTTGAAGAGTTTGGAGTGCCAATATTGTTCAAGTGGGCCCTCATGAAACTTGACACTCTTTTCATTGAAAAAATCATGAATTTTAAGATGGAGAATCATATATCCCTTAACACCCTCTACATACCCCACAAAGAGGCAAGACTATCTCTGAGGGTCTATTGTCTTGCATTTCTTCTTGGGAACACAAGCCATTTTTTGTGATCCAAACACTCAAAAGTGATCTACTATGGGATTGTGACCATCCCAAGTTTTAAAATGAGTGATTCCTTTCAAGGATTTATGTGGAACTCAATTTTTAATGTATCACATAGTTGATTACTTTGGCCCAATACTGAGGAGCAAGAGAATTTTATTAAAGCATGTAATTTGCCATTTCCTTCAAGGTACAATTCTTATATTCAGCCACACCATTCTGCTAAGGAATGTATGTAACTATGTGTTGCATATAAATCCCCTTTGATGTGTAAAACTAATCAAACCTATTGTTTACATACTCTTTTCCATTATCAGTCCTTAATATTTTAATGGAACATTATAAATGTTTCTCCACAAGTGCCTTGAAGTCCTTAAAATGATCAAATACCTCAAACTTCCTTTTGAGAATAAACACCCAGGTGTACCTCAAAAATTCATCAATGAATGTGAGCATGTATCTTATATTATTGAATGAAGGTTTTATAAATGAACTTACTAAGTCACTATGGACTATCTCTAGCTTCTATTCGGCTCTCCTTGCTTTGACCTTATCATATTTCTCTTCTAGATGATTACCAAGAATGTATCCGTTACATAGGCCATCTGAGAATTTGACTTTAGGAAACCCTAAAACTATGTCCTAATGACTGAGTTACTCTAGGTAATGGTAGTTTAAATGGCCAAACCGTTCATGCAATAGTTTAATTATTCCATCTATGTGAATAAGTAGTGTGGCTAAGGGCTCCTCTAGGGAAAAATGTGAGAAGGTATACAGCCTAGAATAATGATTGGCCTTACCATAAGCCACTCCAATGTCACTATGTAGCTCCTTGATGACCATTGAATCAGTTGTGAATTGAACTCACTTCTCAGCACCTATGTGAGTGATCTGATATACTAACAAAAGAATAGGGGATAATGAAGGAACACAAAGAACATCATTGAATATCCTATCACTTAATTCTATCAATCCTTTACTACTGACTTCTGCTGAAGTGTCATAACCCATTATAATTGAAGGAATAGAACAAGGATCTATTTTTTAAAATATATCATTTGAGGAGGCCATGTGATAGGAAGCACCTGAGTCAATAACCCAAATCAAAGGCTGAGAAAACCCTAAAACTATGTCCTATTGACTGAGTTACTCTAGGTAATGGTAGTTTAAATGCTCAAACAATTCATGCAATAGTTTAATTACTCCATCTACGTGAATAAGTAGTGTGGCTAAGGGATCCTCTGGGAAAAAATGTGAGAAGGTATACATTCTAGACTAATGATTGGCCCTACCATAAGCCACTACAATGTCACTATGTAGCTCCTTGATGACCATTGAATCAATTATGAACTGAACTCACTTCTCAGCACCTATGTGAGTGATTTGATATACTGATAAAAGAATAGGGGATAATGAAGGAACACATAGAACATAATTGAATATCCTATCACATAATTCTATAAATTTTTTACTATTGACTTCTGCTGAAGTGTCATCACCCATTAGAATTTGAAGGCATAGAACACAGCTGTATTTTTGAAAATATATCATTTGAGGAAGCCATGTGATAAGAAGCACCTAAGTCAATAAACCAAATCAAAGGCTAAGAAGCTAATACAACAAGTGTTTTGCCTTTGTTTTTACCCTTTTTACTATCTTTAACATTTGCATAATCTTGTTTGAACATGTTCTAAGTTGAATACTTAGGAACACTAATGTTATTCTTCTCAAGCATCTTAGTCAAGGTATCAATCTTCTTTTTCATGTACTGAGATTCATCATGTCCAAGTTTCTTTCAAAAGATGCATTTGAGTTTCTCCTTCTTAGGTTTCCCACTTTAGGAGGACTCATTTGTCAATGTTTTTGGCTTAGCATGTAATTTATAACTCTTTTTGTGTTCATGATTAGGTTTAGACTATTTCTTCTCCTATTTTTCACTGCTAGAAGGATTTTTCTTATCTTGATTAACAATCAAGGCATGTGATTTTGAAGATTTCAGTGCACCCATTTAAACCAAATTATCTTGCTTCCAAGTCATATCGATAATAAACTCATCAAATTATGGAATTTTCCAAGTGGATCCAAGTGCACCTTTGGTAGCATGAAATGTAGAGATAAAACTTAAATAGTCATGACTGAATTTTACAAGCACAAATAGAATCAATTGGTTATCAGTTTTTTCAATGCCACATTGTTTCAACTATATTACAAATGTTTTAAACTTTGTAAATAATTATTTTAGGGTGTTGTAATAACCTTATCTTAATTTGATGAACTCATTCTCTAGCTCATATCCCCTCCTGATGTCTTGCACTCCAAAAATCTTTTCTAAAATGCTCCAAACTTCATTTGGAGTTTTTGAAAATTCAACATGAAATAAAAGGTTAGGAGACATTGACATGCATAAGATCCCATAGGCCTCATCACATCTTTTATACCACTTAACATTTTCTACATATATATATGGCTTAGTTTCCTCACCCATAGTGATCTGATAGAGTCCTTTACTTCTCAAGGCAAGCTTCATTTTAGACTTCTATTCAAGATAATAAAATGGTGTGAGTGGTTCAATGTTTAGATATATTAGTGCATATTAGAATGAGACAAATTTATAGAATTGAAATGAAATAAAATAATAGAAAACAAATAGTATAAGTACCCCCTAAATTATAAATAATACCTCCCCTAAATTTATAATGCACACATGCTCAGTCTTGGACATCAAGCATAGCTAAGAATGTATCTATGAGTAATCAGTGTTAGAAACTATGAGAGGGACATTGGACACAATCAATAATGCATCCAAGAGGAAAGGTAAAAATGTTTAAAGAGAGTTTTAAGCTATTACATCATGTGAAAAATGAATGTTACAAAATTCCTAAAATAATGTCACAAATGTGTAAAGCTCGAGAAAATATACACTTTCAAAAGAAAAGCACCCAAAAAAGAGCTATAGATTGAAATTTATATCACTTAAAAGCTATTAATCCCTATTATTCCTAGACCCTTTCTAAAAATGAAATTTTTTTAGACTTCCTTTTTCCTTTAATTCGATGCCCTCATCCAAAAATACAAAAATGACAAAAAATCCAAAAAAGGCAAAAACTTTTATCTATTCTTTCACTACCTTTCACCTTAAATTTGATTCCCTCTTAAACGTCGCATGAGTTTTCAACACTAATTTACTTTAGGTTCTTTCAACTACTTTACTTCACTAAATAAGTAATAAGTAATTGACCTTAGAAAACTATAATAGGTCTTCCTAGTGCATTTTGGGTTTCTTACCTTGCTTTACTACTATTAGGGATCAGTAGTGACCCTTCTGAAGCCTGATTACTTCAAAGTAGTTGAGGTTAAGAAGCCCAATTACTTCCTACATGTTATAAATATTATCATTTATGTCAAAGGTCTAGCATTGGTGATAAATTCCTCATTACATTTAATGGTGTTTTTAATATTCATATCTTGGCTAATATATGTTAATATTTATTTAATATTAATGAAAATATTTTTGGTTGCATATAAGTCAATAAAGGGCCCATGGAGAAGTCAAAGAGCCATGAGGTAAAGACAAAAAAGGAATGGGATGCATTTTCTCATGAAGAGTCATCTTGAGGAACTCCAAGAGTCACCATGTGAAGACAAAAGAGGGTATGGCACATTTTTCCATGAAGGGACTCTTTGAGGAATATGAAAAGTCACCAAGATAAAGATAAAAGAGGAAAGGATGCATTTGCTTATGAAGGGTCACCATGTGAATTTTCAAATGCAAGGATACAAAGGGTCATACAAGTTTGGCACCATTTTCCATGAAGATTGAAGGGTCATAAAGGGTGAATGCTAAAGGTCATTTGGAAAGATATAAATAAAATATTGAGAAGCCATTTGTAATATGCAAGAGAGTGCATGGTTTTGTAATTATTTTATATAAGAAAAGAGGAGAGAAAATTAGGAGATATTATAGAGTTTTATCATTTGTTGAGTTAACAACATTGAGAGCTAATTGTGTTTTATACACAAGAGGGTTTGGTGCTCTTGTGGGTTGGTGCTCACAAATATTTGCAAGGGGTTGGTGCTCCTATAGGTTGGTACTCACAAATGGTTGTTGTGTTGGTAATTAATAAAGGGTTTAGTACTCATGTAATTTGGTGCTTGAGAACTTTGTAGTTTGAGTTGGTGCTCATTCATATACTTGAGATTGTTCTTTATGGTTTTTCCCACTTTGAGTTTCCACGTAAAAATTTGGTGTCTCTCTCTCTTGTGTGGTGCATGTTATTGTTCCAATTTTATTACATCTATTGAATATGTGGTTAAGTGGTTAAATAAAATAAATTAGATTAAGTAAAAAAATATATATAATATACAGATTCGCCTCTCCCCTCTCAGTATATTTCATGCTTAACAATGTAGTGTATTTTGGGTTTCTTAGACTCCTTTACTTAACTTCACGAGATGGAAGTAAAGTAATGCCAAAAACGCAATTAGGTCTATGAGTAAGTTATTGAGGTTGAGAATCTTGATTAATTTTTAGTTGTCAATGTTGAGAAACCTAATTTATTCTTCTAATTAATTTGGGTTTCTCGGACTACTTTACTTAACTTCATGAATTTGAAGTAAAGTAATGCTGAAATCCCAAATGGGTCTTGAAAGTAAGTTGTAGCACTTTCAAAAATTTATTTATTCTGAAATAAAGTAATGACCCTTTGAAAACTTAATTTGGTCTACATTCAAGATTTTAGGTTTTATAGGCTTGATTACTTCATTTGTATGGACATCCTACTAAATGGAAGAAATTAATTTATAAGAAAATCCATGAACTTTCTAAAAAATCTAAAAATATCAGATTTTAGATCTCAAAAAACCCACAAAATGTATGTAAACTAATTTTTAATCAAAGGTATTATGACATGAGTTTTGAGGTAGATTAAGAAATGCCTCTAAGATTAGAAATGGTAGCCAAGATAGAATAAAAACTAGTAATGGTGAATATAGGAGGATCTTACCAGGGAGTCTGATGCATGAGACTATCATGAAGGCTTTGATACCATGAAAAAGTGTGCCAAGATCTATAAACATATTTCATGCAATCAATTTTGAATCCTTTGAGATAGTGTAAGATCTCTAAAAACAAGCAATTCCAAGAAGATAGAAAATGTTTGCATTAACCGGTCAACCTTCAAAAAAGGAAAAGTGGGGTACATATAGAGAAAATTAGGGAAACATGAGGAAGCCCATAATTTTCCTAAGTAAATAATTACATTAAAATATAATTATTCTATGGACCCTTTATAACTAACCTAAGGAATCTTAAATAACATAGAATGAGTCATATGATCATGTATGCAAAACCCAATGGGAAAAATCTCTACACTAATAATTACAATTACACAAGATGAAATCAGTAAGCATAATAAAATTAAGGGATCCTTGGATAGTGATGGTGAATGTTTAGAAGGTACTATAACTGATTCTGATCTAGGCAACAATTTAGGTGACAATTCGGGTGATAATTCTACCCCAATTGATGACAAAACTTTTGGGAGCCATAAATTTTGTACCGTAGCTCCAATTGACTCACCGTTTGAACCATTAGAAATTTAAGAATGAGGATAAATTTTTACCCCTAAAAACCCAATGGAAGTGCTCCAAATTTAAATTTTAGTAGTGCAGTCTAAAAATAGTAAGTTTCTAAAAATAGTAATTCCTTGAATTTTGTATTGTTTTAAATCTTGGAAGTCAAACCACTTAATCTTCATCAAGATTGGTGACCTTACACATCCTCCCCATGCTTTAAAAATGTGTATAAATTAAGAGGTAACCTAAAATGTGAAGACATACATCTCTTCTTAGAGATAAGAATATATTTGTATTGTGATCTTGAGTAATATATCTCTTCTCAAATAATTCATTGTTACTGTGTTCTTTCTATGTTATTGAAATATTTATCAACCAGAACTTTTGAGTTTTTGATCAGATTCCATACCTATCAACCAAATTTATACATCTAACATGGAAATAACAATTGTTTAAATGTATATACCAATTTAAATACCTATTATAAGTCAAACCATGTGTACATCCCCTATGATGACTACTCAACTTTATAATCTAAATACCATTAGGTCTACAGTTCAAGCACTCATTAAAGTAATAGATAACTTGGAGGAAAAGGTTATAGCCATTGAAAAAATGCTTTAAAATCCCCTCATGATATTTATTTTAAATATGTGTTGCATAAACCTCTTGCACTTGAAATATATTTTCACCCATTTCCAATCTATTTTGTTTCACCTAAGTTTCCATTATATGATGATAAGGCTGATCCTAAGTAATATCTTTGATCCTTATATGCAACATGCCTTGATTATGATCATAATGATAAATTGTTAATTATATTATTCACAATAAGCCTATAGGATTATACTTTGAGGTCATTATATTATTTACCTCTCTAATATGTTAAAGCATTCAAACCTCTTTCAAACCAATTCTTAGCATACTTTTCCATTAACATTTATGAAAAGGTTTCTTATGATCAAAATACCAAAATAAAATAAGGAACCAATGGGCCTATCAATGAATATGTCTTAAAATAAAAGATAATGTTAGCTAAAATGACTAATACTATGGTGGATAAATTTTTGAAAGACATATTCAAGTAATTTTTTATTACTCTTTTACATGATTCCAATTTTTTTCAAAAAATTCCAATCTTTTGATTACTTATGTAAAATTGTATGGAATCATGAAATAAAAATTATTTCATTAAATAAGTTCAAGTATGTATAAAACATAACAATTTCATCTACATCTATTAATAAGTTTACAATCAAACCAAGTGATAAGTTTAAACATCATGAGCCTATAAAGGAAACAACCACCATGTTTAATACATTCTCATAGTACCCTAATTGGATTATTATATCCAATGTGTTAAGGAGAATTTACAAAATTTATTTAGTCTCCAAACATAATACTATTATCTTCAAAATTTGTACCCTTGAGGAGGGTGTTCAAGCCTATTCACTTAATTGATAGCATGGGAACTTTTCAATGGTTGTGGGTGATCTTATAGATTAAGAGAACCTCTAGGTAGGGCTATCTACCTTGATGCATCACTTAATAACTATCACTAAACCTATTACATACAAGGGAAAAGGAAGATATAACTAAATGTAAACTAAACTATGGAGGTGATGTACCAAATTTGTTGACCACTACTACACATTTGAAGATGCATAATGACCATGATTCTAACATATTCATACACTGCTCCTAAACTACTCCTCTTACATTAATATTTTAATATTAAGGTGGTAAATTAAGGTTAGGCAATAAGGGATGATTTTTAAGAGGTCTAGAAAACACTAATGGAAGATTTCCTCACTTAACCTTCACAAGGCTACTTAAACACTCCATACGACCTATAAGAGTGAGTTCAAACTACATATAGGTGAGATAATGAGACAACATGTCAAGGAGAACTAGATAAAAAGTACAAAAGATCAATCATTCATGTAAAAACACTAGAATAAAATCATAAGAGAATTTAAAACCCTATTTTCTATTGATTTAATGGCTTAAAAAGGATCAAGGCTTCACCATACTCAAGTGGAGGGATCCATTCAATGCCTTTAAATCCCTCATTATATACTAAATATAAGAAGAGAGAAGGTGGATGTTGGACAATCCCATGACAAGGATTATCCAACTCAAATTATTTATAATTCCAAGTATAGGAGAGTGAAAAAATAAATTTTTTATCTTCCTCAATAATTTCTTATTTAACTTGGTGATGCCTTCATCAAGGTGGCATATAAGCTTCTTTTCCTTGATGACCCATCCTCTTCATTTTAAATTTATCTATTTCTTGTTGAGGAGTGACAAGTTACATTTTTTATCAGATAAATATGTTTAAGTTGAAAACTCATCTATTTAAAACCTTCCACATGCTTTAAGACTTCCCATAATAATATTTTAGGTGTGTTAGGTCTTATAGGAGTGCTTGACACATGGTCAACTATTACAGGATGTTCTTAGTTGCCTTGAAACTTTTCATTCTTTATTCAACACCCCTTTGTTCTTGGTGCAGAGATAAAAATTCATATAAACCAATTCCCTTCTATTATTTAAGACACATACTCACAATTGGGTGATCTCTCAATGTTTTATAGGGATGAATTAGGTCTTCTTAGGTCTCTCCATATTCAAAACATACATTTAGGCCTATAACTTTCCATTTTCAGCCATTTTGATACATTTTTTCTCTCACACATGCCACAAAATGGCTTATTTAGGTTCCCGTTGGATCTAAAAATGTCACTTAAATCATCCTAAGACCAAATAATGTTTTTTGGGGTCATTTAGAGAGAAAAAATAGTCATCAAATCATTTATTGTTTCTTGGCAACTTGGGAGGTGTCTATAATATTAATGATCATTCATAAAATCCAGGCCTTCAATTCATTTAATAATTTCAAGAAAAATTATTTCATAAGGGTGTTAAATTATACTTATGATCTTTTTTTCCAATGTATTTTATCCTAGAAGTTATATGCAAATTTTTAGGTCTTATTGAGCTTCTAACAAGGCAAAACACAAGTTTTAACTGCCCTTATTTCTTAATAATTATTCATACCATACAATGACTTGATATATGAACCAATAACATGAGTTTTTATTATTTTTCCTTACTCAACACATTAAAACCCCATTACTTCCCATTTATTTTCTTAATGAAGTTTTGAGCTTTAAAAGTAGCATCTTTACCTTGAAGGACTGTGTGTCAAGACTAAGAAAGATTTTTAGGCCTAGAAGCCTTCCAAATCAATATTATTAGTAAAAATTACCTCCAAATTGTTATTAAAATATTATTACATGGATCTAAATTATTTTCAATAGGTATTGTCTTTCCAATAGGTTCTGCAACTTAATTTGCCTATTGTGAGGGTTTGAAGGTAGCTTTGACACTATGAGCCTCACAACCCTTTTTAAAGGCCTTCTTCTTATTAAAAAGAGTTTCATACTAATAGTTTATTTAAAAAATATATTATTCATCCCTTAATTCTATTAAATATTTTAAACACCTCAAAATATAAAATTTTCTTCACTTTTTCACACATAAGCCTGTAGGTGCACATTAGGCCTCTTGAGTACAACGTTGATAGTGGACCTTATTCAATACAATTTTTGACATTGTTTTGTATTAAAAAATATTAGAGAGTTATGTTATACTCATATAAACCCTATAAAAATCTCCTTAACCCCTTATCCAAAACCTACCTGTGTTATTTTATCTCAATCAGCCCATTCAACTAATCAAAATTGTAGATGTTTCTCAAATGTTTAAGCCTGATCATACACTTTGTATTTGAGTTTATCTCTCATATATTTTAATACTCTAAATGATTTTATGATAATTTGGAAAATATTTTTCTTTATTTTAGGCATTTTTAAGTGAATAATTATATAGACATATCAAGATCCTCTCTTTCTAGGCTTGTAGTCCTATAGGGTTATCTTAGTTATCTTTCTAGGCATCTTACCTTTTTTGAAACCATTGGTCACTATGAGTGAGTTTTTCAAGAATTTATGACCAATTTAATTGTTTAATGAGGCAATAATTGCCTTAATAATTTTTAAACACCTCCTCCTTTGTAAGAATTTATTCTTTTGATCAAGAATGTGAACCTACAAGTCTAAAGACTTGTAGGTTTACCTTCTCCATCATTTTGGTCATTTATGAAATGTTAATAGGTTATGCAAACCCCATGAATAAATCATAAACCCATACATATTATTAGTAATGTCAAATTCTTCCTTAATACATCTAAAATTCATCCAAGCACCTATCTATGTATGTACAATCTTTTCTTGGTCTTCGTGACTTTATTTTCTTCTTTTAGGTATTTTGATCACCTTATACTATGATAAAACAAAATCCAATGTGATTCTATGAATCCATCCATGTTCCATAGACTTTATTAAATCTTCCAATCCTCTTTCTTAATAAATATTCTATCTTTTATCTTTTCAATTCTACAGTCTTGTATCTCTCTGGTTGAAATTATAACCCTACCAAGACTTAAGGATGTCTCCTATGAAAATATATGTGTATATAAAAGACTAAGATGAAATATATGAGGTAATTTGATTTTTTTTTATTCTTAAAGATGAGGCTAACCCAAAATTATAGTGGAGGGTTCTCCTCTTCACTTACATGTCTGTAAGTCTCTTCTATGTTGGAGGTATAGTCACCAAGAGTGGGGGTTGGATCAGTGATGCAACTAATAAGATTTATAAATTCAATTCCATTCACCATTCAAACATTCATGAGCTTGATCTTTCAACAACAACATTAATACACATCCCTAAAAATCATGAAACAAGAGCACACATCACATGAACATAATATCTATGTGGGAATCACTCATCAAGGATAAAAATCACTGATACAAAACATGTATTACTTGTCCTATAATCATGAATCAATATTTTCATGAGCACAAACGAAACAAAGAGCACTAACCCCTCAAATTCACTAAGCAACCTTTTTGATTTAATAAGTACCAAATTGTTAAGATTAACCAACCCCCTTATTGATCAAGCATCCACTCAATCAAAAATTAGGATCACTCCACCTTAATATTGTTGTCTTCACATAACTAATGATGGACTTCTTTTGCTTGGGCATATTGAAATATGCCTCTAAACTGATCTCTTTCTCCTTCACTTCACTAGGTCCCTTCTTAGATAGAATAGAACACTGATACTTGATATTTTCACACTAATGTATTATAGAATATTCATAGATAATTATTCACACTCTTATGATGACATATAGGGTCTCCTTCCTCTCTACAATATGTCGTCTCATTTGCTTATAGTTTACACACACAAATCTAGTTCTTTGCATACTAAGGTCTCTTCAAGACTAAATTGATCTCAACGCACATAAAACATTAGTCATGCCTTATTTATGAATAATTTAATTAATTTTATCTATTATTTGGCATCTTCTCAACCCCTCTATTCTTCTCTTCTCCTTTAGCTTGATATTCAATGCAATACACCCCTAGAACATAAGCTTCACTAAGTCTTGCTTATATACATGAAACTTGCTCGTAGACTCTTTGGTTAGCTATGAACATTTTAAAAATTTGATTAAGATTTAGTAAAACCTTAACACAAATTTAAACCATGTACCACACCAATTATTCAGTCATCCATGCTTCATTAGCCCAAAAACACAAATAGGCCTAATGGAGACCTAAAACAATTAAGTCTACTCATGCACACATTACCACTTGGACAGAAGAGAGATCCTTCAGACTTATAAAATGAGTTAAAAACTTAATAATAAATTATTATATACTATATCAATAATCACATAGGCTCCATATATCTTGGAGGTTTGAATCACCCCTTAGATCTATTCAATTTTATTGTTCATATTTAGGTCTTGATATATAGTAAAACACAGCCATGAATAAATAATGGAATAAAATAAATTTTATCACATTATAATTCCCTAAAATCACATGAATATAACATTTATTATATTAAAAAACTTTCCAATTCCATTACTCATTATCATTCAGGCCAATAGACATTAAGCCAACTCATACAACTTCATCACACACAACTGCCAGTGCATACAAAAACATAGTCAAGGATAATGAACACATAATAATACATTTGTCACTAAAAAATGATAAAAAATAAAATTTATGGAGAATATATGACCTCAGAGTCATTATATATATAATAGGAGTCTTCAATTCAACCTATACAACCACTAACCCTTCTTTGCAAAAAACTCACTAATAGCTACCAACCACTGTAAACAACCAGTCATGAAATCATATCATTATAACACCCAAATAAGTACTAAACATAAATTATAATTAATTTAAAATTTCATATTTCATCCTTATATCAAAATAAAACACACAGATCATTTTCTTCAATGGAAAATTTGATCTTACAAATCATTCTCATTGTACTGGATTCTACTGTCTTCATTAGTCAGGCAAGCCATATTCAAGGCACCTTTTATATTGTGAATGATCATCATCAACATTAACCAACCAATGGAATAGGAGGAATATATCTTGAGAAAATACTCAAATCCATTATATTCATCCTTATTCATTTGTGCATCATCCCTAATCATCATTTAAGTATGTCTAGCTATTTGTCATTATTTTCACTATATATAGACTAGAAATAGGACATTTTTATTGACATAGATAATATAAATAGAGGTTAAATATTTCTTAATTAAAATCATTTAGTTGTATAAAGAGTCTCTAGATTTTTCTCATAAAAGTTTAATAACTAGGTCTAATGCACTATATCACTATTATACCTTTTTTCTAAAAATAAGCACTTTTCCATAGCTTATGATTACTATTAAGACAAACTATTACCACCTCCAAGTACCTAAGAGAGTTATATATAATATTAAAAAATCATATTAGGTCATCCAATCCATTTTGAGCACAAACCATCAAGATCTTCTCTATCAGGTTATAATGAGGGTTTAGACTACCTACATGTGTAAATGATTGTTTTAAAGGTTGATCCCTTAAATGAAAAACCAATGATAATAAATTTAATTTATAACCCCTCACTATCTTACACTAATATATTAGGACACCATGTGGAGGCTACACATGCCAACAAGCTCAATAAAGTCTCTCTCAGGTTCATATCTCTTCATTATGTGAGGTTGAGAAGCCTCAAAATATATTATGCACTTTTATTCCACATACTAATCTAAAAATTCATGCACACCTTTAAAACAACATTGATCACCTTTCTTAAACATCACGTGAGCCTTCTTGCCTTGAAACTTTCACATGGTGTCACATTAGACCTTACCTTTCTTATCTTGCATACACTCGAAACCACAAAACCATTGTTTACATACTTTTACCTTCATTCCTTGACCTATAACTACATAGACATACTATATACACTTTTTTATACCATGACTAAGACTCACATTATCTCATAAGTCACCGATCCTAGTCAACCTACTTCATTAGGCCACCCAAGGTCATAAGGGTAAGTCTAGATGCAAACCCTCAATGAATCCTTACTATTGTAGCTCACTCTTGAGAGTTATTAACTGAATTTATACCTCATTCACATGCTCAAATAGTACCATTCTTAATCTCAAGATCGTACTAATCTTATCTTATCTCTATCTTATCTCTACAAGACATGACCATGCCTAAGTAATGACCTCTCTTCAGGCTTCCTTGTCACTTCATGATATCACCATTCATTAATCACCACTTTGTCATTATCTTTGACATCAATGCCAAAAATTTCTAACAATATCCCCCTTTTTCATTGATGTAAACCTCCTTTTCCTTCTCCCCCTTTTCCATAAATGACAAAGTGAACTAAATAATAACTAAGCTTTCCTTTTGACGTACATCATTTTGATCTTCAACCACTTGACTAAAACCTAAAACTTGGACCTATTTACTTGTATATCTCACAATAATCCTTTGCTCATACATGAAGATTCAAAATATTTTCAACAATATGACTTAGTTTGATCAAGTCATTAGATCAACCTTTTAGTTCACATCATTTGCAACTCATAGAGTCATCCTTTAAGACAACTCAAAGTTTCCCCCTTTATCTGCAAAAAATATGGACTTCAATTTTCATGCCTTTAATCTCATTATAACTATAGATTTTCTCCATAAGCTACAAACTCAACAAGAACAAACTACATACCTTGAGATCAATATGCCAAATGTCTTCAAATAGTCTTAATCTTAGAGCTAAACAAGATCCCCCTGAGACAATAATTAGATCTCAATTTTTTCTTCTTAAGGCCTTATGAGTGAATATGCCTCAACATAGGTCCAACTTTATTTCAACTAGAATACTCTTTATGCCTTCAAACCATCCATATTTCTGTAATGAGCCTATTGGCTCCTTGTAGCCCTATTTTGACAAAAATCCTTATGCACAAAAAAAATATAAATGATATCATAAAAATAATCACCTTTTAAAGTACCGTTTAGGCCCTTATTTCTCCATCAATCTTTTCAAGTTAGGTTCCTTTAGACCATCTCCTTATTTTGGACACATCTTGACCTACAACTAAGCCTAATTAGGCATTCAAGACACCTTCTTGCCCTTATGCTCCCAAACTATACTGTATGGTTGACTAAACTGATTGAGAACTTCAAAATAACTTAGATCACCTCCAATAGGGTATTATTAACATGTTTTATCACTCACCTTTAATTAGAACTCAATATCTGGTAAATTTTCTTCAATCCGTAAAACAAGGTTTCACATAGGCGTGTATAACCTGAGACCACTCAAAATCCCTTTTTACCTCTTATATGAATACTTGAATCATTTTTAACTCCTTAGGATCTCTACCCCATCAACTCTCACCTTCCAAACTTATATAATTCATCAACCACTATTATATCTATTTGGGTAGCCTTCAATTTGACAAGGATTCTCATACTGAATTGACTATCATAGTACAATCTCAAACAAGAACCTCTTTCATTGACTCCGCATAGACTCATATCACATTTGACATTAATTTTTTAACTTATCAATTTTAATAATCCATAAAAAACTCACACAAAGTCTTTTGACCTTTAAAAACTCTCCATTGACTTTACCACACTACTTTGCTTCTCAAAACCTTTCTCTTAGACCTATCTCTTAAGATGAATCACCTAGGAACCAACAAGATCATACCAAAATATGCATTGAAAATATAATCAATATTATTCCAAATCATAAACATGACTATGATACAAATACCTTTTCAACTCAAGATGAAAGCATTGTCTACAACACACATGCTTATTCAAACTAATGAATGTCTCTATGAGGCATAACAAAGACAACCATTCCAAACGGTTTTTATAAAAAAATATACTCATGATATTTCCACACCTCCTTACTTACTTCCTTGATTATATTTTACTTATTAGACTATTTTTTGTTATTCTTCTTATGTTTTAATGAAAAGACTTATCCATCCTCCTTAGTATTCTTTTCCTCTTCTATGACTACAATGTCAACACATGAGGATAACAAAGTATCTTTTCATACATTTCAAAATAATTTTCAATAAGGGGATTGTTAATATTACTTCATAATCTTCTTAAACTTGATTGACACCTCAAGCATGATGTCATAATCATCTTTCATTTCTTTAAACTGAGTTGGTGGAAACTATTCTTGACTCTCTTGTCAAATATTCAAAATAGATTTATTCTCTATTGTAGAAAATTGTTTATCTATATCATTGATCTCATTAGGAACAAATTTCACTCAATTTGGTCTCCATACCTTTTCTTTATTCTTAGGGAAATTATTCTTGTAGAACCTAACAGTATCACCAAATTTATTGCAACTGTAACAAATCACCTCACTCTTGTTATACAAACCTCTTGTTTGATGTGAAGTATGATCACTCTTTTACCAATTGATCCTTATTCCATATATCCATGTTAATCCTTTCTTATAACTCATCCTTCTACAATCTCTTTTGTTATGACCATATTGAAAATATGCCTACCAATAATTATGAAACTTACTTGCATACCTTGTAACATTTGGCTATCTAATTGACCTTCTTGCATTTGGATATCTAATTGACACTTGAATTTCTCTCTAAGTTTTAATTATCCTATAATTTCTTAGGATTATCATGATTATTTTTGAGCTTATCCAAGTTTTTTATGAGATGTTCATGTTCACTCTTTAAGGAACCCATTTCAATTTTCAACCGAGTGTACTCATCTTCTCTTGCTTTTAGATTTGCACCTGTAGTCCTTAACTAATATTAAATAATTTTTATCTTCTCTTCATACTCTTTGGCCTTATTGGGCATGTTATTATACTAAGATTCTTCTTGATCATACACTCTCATCTTACCTCTGTACTTTTCAAAAACTACCTTGTATTGATTGTACTTTTCTTTACTTGATCTTAGACATGTATAAGTAACCTCTGCTTGATCTTTGAGGTTATGAATGACCATATTATCTTATTTTAATTCATATAATAGTTTAAGATTCAAATAACATACCTAATTCTCAAGATCTTTCATCACATATTTCAAACCTTGATTTTCTCTCTTCAACTAATTAGCCATCTTGTACTTCTTAGGACTAATTTTAAGATATCAAGCCTTCAAAAAAGGATCCACTCTAATACCAATTATTGGAGGTATAATCACTAAGAGGGGGGAGGGGGGGGGGGGTTGTGAATTAGTGATACAAATAATCAGCTTTAACAATTCAATTCCATTCACCATTCAAACATTTATAGATAGAAACAACAACATGAAAACACATCCATACAAAGCATGAAACAAGAGAACACATCACATGACCACAACATATATGTGGGAAACCATAATGGGGGATAAAAACCATTGATACACATCATGGAATAATTGTTTTATAACCATGAATAAATATTTTTGAGCACCAACACAATAAGGGACACCAACCCCTCAAATTTACGAAGCACCCACTTAGCTTTAGAAAGCACCAACTTCCTAGGAGAAACCAACCCCATTGTTAATCAGGCACCGACTCAATAAAAAATTATTAACACTCCACCTTAATCTTTTTGCCTTCAGACAATTGATGATGGACTTATTTTTCTTGGGCACACTTAAATATGCCTCTAAACTAATCTTTTTCTTCTTCACTTCACCAGGTCTCTTGTTAGATAAAATATAACACTTATAATTGATATTTTCACATTGAAATATTACATAATATACATAGATAATTATTCAAACTCTTATTATTACCTACATTGTCTCATTCCTCTCTAAAATATGTCCTCTCTTTCACTTATATCTTACACACACAAATCTATCTCTTTGCATACTAAGGTCTCTTCAAGACTAAATTTATCTCAACACACCTGCAAACATAGTCATGCCTTATTTATGAATAATTTACTATATTTAAAATTTTATTATACATAATATCAATCACTCTATTATTTTTTCTCCTTTATCTTGATATTCAATGTAAAACACACACCTAGAACACAAGCTCCACTAGGTCTTGCTTAAATACATCAAACCTGCTCATATACTCTTTGGTCAACTATGAAACTTTACACACTTTTATTAAAATTTAATCAACCCTTAACACATGTATAAACCATGTACCATACCAATTATTTCTATTCCCATGCTTCGTTAACTAAAAAATATAAATAGGCCTAATGGAGATCTAAAATAATTAGGTCTACTCATGCACATGTTAACACTTAGACACAAGAGAACACCTTGAGACTTATCCAATGAGTGAAATACTTCATAAAACATGAAAATATACTATATAAATCATCACATAGGATTCATTTCTCTTGAAGGGTCCATCCACTCACCCTTTGGACCTCCTTAATTTCATTATTCACAGTTAGGTCTTCATATACAAGAAAACATAGTCATGAATAACTAAGGAATAAAATAAATTTTATCTCATGATAATGACTTAAAATAGATTAATATAACATTAACGATATTAAAAAAATTTCCAAGTCCATTATTCATTATCATTCAGGCCAATAGACCTCAAGATAACTCCTATAACTTCATCACGCAGAAGTGTCAGTGCATGTAAAAACTCAATTGATGATATTGAACACATAATAATACATTTATCACTAAAACATGTTTAAAAAACCATGTATGAACACTATATTAACTTATATTCATTATATATACAATAGGAGTCTTCAACGCAGCTTATGTGACTACTAACCCTTCTTTTCAAAAAGCTCACTCATAACTGCCAACCATTACAAACATCCAATCATGAAATTATAAAAATCTAACACCTACATAATTAATACCAACACATTATAATGAATTTAAAATTTCATATGTCATACTTAGGTAAACATCCAACACAAACATCATTTTCCTCAATGTAAAATATGCTACTACAAATCATTCTCATTGTCTTGGATTCCACTATCTTCATTAGTCAGACAAGCCATCTTGAAGGCACCTTATATATTATTAATGGTATCATAAACACTAACCAACTAAGGGAATATTAGTAATATATATTTAACAAAGACCCCAATCCATTATGTTCATCCCTATTCATTTGCACATCATCCCTAATCACCCTTTCACTCTACCTAATTATTTATCACTATTTCCACTATATATAGACTATTAATAAGACATTTTGATTGACTTAAATAATTGACATAAAGGTAAAATATTTCTTAACTAAAATTATGTACTTGTATAAAAATTATCTATATTTTTCTTATATAAAAATTATAAACTAAGTCTATTGCACCATCTGACTGTTATACCTTCTTTTATGAAAATAAGAAATTTTATGTAGCTTTTACTTACTATCAAGATAAACTATTACCACATCGAGGTACCTAAAAGAGTTATCTACAAGATCCAATCATCATATTATGTCACCCAATCCACTCTAAGCACAAAACATCAATATATTCTCCATCAGGTTATAATGAAGGTTTAGACCACCTACAGGTGTTAATGATTGTTCTTAAAGGTTAATCCATTAATTGCAAAACCAATGCAAGGAATTTTCACTTAGAACCCCTCCTCATCTTCCACTAGTAGCTTATGACACCATGAAAAGGATTCATGTGTCAAAAATCTCAATAAAGTCTCTCTCAAGTTCATATCTCTTCATTATGTGAGATCAAGAAACCTCAAAATATATTTCATGCAATTTTATTCCACATACTAACCTGAAAATTCATGCACACCTTTAAAACAACATTTCTCACCTTTCCCAAACATCACTTGAGCCTTCATGATTTGAAGATTTCACATGGTGTCAAATTATACCTTTCATTTCTTATCTTACATACACTTGAGACCACAAAAACATTATTCACATACTTTTACCTTCATTCCTTGACCTGTAACTACATAGACATACTAGGTACAATTTCTTATACCATGAACAAGACTTACATTATCTCACAACTCATCAATCAGTCTCAACCTAATTGATTAGGACACCTAGGGTCATAAGGCTAAGCCTTAATGGAAACCCTTAATGAATCCTAAGTGATACTATATCTCACTCTTGAGAGTCATGAACTAACTCTATACCTCATACACATGCTCCAATAGTACCATGCTCAATCCTAAGCTCATACTGATCTTATATTATCTCCATCTTGTCTCTACATGACATGACCATGTCTAAGTAATGACCTATCTTTAGGATTCCTTATCCCTTCATGATAACACCCTTCATCAATCACCACTTTGTCATTATCTTTGACATCAATGACAATAATTTCCAACATTCTAAACTTGTCACCTTGTTAATGCTTGAGAGCTTCTTCTCTTGAGTGAGTTCACATTTTCATACTTGTAAAATAATTTGGAGACTTGTTATATCTATTTACTCTTAAAATGGATGTACAAAACTTCAAGTTCATCATGAAACTTACCATTTATCTTCATTCTTATACCTCTAATATTATTCTAGACAAGGTATTTCTAGAAAATTACATGTATTCATCTTACTATAGATTTTTCAAGACACTGTCAGATTGTGAGACATCTTTATGACCCTATAAGATATTTGATATAGTGTTGTAATTTATTAGATCACTCTCAGTTGTTGGAATCCCTAAAAAAATTATTAATTCCATTGTCTTGAACCTGCAACCTTTCTCAAAATGGAGATTTATCATATTTTACCTACTCACAAGTTATAAGTGATGATGGAAGATGATGTGGAAAAATATAATAGACTTTTTAAGATTCACCCAACCTACCATTTTCATTATGGAACATCCCAACATATTTGGACAAGTTAAAATTGTGCCTATGGGGTTTTGAAAGGGTTTAAATCCACATTATGATTTTAAAAATTATGCCTAGAGAATATCCATTCAAACCCATTTTTAATACCTATAATTTCAATGGCATAAGGTCCCCTATCGAACCTTAGGATCATTCAATCCAACTCTCTCTCTCCTCTAAGTACTGAGTGAAAATCAATCGAGTGTCTTGAGCTACCAATAAAGTTGATGGAGAAATGGAGTTGGTTTTTAATCTGTTTATACTTTTAATGCCTTAAATATCATGTTTTTGACTTAGATAAGTTAAAATTATGATTCCCATGTTTCAAAACCATTCAGGGGAGATCTCATTCACTTTTCAAGTTCATAAACCTTCTAGAAATTGCCTATTTGAGAGAGGATGAAACTAAAACCTACATTGTAACTAAAAAAATGATCTTCTCTGACCATGTATTGCCACCTCCCACACTGAATATGCTTTTGAAAGTGTCCCTTGTCTATTAAAATCATCATTTTGACTTTGATCCACTTGACAAGACTTCTAATGCATTGGTAAGGTATGAAATACTTTTAAGAAGGTTGACACAAATCAATATAAACTAATTAGTCCTAAGACCCATTTAATGCTTTGATATATGACCATGCCACTTTAAAAAAATTTATTTGGACTAGCCTAGACCCTCATAGCTTTTAACAATTAAGTCTTGCAAAAGATAGAGTTAAAAACAAGCAAAACTAATAACCCCTATTTACCTTAACTTCACCAAATTTGCATTAAGTTTTGAAAAAACCTGTCATCAAACTCTAATGGAAGGGATTAATGAAAACACTAGGGGGTGTTTATTTAATCTTCTTGACTAGACCTTATAGGGGACCCTATAATGACCAAATACCCTTGAAAATACATATTTTATGGCAAATATTGACCAATGGACCACGACCAAAACTCTAAAAATGTTATCAACAAAGTTAAACAAGTCTAGAATCAATGTTTAAATTTGCACCCCTTTATGGTAGCCAATTTTATCTAACATATTTGGTGACTTACTTGGATTGCATACCTATTATATATGTAGACTAGTTTCCTTCTTTCCTCCATTGGGTTATGGAGTCACTTCAGCTCAATAAAAACTAAAAAAGACCTTGATAACTAACCTACACAGCTCTTAAGAAGAATGTAACAACTAACTACCTTCACCAATACACAATAACAAGAAAAAACACACAAAAGTAAGATACCAAAATAAAAAATACACACACTATGCTAAGAATCACTTAGGGAAGACAAATGAAGAAACTAATATGTACAACTAACATTTAAGACTCTAATCCTGCTAGATCAAAAGGGAAATTTATGAGATCTACTCCATGGGATGACTTGAAGTGATGGGAAAGATGATTTTGGAACATTGTGCTTTCTCATTTAACCTTTTATTTAGATGCCAATATCTTTGGCCTATCCTAAAGTGTACTAACAATGACAAACATGTCCCCAATAAATACAAAATCATCTTTCTCTTCAACACTTACCTAATACTAGTGTCTACCCTTGGCAATGTTTTCCAGGTTAATCACACTTTGATTTGTAAGTACTATTACAACCCTAACATCCAATATTTATTTAAAACATTAATATTGGACTTCTATGACATATTGAATTATGTCACTCAACTTATCATCATATTCAAATTACTCAAGTTATTCAAGGAGCTCCACAAACTTGTCTCTAGCTTCATCAAGATCTTATTGAGACATAACTTGATTTATATCCCCTTAATCATGCTCTTTAAGATTATGAATCATTTTATCATTACCTTCACCAAGAGACATAAGTTTACAAACGTTTTCATAGTCTTGAATGAGTTCAAAATATTCATGCCAATATTCATAAGATTTACTTCTTATCCCCTTTGAGGGATGATAACTTCTTCAAGGCTTATAGCCTCATTAACATCCCCAATCTACCCACTAGTATCTTTAGGCCTATCTTGATCTTAAAATTCATAAAATATAGCAAAATCTTATATATATATTTTTAAAATATATCATATCTTTCAAGTTATGGTGAAACTTGTTCCAATGTTATCATCCAAAGATCTTTAAGCGCTTCCATAAAAGCATGGTATAACTATTGCTAAGCATCATCAAGTTTTTATTGCTCATCAAGAACTCCAACTTCAAACACTATTGTAGGTTCTTATTGGACATATTCAATCCCATGTTATATAATATGATCACTCTCTTATTTTTTGAAACATATATGTTCATGTACCTAAGAAAATTGTATTTCATCATTTTTCTCTTATACCAGGCTTGATTTGTATTCTTTTAGGGGAGTATAAACTCCTTCCATCTGATTTTATTCTTATTTGAATGAATCATTAGAGTGTATCATGTGATTTTAAGTATATTATGTCATCATTATATCCTTTATCAAGCTCAAAAACATGAAAATTTGACTAATTTGTAGAATCATTCATGACAACTTGAGGGTTGTCTAACTATTGGCTAAAACGTAGAGACTTTTGCTCATCTTTGATAATGAATTTTATTTCCTATCCAACTACGGGGATACTAATGGAATTATTTTAATCACATTCACTAACCACATATTCATCATGACTCTCTTGAGATCCACTTATATCTAAAAGCTCTTGAATATTTTCAAGGACTTCCACCTTACCCTTTTTATAGAATTTCCTTTTGACATAAAAATAATTTGTTTTATTGAAACTTTATAGAATTTCCTTTTGACATAAGACTTAGGTGGAATACGTTGATTGTATTATTCTTGGATATATGGAGAAGGGAATTTCATTTAGGATGCTACATTCTTCTCCTTCCATTATTCTATTACTCTTTCAAACTTTGACATGTCTTAAACTTCATGGATAGTTGAAACTTGAGGGATGGGTGAAGGATTCAAAGAATTTGTAATCTCTCCTAGTCTGACCTCAATTACCCTCTCATTTTTTTGGATGGGAATGGGATAATATTCTTGAGGGAGAGTAGTTGTATTTTGAGGAATAATGGGCGAGGTTCTTAAAGAGTCAAGATTTTTTTTATGGCATATTTCAAGTTGTAACAAATTAACAAAATAATAAGCTTGATGGTATTGGAATTCTTATTTCTCCCATATTATTAACCTATATTCAATGTATTAAATTAACTATCTTATTTTCATCCTATCATTAGTTAGGGCATATTGGTCTCTTTCCTCAAAAGTTGCCCACTCATTCCGTGAAAACCCTAAAGAGTCCATTAAATTTTGAAAGAGATGAATACAAACAACTTGGCCATGTTATACACTTATATCAATATTTATCATTATTATTTCATTATTTATCATTCTCATGAGTAAATGAGAGTATTGATCATTCTTATCTTGAACTTGCTTAGATATATACTCTTCATTATACCTGAATGCTTGTTCATGGAAAAATGACTTATATGAAAGTTCTTGTTACCTATTTTACTCCAATAATTTATCATTCTCTTTTATTTTCCTCTCAAAATAAAGTCTTAACTCTTTAAAACTTTCTTTAAGTTGACTACGTGGACATGTAGGTTACCAAAGAGGATGAGTTGGAGTGGGATGGGGCATATACATCTACTAATAACCTTCACAAGGTTGAATTTATTCATTTTGAGAGCCACTTGGGGTGAATCCATGAAGGTTATAAATATGATATGAAAAATGTGAAGCCATAATGTGTGCATATTGACCAAAAGAATGATGATAATACATACCAATTTCTAATTTTTAGACACTTGGGATACTTATACCAGTTGCAGTTCACTTGAAGTCATCATTTATTCTTGTATTCATGCCTCCAAAGGCTAATGAATTGAAGGTAAGCATCAAGAAATGTTCAATGAAATGAAACTCTTATCCCATAAGGTGTGTCATAAAAATTATCATCAAAGGTTTCACTCTAGAGGAGGGTGTTCAAACCTCCTCACTTAAGTGATAAAATGGGAACTCTTTAAAGGTTTTGGGTGACCTCAAAGATGAAAATAACCTCTAGGTAGCGATATATCCCTTGATGCATCAATTAATAACTATCACTAAATCTATTGATTTTAATGGAAATGGGAGAGAAAAATGAAATTAATGTAAAATAGGGAGGTGATACACCAAATTTATTGACCACTACCACACATGTATAGATTCATGATGAGCATGAATCTAACCTATTAATACACTACTCCTAATCTACTCCTCTTACATAAATATTCTAATATGAATATTGTAAATGATGGTTACACAAGGAGGGATTATTTTTAAGAGGTTTACAAGAAAATAATATAAAATTTCCTCACTTAACCTTCACAAGACTACTTAAACATTCCATATGACTTGCAAGAGTGAGTTAAAACTACATATAGGTGAGATAATGAGACAACATGTCAAGGACAACTAAATAAAAACTTGACAAGATTAATCATTCATGCAAAAACACTAGAATATAGTCATAAGAGAAGGCAAACCCAACTTGTTTATATCTTCAATGGCTTACAAAAGGAGTAGGGATTCACCATACTCAAGTGGAGGGATCCATTCAATGCCTTTTAAGGCCTCATTTCTAGATAAAATACAATAAGAGAGAAATCGGATGTTGAATAAGCCCATGACAAGTGTCATCCACCTCAAATTAGTTACAATGTCAAATGTAGTAGAGTGATAGAATAGTTTTATTATCTTCCTTAACAAGTGTTGCTTTGAGTTGGTGATTCCTTCATCAATGTGGTTCATTATCTTCTTTCCCATGATGACTCATCCTCTTCATTTGAAATTGATCCCTTTCTTGTTGAGGAGTGACAAGTTGCATTTTTTATCACATAACTATCCTTGAACTACCAATTAATAAATTTGATACCTTCTACATGCTTTAGGACTTTCCATACTGATATTATTGGTGTGTTATATCCTATAAGATTTCTTAACACATGGTCAACTATTAGAAGTCCTTTTTAGGTGTCTTGAAACTCTACATTATTTCATCAAAACCCCTTTATTGTTGGTGTAGAGTTACAAGTTCATCTAAACCAATTACCTTCTATTCTTAAAGACATGTACTCATACTTGGGTGATATCTCAATGTTTTATAGGGATGAATTTGGTCTTCTTAGGTCTCTCCACATCTTCAAAACATACAAGTAAACCTGTAACCCACCATTTTAAGCCATTTTACCTACATTTATTCCCTCACACCTACAAAAAATGGCTTATTTAGGTTCTCATGGGATATAAAAAGTTCAATTAAATCATCCCAAGACCAAATAATTAATTTTTGGGGTCATTTCGAGAGCAAAAATAGTCATTAGGTTATTTTTAGTTTATTGGTATCTTGGGAGGTGTTTATCTTATTAATAATCATTCATAAAGGTCAATCCTTCAATTACTTGACTAAGGCCAAAAAGTTTGAGTGCATAGGGGTATTAAATTATCCCTAGGATATTTTTATACCATGCATTTTATCCTATAAGTTATATTCAAATTTTTAGACCTTATCAAGTTTATAACAAGGTAAAACATAGGTTTTGACTACCCTTATTATTAATGATTGTTCATTACCATATAGGGACTTGATCTATGAACCAATTCCATGAGTTTGTATTATGGGGCCTTCCTCAACACCTCAAAAACCCATTCCTTCCCATGTATTTTCTCAATACATTTTTGAGCTTCAAAAGTATCCCTTGGCCTTGAAGGACTGTGTGTAAAGACCAAGAAAGAGTTTTAGGCCTAAAATCCTTCAAAATGCATAGTATTGGTTATAATTAATTATAATGGGTATAGAACAAATTATACCATGGATATCAATGATTTTTAAAAGGAATTGAGTTTCTAATATATTCTACAACTTAATTTGCCTATTGTGAGAGTTTGAGGTAGTGGTCACTTGGATTTGCACCTTTTGAGGAGATGTCTCATCTCTCCTCATCCAAATGGCATAATTGAAACACCTCTAGGTTGTGGGTATACTAAGAATGAGATGAAAATCCAGATAGGGCCATCTCCCTTGATGTACCACTTGTAAATCACTACTAAACCTAAACTTTGTGAGGGAAAAGGAAGACAAAACTAAAAACAAATTATCCTAAAGGAGGTGATAAACCAAATTAGTTGATGAATACAAACTAGCTACATGTTACACATGAAAATAAGGGACTAACAAAACATACACTTCTCCAATCTACATCTTCTCATGTCAATATTTTGTTATGAGGTTGTGATGAATTTTTAGGCTAGGAGGAATAAACAAAAGGCTTAGGATGGCACTGTTTAAATAGAATAACTCACTCAAACTTGACACATCAACAAAACACTTTACATTACCTACAATAAAAAGCTTTCCAACTACAAATAGGTGAGAGAATGAAACAACAATGGTAAGGAAACATCAAGTCATCACTAAGTAAAATCAATCATATAAGTGAACACACTATGAATAGTCATAGAAGAGGTAAAATTTAGTAGTCTTTATTGATCCATGGTTTTCAAATGAGCGGGGCTTCACCATACTTAGGTTGAGCATAATTTATAAAGGTCAAAATGGCTAGTTCTTATTGAACTTAAGAGAGAGGAGAAGAAAGAAGTCCAAAGGTCACAAGGACACTTTTAAAGCTGAGAAAATGAGTTAATTATTCATGATAATAGGGTGAAAAATGGACCATGAAAGGTTTAAAGAGACAAGTGGCTTTCCAAGTCATGAATTTCATGAAAAGTGGCATGAAATTCCCTTTGTTGACTCATAAAACTACCTTCATAATTTATCCCTATCTAAACATGCCAAAACTAATTAGGGATATGTATAATTATTTTAATTAAATATAAGGGTTTCAAACATGCCTTTCCATGCATTGGTTGTAGTCCTGATCTTCTAGAAACTTCTAGAAATGAGCCATCACCATTTGTAGTCTAAAAAACTCCTTTTTATGTCACCTATCACACTTGTCATCAAAATTGGCATCAATTTTCCATGAAAATTCATAAAATGGAGTGGATGACACTTTTCAAAACCCTACATGGTCTTAGGGGCATTATACACACCTTAAAAAGACTCTCACTTGGATTTTTCACCATTCTCACCATCATGTTCACTATGCCAATTTTGAGTGGCTGAGATGAAGCTATTTGCAAGCACACTTAAGATTTTTTATGCAACATTAAATTTTCATAAGGAGTTATAATAAGTCCATTTATTAATCCCAAACATTATTTCATCTCTTAAAACCTCTTAGAACCTACACAATACATAGAATAGTCAAGAAAATCAATTTTATACCATGTCCATATAGATTATGTACAACCCATATTAGTGGTATGGATCATGACTGACTCCTCTACAAAATCCAATCCTTTTTCTAGGAAAAATATGCCATTTTGGAGCATTATCTCTTTCATTTCCTCAAACTAGTCATTAACAAGGGTTTTGGAGAGTCTAGGTATGTTTTACCCTCTTAAGATTTGGTAATAAAATTTTGACATTGAAGATGCAAAAAAATATCACTAGATTAGATTTAAAAACCCCTTTTAACCCCTCTAAACTTCCTTTACCTCCATCAAAAGCCTCATGAAATATGTGAGCATTTGAAATCACCCTATCAAGCTCATTTTCACATTTTACACAAGTCTAATGTAGCTCTGGGACAAAATTATATTTCTTAGGGGTTACTATGCATACCAAAATCCTTATCACCTATATTATGACCTTTTAAACATTTTTTATTAGATTATAATCCACTCCTAGAAATAGAAGTGACATTGGTTTCACATTTGGTTCTTAGGCCTAAACATGCCTAATAGGCTTGACTGTAACCCTTATAGGTTTGGACTACTTTGCTTAGTTTCATCCCTTTTTTTAAGGTATATCATGTTTTATTATATTTCATTCAGCTTCACAAGTAACTCTAAAACCCTCAAATCACTCAGCATCTCTTCTTCTCATTTACCAACTAGGCCTAGTTAGAGCTTGTCTGGTTAAGCTATGTGCTAGAGATTTTTGACCATTTCAATAATACTAGGCTTGTATGAGTGTTTCATATAACCCATTAACATTCCATATACCTCAAAATGTTTTCATCAATATCCTCATATACTCTTATCATGTTTATTATCCATTTTGGATTCATTTACTTGACTTGTCAAAGTTTTAATTTTCATGATTAGCTGACCTCTAAGATAAAACAAATGAGGTATATCCCTCATTTCCATCTCTAACTGTGTATTGGTAGTTGGTACCATGCCTATAGGTGATGTTTGATTGGTTTAGGATTGAGACAATGTATATAACATTTATTTAATATTACATGGTGATTTATCAATTATTTTATTCATTTTTCTCCTTTATTTCATGTAATATAAACACTTAGATGCCATGCTTCATTTCACTGTCTACCTATACTCACGTCCAACTAACTGTGTGGGAGTCTTTAGGGTCCTGTAGGTGTAAATAGGATCAAGACATTTAAATTTGAAATAATTTGATTATATTTATCCTAAAAATAAACAAAATCATTTTCTAAAGTGACTAAGATTCTAGGTTCACTAGAAAGAAAAACCTTCTCAAAATTTACCTTTGGTTGGTTGTAGGTGTCTAATTTCAAATGAGAGGACCCCTATAAGTGATCACTAGACCTTGAAATATCACTAATAAAATTCTCACAATGGTATCTATTCCCATTTATATTATTTTCACTCCATAATGTCTTCAAAACATAGTAACATGCCTTATTCTCTCCTAAATATATCAATGATCACTCAAAGGTTCCAAACCTGTAGATGATAATAGAGAAAATCAGTGCTTAAATGGGAAACTTTGAGGCTCCCAAAATCCATATTCCACTAATATTCTTAACATTATCTTTAAAAATATTTTCTCCTATGTATATGATACTAGGTTTTTCCATTTAAATTCCTAAAACCATTTTTAAACCTTGTTACAAGATGTCTATAAAATGGTTTGGATCTCTATTTTCACTTTTCAAGGAAAAGATCCCTGAATCCAGTCCTTTCCTCTTTCAAAATGGTTTACACTTTCTTTTTCCATTTTGACACTTCAAATAGTTTTGTCATGATCAACCAACATGTTAGTATTCAATAAGAGGCTTTACCATATTCCAACCTTCTGTACAATTGCCTTCAAAGTTTTGTAATGTCACCTGTAGGTGAGTATTTGCATATACAAGTAGTGAAGCAAACTTGGGTAGTATACAAGGTAAAAATGTTTATGATAAATTTGATACCATCACAAGGTGTTAAAATGGACTCCTAACATTATTAAAATATTTAAACACCTATCTAAATTTCCATCTCAGCATGATGTCATCAAGGAGGCTCATGTAGGTGTGTATGAACTGTATATAGATAGTGAGCATGGAATGAAGCAAAATATGTGGATGGATGGCGTTATAAACAACTCAAAATAATTTTTAGTCCCTATAATTCATGATTTACATTAAGGATATATTAAAACAAGATCCAAAACATCCATTCAAACATGAAAACCTCTTGTAAACATCTAGAATAGAGCAGACAGGGGTATCAAATGAATGGTTTATGTGGTGCATGAGCTAGTTACCAACCTTACATATCATTCAGATATTAAAATGAATTATCTCTAGATCCTAATGACTTTAAAAAAATGATACACCCTAATTAAAACTCCATGAACAAGTTGGGAAAGCCCCATACATGTGATTAGAAGTAAGAGTGAATGAAGGATTGACTATGAGAAAGGCAAGATTGAATATTAGCTCAAACATGGTGTGATGAAACCAAACATGAAAATATATAATAATATTGCCTTGGGACCTATAGGACACCATCTTACATCTACAAGAAACCTCTACATGGAACTAACATTTTGCAAACAAGGAGGACTTTTATTGAGACCTCACATGGTGACACCTTCCTACAACATGAGATGACTTGCTCATCAAAACACCATGAAAGTTAAAACCAAGCATGAAGAACATCCAAGACAAGATCCAACATCCTCTGGAGTTAGCATCACTAATTTTATTGTATGGAATTGTCCAAATTGGAGCAAAATCTATAGGGTGTATGAAAACGTGAGTAGTAAAACACAGTCAACTTTTTAGAGATAGTTCATAAAGCATAATTAACCAATCCTTGTACTAATATTATTAAAATAAATCTATTTGAGTTTAATTTCACTTTCTAAAGGTGTTTTTCTTGAAACTTCTCCAATTGTCCATACCAAGCATAAAACTGTTGATCATTTCTATGTGTCTAGAAAGGTAAAGGAGTAAAATTGTTTTATCTTTAATTTGGCACTTCCAAATCATTTGAAACATTTAATTTAGTTTGAGGAAGATAAATAGACATTACTGACCTTTTCCCATGTTTCACCTTCCCTCATGGGCTGTATAATTTCCAAATTCCCTCTTTTTTAGTTAGTTTTTTAATTCTTAGTTAGGTAACCTAAAAGATTTAAAAGGGAATACAATTATTGATAGGGAATATAACCTCTTGGACATTTTAAAAGGGATCAAGACACTTGGACACCTTGAAAACCATGCCACTTTCATTTATGACCCCTAAATGGCTTTTAAATGACTCAAAATGACACATTGACTAATATGACTAACACCAAGGCTAATATAACATTAAATGACATAAAAATACCTATAATACACATTATGACATACTATCATACCCATAAAACATTTAAAAAGTAATTTTGTACCTATAGGGGTCCCAATTTGACCTATAGAGTCAAATTTAGTCAATAAATTTGTTACTCATAGGGGCAGCATGCTTTCTATGCTAACTAGACTAGTAACATTATCAGTTTATTGAGCTTAGGGAGTCATATAAAGTATAAAAACCAATAAGAGGACCTGATAGTTGAAAACAAGCTTTGATCAAGGGAAGACCAATGACTACCACAACCATACAAAATAAAAGACAAACACAAAGCAAAAACAAACACATATGTGCTTCATGAAAACTTATGGAAAACACACACCAAACTAAAAAGACTAACTCAAACACTAACTAACTTGAGATGAAATATCCTATTAGATCAAAGGGGAATTTTGAAATGCTTCTTGCTTCATGAAATAAATGAATGAATGAGACATATAGTCTTTTGATCCTTGACATTGATGCCTTAAACATTTTCAAGATGTTTTCCAACTTCATTGGCATGATATTCAATGATAACTGTAGAGTAAATTTTTACTCTACGTTGCATTCAAATTTTCAGTCGAGCACTGCAGTTTTGGTTCTTGTATACCTTGGTCGTAGTGGTAGAGTTGGGGTAGAGCGCGGGTTCATTTTCCATCAAAGTGTTGAAGTGTAGAAGAGGCCACCAAATGTCACCATCCATGCATAGTTCCTCTTTCTCCTCTTTGTTTCTTTTGTTTCATTTTGCCTAAATGTTTGAATTCAAGCAGAAGCTGCCAAGTGTCACTTTCCAAAACATGGAGCCAGCCAACTGGCATCATCTGAGACATTTTTCATAAGGAACACGAGGGAAGTGGAATGTGCCACATATCAAATGGAAGCTAAGTGGAACCTCCCATGTGTCAGAATTCGTGTCTCATATCGGTGCCCGCATTTCTTCTTTTTAGCAAAGGTTTTCAAAAGGCTAAGGAGCAGGATGAGTGGAGGCTGCCAAGTGTCACTCTCTGAGCCCCTTTCTACTCCATCCCCAAGAAAAGTTGAGGCTACCACATACCCTTAACTAAAGTAGTGGAAGATGCTACGTATCTTCCCCAAAGCCATGAAAGCCTCCACGTGTCAATGCCTAAGAGATCATATTTGAGTTTCATTGCTGAATAAATATTATAGTGGGCCTTGGGTGTTACTTCAAAGGTTTATGGAAGCTACCTAGTGTCACCATTTGTAAGAGTTTAATATGTGTTTTGGATGATTCTATAGCACAACCAAAGATAAGCGAAGAGAGTCGCATGTCTTTGATGAATCAGGCGGAATGCACCAAGTCTCATTCTCTAGTGCCTTCTAAGTAATAAGAGGATTTTCAAGAAATTGAATAATTGTCCTCTCCTATTTCAACATAACAGAGTGTTCTATGTATTTGTTGCCGCAAAGCAAAATGGAGGGAAAATCAGCTAGAGTTAATTTGAGTAGATGGAACAGTTTGCCAGGTATATTTTTGGAGCCCCCAAGGCATTGAAAGCGTTGTCTGTTTGTCCCCTGAGAGTTAAGGATGGATAAGAATTGCGTGGGAAAAGGAGCAATGGAAGGAGACATCCGAGGCTATAAAAGAAGAGGATCAGTGTGCAAAAAAAGGGGGGGATTATATAGTTTGAGACTTGCTAGAGTTTTTGGCCAGTAATATCATTTGATTTTTTCTCATTTTCTTGAATTGTAAAGTTGATGTAGCTGTGCATGTTTTTGTGCCTTTTATGTGGTTGAATGAATTGAGAAGATTGAACTCTATGCCTTGGTTGATATTATATGTGTCATTTGCAAAGGTAGTCTATACTGTAGATTTTCTAGAGTTGTGATTAAGAATGTCATTTGCTTTTGTCTCATTTTCTTAAGTTGGAAGGTTTACGTAACTGTATGTGATTTCTACACCTATTATGTGATTAGAAGATTCTTATAAGAAGATTGAACACTATGCCTTTGTTGATGTTTCCTATGTCTCAGTGAAAGAAGCCTCTATTGTGAGCCTCTATTTCTATTATTTTAATCTTTTACATTGATCATGCACTTGTCTGCTCTTAAATATAATTCAATATTACATATAGTTTCACTGTGATCAGGTTAGGATTAGGATTGCACTCAGGCACATCGCCATAGTTAGGTTTTAATTCTTGCATTTGCATTTTTGTTTAATTTCCTATCCCTTTTCCCCCAAACACTTGATATAAAAGAAGAGACCAGCTTCTCTAAAATCTGGAGGTTGTTTCAAGCTACAATGTCCCACATCTTAAAACATCCCATTATTGATTGATTAAGATCAAGCGCAATTTTGACCATCAACAATTTTTGGCACACCCGATGGGATCAACTAGGACAAGTTTTTTCCACAGAGTTGAAGAATTTTGGTGTGTTCTTTGACAAATCAGCCTTTAGAGGCTTTCACATCAAACACCAATGGTGACTTTGAGTTAAATCAACTGGTAAAGTAGTTCTGGTACCATACCATCAAGAAACATATTCTGCTATGTATACCCCCATCATTTAGAGCCATGCACCCTATTTTCCTTGGCCAACATGGCTATAATCCTTACCAACCTTATGTTGATCCTTATTAGGTTCAATATGACTGGTCCTAGCCCTATCATGAGTTATATCAGCCTTATGCCCAGTCTTCTCATTACATCACTTCTCCCACTCAACCCGGTCTCTTTGCCAATCAACCCGTTTCTGCCTTCAAGCGAGCACTGCTGGGATAAAAAAAATATGTAATAGATCTTGACACCATAAGGGGATGTGGCCAAGAAATACTTGATCATGTCATCCATCAAGTGAGAAATGCACTGAATCAGGTTAAGAATGAATGGGCTCCTATTGAAAGAGCCAATTGGCATAGGCTTACAGATGAGATGTTGGATGTGAGTGGTTTGATTGCATCTTTGGAGGAGAAGCTGAGTATTTATGAGAGGAAGCCTTACCAAGTCTATCAACCTTCATAATCATTGCACCAAGCATCATATCAGTCATATACAACCCCTACTTATGAGCCAAGTCAAGCCTGTCAAAGTCCTTTCCCAAATCATGTTGAGGAGAGTTCCGAAATAGCAAACCTTGTGTTTAAGGCTAATCTTTATAGACAGATCAAATTGTAAAACCTTCAAATGCAGCAGTCCATCTTGGCAACGAGGGAAGTGGAATCTAAATCTTCACTACCATCTCACATTGTGGCCCCATCACCCCCAAAGGAGATGCCCAGTCCAAATTTCTTGAGCTAGAATAAAGTGGTTGAGTCATGGAACCACAAGGGGGCGAAATACATTGTCCAAGAGTGTGAGGTACAAGATGAGGTTAGTCCTTTTCAAGTCCCTCCCACCCTTCCTCAAGAAGCTCCTTGCATTTCATGGCAATCTTCATGTACTCCCCATCTCTATGATGACTCCCATGAGCTCCAAGTGGTACAAAATGAGGATGATATGACCAGGCAGATTGAGGAATTAGAAAAGAAGATGAGACTGCTTAGAGAAAGAGAGATGGATATTTCAAACCCTATAGAGGAGCTGACACCAAAAAGCACCCCTTCCACCAATCCATAAGCTAATATCAATATTGATGAAGTGTTTGTAAAGTGGAGGGATGAAAACCAAGAAATTTTGGCCCAGGGTCTACCCTCTCATATTCTAAAGAAAACTCCCTCTTGTGTGCCAAATCCTTTCTATCACATGGCACTTGCTCATTCTGACTCATCTGATGCATCAATCGATCCTACCCTCAATCTCATGCACCTAGATTTTTAGCACACCTCTTTTTGAACAACTCTTCCTGTACATGAGCAGACCCTCCCAACTCTTCCTCAACCTCCTCAAGTCTTTAAACATGATCTCCAAATTCCAATCTAGAATAAGGAACATCATGAACTAGCTCAGGACCTTGAAGATGATAAAGTTGTTGCCTATTCATAGAAGCAAGATTCCAATCCCAAGATCATGAGCTAGAAGTAAACAGTGTAATCTTAGGGTAGAAAGGAAAAAGAGAGAGGTTTTGCTCAAAACCTTGAAGAAGATGGGGCTGCTCCTACTCCTGATGATGATTGTGACTTCCAAAAAAGGCTTTTCCATGAAGATATGGATAGGCATATTGCAGAGTTAAAGTCTAGAGCAGGTCTCCTCAGTGAACATGTGATGGATGTTTCAGACTAAATAGTAGATTTTGTGTCTGAATACACTCCATCCATACACCTCCAAGAAAGCTATCAGGCCCTCCCTGATATAGATTATTTTTAGTTAATGGTTGACCAGGGAGACTTCATGAGTACTGATGAGGAGATCACCTTAGGTGAAATGGAGGAGCATGGAAAATCTCTTGTTCATGCTTTGAATGATTTGTTTGAAGTCATTGAGGCAAGCTGCACTATTCTTCAAGGAGGCTATGAGCTGGATAAGAGTGAAGAAGGTAGCATTGGGGTTCAAACAAGCATGCAAAGAGGCTACAATTTTTTAGATTTACCCTTTTAGGAGGTTGGTGAATCTGAAGATATCTTCTTTGAATTCATCAAGGAAGATGGTCATACCATGAAAATCGAGCATGAGGTAGAAGAGAGCAAGCCATTCAAGGGTGCGTATCAAGGGGCTTATGGTGATGAGCTAGCAACAATTGATTTCTTGATGAGATACACCAGCCTAAAGAACCAATAGGAGGCAAGCTTCCAAGAATAAATAGAGTACGTGTATGTTGGAAGCATGTTTGAATCTCCACTCGGATACCAGCCAACTCAGGTGATAGGCAAGAGGAGTAGGTCACCAATCCTCATTTTGTTTCAGCCACTTGTCTACCACCATAAGTCTTCTTGCCAGGAAGGGGACTTAAGAAGTTTTCCCTTTGATCCAGGATGGAGGCAAATATTCTTGGTTAGCTGTATATAGTAGTCTGCTTTCAGTTGTCTTTCCTGCTTTCCCTAAGTGTGGTTGCATAAGTAGTTTTCTTAGCTTTGTGTGTGTTTTTCTTTTCCTCTTGGAGTGGATTTGCATAATTGATTCTAGAATTATCAGAGCTATTACTGATTTTAAACTTACAATCTGACTCTATGCCCAATGGACTTTTAAGGCAACTGGCTTCTAAGCAAGCAGGCATGCTTCCCCTGGGAGGTGTTAATCTATTGACCATTTTTGCCCAATAGGGCAAAAAATTGTTCCCCTTATTCCCCTACTTTTTAAGGCCAATTCATTTTTTTATTTTGCACAAGTCTAGGAATTTCTACGGACTCTATAGGTGAAATCCTTGGTAGATGAGAAATCAGTTCAGAAAGTGCTGGGATTTACAAGGCTCATTTGGGCCTTCATATGAAGAAAATTTAAAAGGAAGGTTGGCATCTTTGAACCATTAAACCATCGCTTCAGTTCACATCTTGGTTCAACACGATCGTTCAAAGGGTCGATTCAACAAGCAAAAAAGCTCGAAGGAAATTGCCAAGGACGTTGATGTCCCAGACACCTTCAACTTTAAGAAGATGAACTAGCCATTTTTTTCTAAACAATGATAGGTGCTTGGGCATCAAATTTAATCCAGCCAAAGGGCCGTTGCTTTTAAAAGAATGACCAAGTGCCAACCATGAAAGGAGCCCAAGAAATGCAGTGACCCACCCAGAGATAGCCCTGAGGGCCGAAGGAGCCAGAAGAGACAAGATAGGGAAAAAGACAAAGTACCAAGTGTAGGAATAGATAGATAGTCTAAGTGGTGAAGGGAGGTGTCGATTCCAGAAATTACTCTAGCAAGTGAAACAATGTCTATGAATTGACCATTAAAAGGCATGAACAACCAACTATGTAACCCTTTTCTTCATTTGATATTTATGAGTAGACAAACTGCATAGGTGCCTTCAAGGAGAGGTCTCGGTTAACAAAGAAACAGTGCAGCCATGTCAAGAAATGCCTAAAGTCAAAGCCAAGCCTGACACAACATTTATGTTTAAGTAGCCTGCTCTTCCCAATGTTCGTAAGGCACACGATTCACTTGTTAAAAGGGTGCCAAAAGGCCTCCTTTCTTCTATTATATATTGAGGACTTGTCATTTGAGAAATCATCTTCCACATTTGTAAGGCGTAGCCCTGGTAAAATTTCACTTGAATCAATAAATGCATTTTTTACCTCTATCTTGGATAGATATTTTTGTGTATGTCTTGAGTGTTAGTTTGAGTTTAGTCATTGTTTCTTGATGCTTTCACAGGTCCAACACCAACATATATGTTGTCTACAAGGTGCCATTTCTACATTTGACAAGGAGAGCTATATTTGAATGTCTACAAATAGAATAAATTACTTACAGTGTGCATTTCACAGCACCATTGGTGAATCTCTACTTTTTGTATTTTCCATTAAAACCTCCCTGCCAAGTTTCTTGCAGCCTAGTCCTTCTGCCAAGTCTGAAGTGTATGTATGTGTTTGTCTAATTTTATGTGTGAATGTGAGAAAGTTGATTTATTTTTGGTGCATCACCTCTTTAGAGTAGATTTGTTTTCCTGCAATCTTTCTCCCTTTTCATCCCCCCCATTATGTGTGTGTGTGTGTGTGTGTGTGTGTGTGTGTGTGTGTGTGTGTGTGTGTGTGTGTGTGTGTGTGTGTGTGTGTGTGTGTGTGTGTGTTTGTGTGTGTGTTAAAAACCCCTCTAAGGAAGCACAATTGATTAATTTTCTTATAAGCAATTAAACATAGAATTATACAAGAATGATTAAGTAACTAGAAACTTGAAACAACACAGAATTTGAGAGACAATACACAATCTTGTATTAAATACTCTTCAGAAGAAAATATAATAAAGAAGATGCCACTTCTTCTTCCACCTCTAAGGCTTGCCACACCTCAAGGACTTCTTCCCTCTCTCTTGTTCAACCACAACAAACTCAACAACCTGAGTTGTTAACCCTTCTTTGATAGCTTCAGTTGATCTCCTTGACCTTGAACCTTGATGATCTCCTTTGACCTTACTTTCTTGCTTCAATACTTTACTTGCCTTAATTACAATACATGCCCCATGGGTCTCTTAAATAGGATCCCATGCATACAATAATTAGACCTCTAATTACAATAATTAGAAACACAGACTCAAGACTTAAATTAGTCTTCAACATGCAAACACTCTCGGACCTCTTAAAATTAGACAAGTCTAATTCTAGAAATGCATTCTGGAAACACATGCAACTGCATGCACATGCACAGGTGATCATTGTTGGTTGCTGTCAGTCTGCTCCTGACTGACGTTGGCTGATCCCTAGTCCCTGCCTGACCGACATCGGTAATACTACCGATGTCGGTTACTGACTAAACTCAGCAACTCCTTGATTAGCACCTTGGTGAAGCTTTTAGCTCCACAACTTAACAATCTCCCACTTGGAGATAAATAGTTGCACCTGTACAAAAACCTCCACTAATCATCTCAGGCACCTCCATCTTCAAACTCAATCTTGAAGACCAACCACCACATATCCTGTGATGCTACACCTATCATCCAAGTAACCTACCACAAACCCATGTAGAAAAGAACTTGACCCTGCATAGCATGTGCACCTAATGTTGGTCCCTCTCAAATACTTGAGAGTCCACTAAACTGCACTCCAGTACTCCTTTCCTGAATTGGCTCCGAACTTTCTAACAACTCCCACTGCTTGAGAAAACTCAGTGTACACCAAACCTCATGTGATTTTGAACACTATTCTAAGCTCAGCTTGAACTGTCTAGCCCATAGTATACTTAGCGGTTCTGCATCTAGCATCTTGAACCCCACCTACACCTTCTTTGCATTAGCTTCCACTGGAGACAAAATCAACATGTGATCTTCCATGTCTCTTATGCCAAAGAATCTTGCTGCTCCCAAATTATTCATGACATATCTCTTAACTAACTTTACCCTTAGCTCAGCAACTCTCTACATGTGTAACCCTGCAACAAGCAACAACATACAGTAATAGGATAATGTAGCTAATATTATCCAACCTGGTAAAATAAAACACAAAGGTTAAACCTCCATTGTTCTGCAGCCTGCTCAAGACCATATACCCTAGCCTTCTATCTCACATGTCCATCCACTCTCTTCTCTAACTTGGGAATCCATCCCTCTCTCAGTGATTTCTTCTAGCTAATAACTCCACCAACAAACTCTTGTTTGGTTCTTCTCCAAGGACTCACACTCCTCATCCATGCCAAGCTCCCACTGTTTCTAGATTTTGCCTGCATTGCCTCTTCACATCTTCCTAGTTCTTGACCATCAGTAAGCAACAAGTAATATAAAGAAGGTGAACAATGAATATGAGGTCTGCTTGCCCTTTTAGTCCTCCATATGGGCATTTGAGACTTCTTGACAGCTTGATGTCCACCCAACATCCGTTCCAGTGACCGATCTCAGCCATCTCTCAGTCTGCACCTGATCGATGTCAGTTCCCTACACTGACCCTAACTGTCGACATCATTTCCCTAGCTGACGTCGGTGTCCCTTCTGCTGATGTTAGTTCTTGTCTGACCGACATCGGTCTTCTCCTGCCCAACACTACCAACCCTGTTGGTCTACACATGACCAATGTCGGTACCTTCCTAACTGACATCGGTTCCATGTGACCGACATCAGTAACTGTGTTTTCATGTAAGTGATGACTTCTTTATCCACGAGCTCATCTTGGATCAAAACCCTATCCATACTGCCCTGCTCAGAATTATTCAGGCCCTGTGACTAATCTCTATCAATCATCTCCTCCATAAACACCAAGGCTTCCCTGTTCTTGTCAAAAACATCAAATTTCCTTTTCCTGCAATGAACTCGATCACTACCCTCTAAATCTAAACTCATACCCTTTGACTCAAGAACGTCCATTCCTTTCTTATTCATGTGACCAAGCCTATTAAGCCACATCTTCGAATCTACATCTGAAGTAGATAAACTAGAAGTAGAATTAGTAATACAAGTAGATAGATAAAGAGTACCTACTTTCTTACCTCTTGCTAAAACAAGTGCACCCTTGGTAACCTTCCAAGAATCTGCTGTGAGGGTTACTGTGCATCCCTCATCACCCAACCTTTCTATAGAAACCAAACTCTGCTTTAAGACTGGGACATGCATAACCTCCTTCAACACCCATGTGTTGCATGTCTACAATTTCAGCTGCACTTTCCCTTTGCCAACCATTTGACAAGGCGTACCATCCCCTAAATAAAGCTCTCCAAAGTCTCCCTGGACATATTCATGGAACAAATCTCTATTTGGGGTTGCATGAAAAGAAGCACCAGAATCTAAAACCCATGATTCTAATTGACTATCCAAAGAAAGTATGAGAGCATCATGTGCCACAATACCTGCATCTTTTACCTCTTCATTACCTTCATGTTGATTTTATTTATCCTTCAACCAATACTCTTTCTTTGTGTGTCCTCTCTTTCCACAAAACTAGCAGGTGATACCTCCATTTCTAGATTTGGATCTCCTTCCCATCTTTGACCTTGATTTCCATTGCTCAACCTTCTCTCTTTGCCTTCCCCTGCTTTCTGCACTTAGAGCAATCCCTAATGATTCACCTGTGTTTTTTTTGCGTATTTCTTCATTCAATATTACACCAACCACATCATCAACTTTTAATATTTTAGAAGCAGACACATTATTACTTACTGCCATTACAAAACTATCCAAACTTTCAGGTAAAAAGCATAAAATTAAGAGAGCCTTTACTTCATCATCAAAAACAATATTGACTTAAGCTAACTGGTTTACCAAACCATGGAAATCACTAAGATGAGTATGTACCGATCCACCTTCCTGCATTTGTAAAGTAAATAACTAATTCATAAGAAATACCTTATTTGAAGCTGAGGGCTTTTCATATAAATTTCCCAAAGATTCTATCAACTCTTCTATTGTCTTACACTGTGATAAGTTTGAAATCACAGACGATGCAAGGCTCAACCTTATGGATCCCAAAGCCTTTCGATCAAGAACCTCCCATTCTTCATCCTTCATATCTGTGGGCTTGCATGCAGCCCCACCCAACGGTAAGTACAAATTTTTCTGATATAGATAATCTTCTATCTGCATCCTCCACAGTTGATAATTCTTGCCGTTAAACTTCTCCATTCATAGCTTACTTTCTTCTACCATTGCTGTACTCCCACTCAATCAGAAACCCCTGAGAATGACCTGTAATCAAATAATAACCTGCTCCCTGCAACCTAGCTCTAATACCAACTGTTAGGAACCCCTCCAAGGAAGCACAATTGATTACTTTTATTATAAGAAATTAAACACAGAATTATCCTAGAATGATTAAGTAACTAGAAACTTGAAACAACACAGAATTTGAGAGACAATACACAATCTTGTATTAAATACTCTTCAAAAGAAAATATAATAAAGAAGAAGCCACTTCTTCTTTCACCTCTAAGGCTTGCCACACCTTAAGGACTTCTTCCCTCTCTCTTGCTCAACCACAACCAACTCAACAACCTAAGTTGTTAACCCTTCCTTGATAGCTTCAACTGATCTCCTTGACCTTGCACCTTGCAGATCTCCTTTGACCTTGCACATTGTAGATCTCCTTTGACCTTGCTTTCTTGCTTCAATACTTTACTTTCCTTAATTACAATACATGCCCCATGGGTATCTTAAATAGGATCCCATGCATAAAATAATTAGACCTCTAATTAAAATAATTAGAAACACAGACTCAAGACTTAAATTAGTCTTCAACATGCAAACACTCTCGGACCTCTTAAAATTAGACGAGTCTAATTCTAGAAACGCATTATGGAAACACATGCAACTGCATGCACACGCACAGGTAACTGACGTCGGTTGTTGTCAGTCTACTCCTAACCGATGTCGGCTGATCCCTAGTCCCTACCTGACTGACATCGGCAATATTGCCGATGCCGGTTACTGATTAAACTCAGCAACTCCCTGATTAGCACCTTGGTGAAGCTTTTAGCTCCACAACTTAACTATATATATATATATATATTAGCACTTACTAGAACAAATTAGATGCATCAAAGGGAGCTAGCCCTTACCTAGAGTCTCTCCCCTCCAGCTTCACTGATCCCACAGGTGAGAGGGGAGTTTCCATTGTTGCATGGGGAAGGTAGGAGCTCAACCTCCTACCCTAGGTGCAATCCACTGCGTCAATAATAACCAAGTAGTTCCAAATAGGTTGAATATGGAAACAAACTCTTCTTGCATCCAAATAGCCTCAACATTCTCATATGGATCCTTAATTACAACCTCTAATTATTGTTCAACAAGGCATACCTTCTTGATTTCCATAGTGCTCTCAATAATATTTGGTTTCTTCTCAGCTGGAAGTTCTTCTAGCTCATCAAGGACCTTTACATATTATACCCAATCTTATTAATTTCCCTCCATGCAAGACTCTTTATTCGCCTTGTCATGTTGTTGACCCTCAACTTGGGAAAGCTCTTCAATATCTTGAAAAAACTTCATTTTCAATTGCCAATCATCTTTTTCCTCTTTATCATCTAAAACCACTACCTCTTCAATCTTCTCTTCTTGATGTATGAATTCATCAAGATGTTGTTCTTCAAGCTCCAATGCATTTGAGGGTGATTTAAAATCAAGCTAAGGTATTGGTTCATATTCAAGAACAACAACTTTTACCTTGGTCTTAAGAGACTTTTCTAAGACTGCAACCTCTTTGGGGATGACTTGGAATTATTCTCCATCCTTAATAAAACATTCATCTTCATGCTTGAGATGATTATACATAATTTTGATTAGATGTAAAGTCTTATTCAAGTACTTCCTTCTTCAAGTGTTTGTCACATTCCTCATAGACAACTATAAAAGAGTCTTCAACATGTTTCTTTTTATACAAGAAGGTGGAATTACACTTGTGATCACCAAAGGGAGTCCCTACAATGATTGTTGGAGCATATAATTGTTAGGTGGTGCATTTATATACCCTTAATACATTAATTTTAATATTAAATAAATAATATGATTTATTATTTTTGAGGTCATGCTTTTGCAATAATAAAGCGTATTATTATTAACGTTGGAATTATTGGTCTAGGTTGAAATCATGACCTATGGTCAAAGATACCAACCCACTTAACCAAGGGGCAAAAGCCAAACCCATATAATCTAACTATCGGAAAGGGTCCCACTTCTCTAATGGTTGTATTACAATGGTCATATGGATTTTCCTATATTATAGAGATTTTACATTGTAAAATCTAGTGAGGATGCTTATGCATTCCAATATATCCATCTTGGTTTGTGAATAATTATGGAGACGAAGTGAGAAGAGAAATATTGTATTGGGTAAAATGAGTTTCTCAATTAATAAATAATATATGTGGGTTTTTTACCTCTCAGAAGTTTTCCCATGTATATCTTGTATTGTTTTCATGCATGTCTTTGCTCTTGATCTCATATCTAGATCCATAGCTCATATGCATTCATTCTACATGTTTTATCAAGGTATCAGAGCTATGTTGATGCATGATCAAGAGGAAATATCAAATATTAGGTATTTTGGCTTGTGTTTGAGCCAAATTTCATCCACTTTCAAGCCACACTATGCTCATAAGATTTATCAATCTTCTCTTTCTTTAGGAAGTAAGTTATTTTACTTTCTCCTCTCTTCAAATCCTAGAAATCTCAGATCTGTGCAATTTTTCATATTTTAAATCCTAATTTCATGTCTTAGATCTAAATAAAAATATTAAAATGGGCTAAAATTGATTCTTTAAGCATTAAAATTTTAAGATTGTTTTGGTTGTTGGGCTAATATTATGAATGAAGGTGTTTGAAGCTCTCTAATTGCATATCTGAGTAAATAGAAGCATTTCAAAGCAAGACAATTTCTAGGCACCATTTTTTGGGTCTATTGAAGGCTTAAATATCATAAAAATCAGAAAATATTTCATTTTAAACATTTTTATGGATTGAAATATATTTCTAAATGCTAGATCTCTATTTTTGGCCTGCTAACACTCTTGTAGAAGTCTCTAAAGCTACTAGTTAAAGATCTGAAATTTTAAGTCAGCTTGGGGTACCTTTTTTTAACATAAGAAAGCTAAAAATGAATTAAAATTTGTTTTTTGTCATTAAATATCTATTTTGGTCACTCCATTGCCTTAGTTTGGCCATTTTCAAGTATTTTTACCCTTATTTTGCTTGATTTGGACCCCTATATGTGATTTTAAATTTTATCTCTACTCTTAAATAGTACTTTTTAGCATGTATGAGCTAAAAATTAGTGAAATATTATATTTTGGGTAGAAAATCTCAATTTTGAACCCTCCATTAGCCTAGTTTGGCCATTTACAAACAATATTGATCTTTGCTTTGCCTGATTTGGTCTCCTACAACTCTTTTTAATTTTTCATCTCTCCTCCCAAGCATCATGCTTCAACTTATATGGCTATGGAAGAAGAAAAAAATTAGAAAACATGAACTCTCAGTCATTTTCTAAGATTTACAAGTTGATTTCCTATTTTCTACAATATATAAGCCTGATGGAGCAATTTTTAGACCTTAGGAAGAAACAAAAGGAAATTATAGAATATTTTATCTCACTTGGGCGCCATGTGCAACTTGGTATATTTTAGTAGCCAAATTTTGAGCTAAAAATCAATTTGTGAAGTTTCAAGATACATCAGAGGGAAAAAATAGGAGCCCTGTCAAAGTATAAATGTAAACAATGACATGTAGCTTGAGATCCAAGCACCTAAAACTCCCATAGGTTCCATTAGTGTGCAGCTACAACAACAAATAAACATAAACAGGTATGTTCTAATGTTAAATTCAAGTATTTAATAAATATAACATTTATTTATTTGTCTTTTTTCCACATAGTTATGGACCCCACTTGCCATTCAAATCCTTTAATTTCAAATTTTGAATTAAATGCCCCCATGATATTATTTTAATGAAATCATTTAATTCTAATTTATTTATTTATTTAACAAAAAAAAAGATTGAAAAAGGTTTAAATCCACATTAGTGCATTCTCTATGTTAATTAGTTTGGTGGGTGAGTTGGCTATCATAATCTTGCTAGTTCACTTGCATGAGAGAGGTTTAGAATTCAAATCCCCTCCATCCTCATTTTTGATCAAATTTAGTTTAATATTAAAAACTATTTTTTTAATATGTGTGATTATTCATGTGGGAACTATGCCATCTGTGACAATTTGTTTGCCTTATGACCCTATCAACTGTGTATAGACCATAGTCATCCAACCAATCAATTTGTAGGGTTTGACATGTTTCAAACACATTAGGAAGGTCCTTGTGTTGATTTGAAACCTCATAATATTCTTTTTTCAATAATTTGGTCAAATATTACTCTTGCGACACTATTTATGATAATTGTGACCAATTCTTGCATCACTTACAACACTAAGTTTTTAGAGGAATTTTGATTAATTTAGTGTCATTATATATTTTAAATTTGTTTTATAATAAAAATTAGTATAAAATCACATTAAATTTAGTGTCATAACTTAAACCCCTCTTGTGTCAAAAACGTAAACCAAGGGTGTCAACACTATATGAAAGCAATGACTTCACCTAATTTTGATTTTGACAAATTCCAAATATTAAATGGATCAAATTATAACATTTAGAAAATCCATGTTAATGTTGATTGTATGGCTAGAAAACTATGGAATATTATTTTTGGGAATGAAAACCCCAATACAAGGAGAAATACGATAAGTAAGCCTTTGATTAGTGTCAATTTATTGTAAAATGCAAACTGATATAATACTTGATTTGACGTCAAGGAGTGCAATTTTAGGTTTTTTAGTAAAACATGTATCTTGATGCAAATCTAAAAGGGTTAATTTAAACTTGGTATGTCTCTTATGATAGCCTTGAAAGCATTTATGAATTTCACATATGCTTCAGTAGAGCCTTACATAATAGTATTTTAAGTAATATCATAGTGGATATGGATTTACCATTGTGTAAAACTACTAAAAGGCCTACTTATTTTCTCTTACTACCATGATTCAATCTTAATGGCCAATTTGATATAACTATTTCATGGCCACTTATGATGCCACATTAATGATAGGAATCTTCCTAGTTGGCATTATTTGTTTATATACTTTGACTCAAAAATATTTTATTTTTTGAGTTCCCTTTTGAGTTGTTGGAGAATTAGACTAATTTGATCTATTTTTTTATCTTTCATTATTTTGTTTCTCACCTTGTATATAATTACATTTCCTATTATAGTTATAGGCTTCCAATGAAGTATACATCCAAGGAATGTTGACAATCTCTTTATGAGACATATTACTATTTGGTCATAAAAGTTTTTGTGTTTATGATTTTTCATTTTTTTTATGTTTGAATGAATTCATCAATTGACCAATATGTAAACCTAGTCTAAGTAGTTGTACATGTGTTAAAATAACATAGAATAACCCAAAAAGGGTGTTTAAATAAATACTTAAACATAGTATTTTATGCATCTAAGACTTAGAGCCAATTTACCTATCATACAAGATATAAAAACAATAACCAGAATGAATTCTTATTAAGCTAGAATTATTTTTCAAGATTGATTTCAAAAGAATTTGTAGAAATAATGCACTATGCTCGATTTTTTGACTTGTAAAGCCACTTTGGAATCAACTTGATTAAACTTAAAAAATTAAAGTTTCAGAAATATGGAATTTAATTGTGTTTTCTTATAGCTTCATAATATCCTATAAACTTAATTTTATCTTTTTCAGGTATATTTACTAGTTTTGGCAACCCGATTCCAAACCTGGTTTAATCCAAATTATGGGAAAAACATTTAACCTTTCATCAAAACCCACTTTAAATGTCAATTTATTTTGGCATGTTATTCATATGGGTTTTGTTATTTGGTTTCATAAGTATACCTCATAGATGAGGAAATTGGCATTGGCTAAGAAAATGTTGTTTCTCCTTATGGAGCATTTTATTTATTGTCATTTTGTCAGTGGTTTATCATTCTATGAATTAGTTTTGAGGTGTGATAATAAAGATGGTCCATGTTAGCATATTTGTGATTTTTCCTCATAACACTATTATTTTCTTGAATGATTCACATTCACTTTGTAATTTATGGTGCCCTTTCTTCTTTGTCTTCATCATGAAGTTTGTCAGGAATGATTACGTGATAAGCATCATTCCAAACTTATAATTTGATGATACTAAAGCCTTGCATCCTTCTACACTCTTAGAAATGTAAACTAATATTGAAACTTGTGTCAAATTTTAAAAAAATGTTTTATATGAATTGACAATAAATGTATGCATAAGGCTAGACATAGAGGATTGTATGGTACCTACATCACAATTTGGGCACTATTTGTATGTTCATGTCATATTATGTGCCATTATAATAGTTTACCAAAACTATCTTGTTTTTAGTGAACCTTTTTCTAGGTTGTTTCAAAATGTTAACTAAAGTTACATTGTTATATATTTTGGTCTAAAAATTAATGAAGGGTTACTCACATTAGGATATTTGGTATCACTACTTCCATATTTTATTCCTAAAAGAAAAACAAACTTAATGATATCTCTTGTCTTACATTTTCATAGGATATGGAGAACAAACTAAAAGGATTAAGAGTGTATGATTAATCTTCTAGACAAACCATTGAAAATAAGAATTCTCATGTTCTTGAAAAATCTTTCTATGAGCCTCGTGTGGAACCTCGTTTAATTTTGTCATTTGCTGAAGATAACTCTCATATTTCTCTTATGAATAAATAGATGACTTAGTGGAAGTTTATCTAATTTTGGATAACTAAGAGTGTGAGGGGGAGCCTTATTCACTTGTGTTCAATCTAAAAAGACCTAAGTGAAAAATCCTTAATTACATCATCTAATCTTGATAGTCTTAATAATTGACTAGAGTTCAATATACATACCATACTTTGATGACTATGTTTGAAGATGAATCTCAATTTTTATTCAAGATGTTAGATGAGAAAATAATATTGTTTACAAATTTTGATTACATTATGATTATTTTCAATTTAAAATGAGTTAGCATTTTATAAATATCATCATATTTCATTTTGATCATGTTTTATAATTCTAATTTGTAAAAAGTATCTTTCATGCTATACTTAGATATTCTCATTTGAATGTTGTATCATTTGATTGTTTATGCGAAAATTCTTATATACTTTAGTTTATGGTAGCATGTTTAGATTATTTCATTTGATTGATGAATCATTTGATTTTTTATGCTAACATGAATATATGCTTCATTTTGAAATGCAAGTGTTAACAAAGTTTGGATTATTGGATCTCCATTATTTAACTTACCAAACATTCTATCCATACATCTCTGAAATTAATTTTAGTCTTATGTCTATTTTATTAGATGATTTCATATCATTCTAATATCTATTTGATGTATGAGAGGATACATAACTAAATTTTTTGTTTCCAAATCTATATCATTGGAAAATTGAAGCACATTAAACTTGTAAAATTTTTATACAACTTCAATGAGTTATTGATAATAAGATATCTAAATGATTTAGTATCATATTATTAGTAAAATTATTGTATGTGTGTCACATGAAAAATAGGGACTCTTATCTTGTTAATATTGGAGATGTCCAATAATTAATTACATGCAATAATTTATGTTAGTCACTAGTTTTGTAATCAAAGTGGTGAACTTATTTATGACTTGATGGTTTTTAATGTGCTTTATCATAGAAAAACATATGTCATATTTTATATTTATGTAAGTTCTAATTGTGATGCTAACCATTATATGATATCATGAATCCATTATTATTTGGATGTGTTGAAAGTTAGTGTAGGTACTAAAGTTGTATAACTTTGGAGAAAATTTTAGTGTAGGACCAACAAACTATTGAAGTACATGTACAATTTATCTGAGATAAAACTACTCAATGGTGATCTGCATAATGTCCTATGGGCACATAGGCAGCAAATTTAATTATAAACCACTTGGTTCCACCAAGTATTTTTAATTTTGTACAATGCTAGGCCTCTCAGAGCTGCCATTGAGGGGAAGTGTGAATGACAATGTCACTTCTTGACCTTATAGCTTTCTTCTTCTCTATACTTCTTCTCAATGTATAACATTGTTAAATCACTTACGTGATTTTAGTAAATTTTGTATGGAAGTTTTACTTTTTTACCCAATAATTATAATCATATGGAGGTCGTTATGTTATAAAAAGATCTAATTCTTTTTTTAATTATTCATGAGAAACTATGAGTGGCAGTGTCACTATCATGCTAGCCTAAACTTACTTTAAGTAGTTTATGGATTGTAATTCCTTTTGTTTCAAAAGGTAACTTTGGCATGATGAAGGATTTTTACTTCACCTTCTAAACTAATAATCGATGGTTTATGGAGGAAAATTCCTTTATTTATGAAGGTGACCATTGTTAGAATATGTAATGGTTAAGTGGTACATTTATGTACCCTTAATACATTAAACTATATCCATTTTGGAGAAGTCACCTCTATAAATGATAGAATATTTTTATGGCCTATGAAAAGGTTGAACACTGGTGAAAATTATCCATGGATGTCATCACTACCTTTATCCACACAAAGTGTGATGTATTTTTCCTTTATTATAAAGGAATGACTAGATGGATGGATATTTGCTTTAAAATCCATACTTAACATTAAGGGGGATTGTTGGAGCATATAACTGTTAAGTGGTGCATTTATGTATCCTTAATACATTAATTTGAATATTAAATAAATAATATGCTTTATTATTTATGAGGTCATGCTCATGCAATAATAAAGAATATTATTATTAATGTTGGAATTATTGGTCTAGGTTGGAATCATGACTATGGTCAAAGATGATAACCCATGTGGCCAATGGGATAACGTCAGACCTATGTAATCTAACCATTGGAAAGGGTCCCAATTCTCCAATGGTAGTATTACAAAGGCCATATGGATTTTCCTATATTATAGATATTTTACATTGTAAAATCTAGTGAGGATGCTTATTCATTCCAATCTATCTAACCTAGTTTGTGAGGAATTATGGAGAAGAAGTGAGAAGAGAAAGGTTGTATTGGGTACATTTATTTTCTCAAATAATGAATAATATTTGTGGGTTATGTACCTATTAGAGGTATTCCCATGTATTTATTGTGTTGGTTTCATGTATGTCTTTACTCGTGATCTCATATCTAGATCCATAGTTCATATGCATTCATTCTACATGTTCTATCAATTATTTATTCTTATCAAACATTTATAACCTCTTTAGGGCTCTCAAGTTGTACTTAAACCATTTTATCTTGACTTTTATTATCAAGGATTGAAAAATCTTCAATTTCTTTCTGCTTCTTAGTGACGCCAAGACTAGGCATCTTGTAATCAGATGATGCAAATTAGGTTGCCAACGAAGTATGTTTTCTTCAAAAAAGAGTTATAAATTATTATCAAATAAGTTATTTTATTTAGGTTCCCACACCATAGGTCCATAAATGAAAAGAGTGATAGGGTGAGGACAAGATGAACTAGTTGGCGGAGGTAGAACATAGAACTCAAAATCAGATTGAGAGTGAAATGTCAAGGATTCTTTTGGAAGCTCTTGAGGAAGAGGAGATAAACCTTGGGCTAAAATAATTTTATTTTATTCCACCCATTTTATAGTCACTTCATATACATCTGATTTATCTTTATCACTCTCTTTAGGAAAGTTATATGGGGTGTGTTTAGGCATAAGATCTTCTTTGGACCCTAAACCTTCCATCACACCTTAACTTAGTAATTTCATCCTTGACTCGAAATCTTAAATTTTATTAGATATGTCCTCTTGGAAAAGTCTTTCCTAAATTTCATAGGAATATTCATGAGGATGAGGATTATAAGAGGGCATACATGGAGAACAAGAGTTCTCTTGAGGAAGTGTGGGAGGGACTTGCATAGGATCAAACTCTTTCTCAACCTCACACTCTTTATCTAGGATTTTATCCTCTTTCTTTCCCCATGATTACACTATCTTGTTCAATATTAGGATGTTAGGATTAGGATTATCTTCTTGAGGTGTTGATGCAATTTTATTATTGGATGAAGTGTTTAATAAATTTGGAATCTCCTTAGGCTTGGATTCTCCACCTTGTCTCCAACTTGGGATTTCATATCTAGAATTATTTTCATGAGGTGGGGGTGTAATGGGAGAGGGAAATGAGGGAATAAATTCCAACTCCTTTTATTATGAGATGGACTGATGAATTTTCCTATTGGCTAACTCAATTTTCCTATGAAGGTTTGCTTCAAAAACAAGTCTTGTCTTTCCAACTCTCTCTTTCAGCTGATTGGGAAAAGAATGTATTTGATAAGCTTGATTGGTCCTATGATTAAGGGTTAATTATGATTTATATAAATATTTAGGAGGTGTATATGAGGGATGATAGGTTTGATGAGGCTTCCCCTCATGAATTATTAGCCTATCTTCTAAATATGCAATCAATCCACATACATCTAACATCTCACTTGTCAGCCTTTGCCAATTAGCTCTCTCAATAGGTGCCCACTTTATTTTAACCAAATATAATTCATCTCTCACAATATAAATGAAATGACTAGGGACATCTTAACCATGCTCCCTTAATGTATCAAGATCCAACATGTACTTCTCGTAGACCAAAATATTTTGATTAAAAGTTAAAATGGACTGATTTGAGAAGTGACTAGGTTGACTAGGAAGAGCAAGATATTGAAAAGGTTAGTTTTAGGTCTAATAAATTTGATGGAAATGCTGGTAAGGATCATACTAGATCTGGTAAAGATCATATTGGAATAGGTAAGGATCGTGACAAGGTTTCTAGGGAGTGCCATAATCTTGATAAACCTCACCAACTTATGTAAAACAATACTCAACACCAAATTTAGTAATGGAACTTCATTAGGAAGAAAGAACACAAGGAATGATTACCAACAATATAAAAAAATGATACTTGGGATACTTGACCAGCTAATGTAATCTTAGAGTTTCTGTTGATGTTTAGATAGATGCCTCCAAAGGGTGATGTGTTGAAAGACAACACTAAAAATATTTCAATTTCTTACATTAAGAGCCCCATTGGGCATGCAAAAAAACATTTTCACTTGGATTTTCACCATTTGAGGAAATATATCATCTCTCCTCATCCAAATGGTATAATTAAAACACCTCTAGGTTGTGGGTAGACTAAGAATGAGGCAAATCTCTAAATAGGGCTATCTCCCTTAATGTACCACTTATAAATCAATATTAAACCTAAAATCTATTAAGGAAAAGGGAGAGAAAAATGAAAGAAAGCTATCCTAAAGGAGGTGATATAAAAAATTATATGATGACTACCAACCAGTTGCATGTTACACATGAAATAAAGGGACTAACCAAACATACACTTCTCCAATCTGCATCTTCTCACATCAATATTTCATAATGAGATTGTGATGAATGTTTAGGCTAGGAGGACTAGAAAAGAGGCCTAAGAATGGCACTACTTGAATATACTAACTCACTCAACCTTGACACATCAATAAAACACTTCACATTACCTATAAGAAGAATCTTTCAAACTACAAATAGGTGAGAAAATAAAACAACAATGCTAAGGAAACAACAAGTAATCACCAAGCAAAATCAATCATCCAAGTGAAATAACTATGAATAGTCACATAAGAGGTAAAAATTATCAGTATTTATTGATCCATGGTATGCAAATGATCAGGTATTTTACATACTCAAGTGGAGCATAATTTACAAAGGCCAAAAGGGCTAGTTCTTATAGAACTTGAGAGAGAGAGAGGATAAGAGAGAAGTTCAAAGGTCACAAAGACACTTTTCAAGATGATAAAATGAGTTACTTGTACATTATAAGAGGGTATGGAATGGACCATACAAGGTTAGAAGAGACAAGTGGCTTTCCAAGTCATGAAATTTATGAAAAGTGGCATGAAACTCCCTTTGCTGGCTCAAAAAATTACCTTCATGATTTAGCCCTATCTAAACATCCCAAAACTAGGCAGGGATATGTATAATGATTTAAATGATATGTAAGGGTTTTATGCATGCCTCTCCATGCATTTTTTGTATTCTTGATTATCTAAAAACTTTTGGAAGTGAGCCATCACAATCTACAGTCTAAGAAACTCCCTTTTCTATCATCCCTCACACTTGGCCTCAGAATTGGCATTAGTTTTCCATGAAAATTTGTATAATGGAATGTATGAAACTTTTCAAGACCCTCCATGGACTTAAGGGCACACCTTAAGAAGACTCTCACTCAAATATTTTACCCTTCTCACCATCATGTTTACTATGCCAATTTTGATTGGCTGAGATGAAGTTATTCGAAAACATACTTAGGATTTATTATGGAATATTAAATTTACATAAGGAGTTATAATAAGTACATATTTATTTCAAACTTGATTTCATCTCTTGAAACTTATTAGAACCTTTGAAATACATAAAACAATCAAGAAAAGTTGTTTTATACCTTGTCTGTATAGATTTTGTACAACCCATCCTAGTGGTAGGGAACCTGACTGAGTTATATACAACATGAAATCCTATTTCTAGGAAAAATATGCCATTTTGGTGCATTATCTCTTTTACTTCCTCAAACTGGTCACTAACAAGGGTTTTAGTGAGTCTAGGCCTGTTTTACCCTCTTAATATTCATTCATAAAGATTTGAATTTAAAGATGAAAAAAATATCACTATAGCATATTTTAGGACCCTTTTGAACCCCTCAAAAATTCCATGACCTCGATGCAAAGCCTCATGAAATATGTGAGCATTTAAAATCACTCTATCGATCTTGTTTTCAAATTTTGCACAAGTCTGATGTAGCTTTAGGCCAAAACTAGAGTTTCTAAGGGTTAATATACATACCAAAATATTTATCAACTATATTATTATCTCATAAACATTTTTTATTCCATCATAATCCACTCCTAGAACTGGAAGTGGCATTGGTCTCACATTTGGTCTTTAGGCCTGACTATAACCCTTGTAGGTTTGTAACAATATTCTTAGTCTAATCCATTTGTTTTAGGTATATCATGTTTTATTTTATTTCATTCAGATTCCCAATTCATCCTAAGACTCTCCAATCACTCCTTATCTCTTTTTCTCATTTACCAACTAGGCCTAGTTGGAGATTGTCTGGTTGAGTTGTGTGCAAGAGAATTTTGATCATTTCAATAATACTAGTCTTATATTAGTGTTTCCTAGCAACCATTAACATTATATACAACTCAAAATATATTTCTTGATATCCATATGGCCTCTTATCAAGTTTATTACCCATTTTGGCTTCATTTGCTTGACTTGTCAAAGTTTTGATTTTCATGATTGCCTGACCTCTGAGACAAAATAGTGAGGTATAGCCCTCATTTATAGGGAAAAATGAAGGTTTTATAAGATTTTTTAGGTTATAATAACCATATACACCAAATTTTTTCCTTTTATTATGTTATGAGACCTTTAAACTCCTCCAAAACCTAAAACAAGCCCTTATAAAGTAGACTGTGTGCAGGATTCTTCATGTGGACTATGTGTTGAATTAGGAGGTCCTTTATTTGTTTTTTTTTACTAAAAAAAGACTATATAGATTTTAATGATAATCATGAATTCATTATATGTCTATTTCATCTATTCAACTCTTAATAGACCCCTTTCCATACTTGATTGGTTAAGAGAGTATTCCATCTCTGACTGTGATTTGCTAGTTGGCACCATGCCTATAGGTGATGTTTGATTAGTTTAGGATTGAGACAATGTATATAACTTTTATTTAATATTAATAGGCTATTTATAAATTATTTTATTCATTTTTCACCTTAATTTTATGCAATACAAACACTTATATGCCATTCTTCATTTCACTATCTGTCTATAGTCACCTCCAGCTGACTATGTGGGAGTCTTTAGGGTCATGTAGGTGTAAATAGGATCTATAAATTGTAATTTAAAATGTTTTTATGATACTTATGCTTAATAAAATCCAAATCATGATATAAATTTACTAATCTTCTTGGTTCACTAGAAATGAACACCTTCTCAAATTTTACCTTTGGTTGGCTGTAGGTGGCTAATTTCTAATGAGAGGACCCTTGTAAGTGATCATTAAACCTTGAAACATCACTAATAAAATTCTCATAATGGTGTATATACCCATTGGTATTTTTTTCACTCTATAAGATCTTAAAAACCTAGTATATGCCTTTTTTCTCCTTAATATATCAATGATCACTCAAAGGTTCCAAACTTATAGATGACAATAGATAAACTCAATGCTTAAATGGGCAACTTTGATGCCCCCAAAAACCATCTTCCACAAATACTCTTGACCCCATATTTTTAAAATGTATTATCATATGTATAGGCTACTAGGTTTTTCCATTTAAATTCCTCAAATCCTTTTTAAACCTTGTTACAATATGTCTACAAAAATGCTTGGATCTCTATTTTACTTTTTTAGGGAAAAGATCCTTGAATCCAATCCTTACCTCTTATAAAATGGTTTACACCTTATTT
>JARHVA010000628.1:2322500-2655000 GCA_037957365.1 Torreya grandis
AGCTCAATTCCTTAAACTACTGACTTTTGGATGAAAAGAGATGGAATATGATTCATAAAATAAATCCTAAGCTAAGGGGAGTTAATGCAACATAATTATTTTTAGTCTAACTGATCCTTTTAACAACACTTGAGAATAAGACAAGGACTAAATATTAGATGACTCTTTCCTCAAGACTCCTAAGCATCAATACTTTATATATAGGCTATGTAGAGTATATGAAACTTGAGGACGCATGGAAAGTCTTCTCTCATGACACTACCAATCATATTTTGCTTCAAACATAGTCACCAACACTTCTACAATTCATTTGACTTATTTAGACAATCTCCTAACAACTAGGTGAAGGCAATGACCTATAAAGGAAGATGAAACTCAATCACTTATATAAATCAACAAACATAGAGCACACTAATCTAGAAATATAAATTTAAACTGATCTTTATATTCATTTAAAAGGTTTTCAATATATATTTTGGGCAAAGTTTCATTATATGCAACTGAGGGATGCTTAAAATGGCATTTGAGTCTCAATTTATAAAAAATGAGAAAGAGAAAGAGAGGAAAATATAGTATGGAAGTGGCATGCAGAGGACATAATGATCTTTGTTCACTCTACCATTAGTTATAGGCATCAATGACAACTCCATGCTCTCTCTTCATGTGTTTCCTTGGCTGGTTGGTGGTCTTCAATGAGATTTTTAGGTATGGAGGTGTAGTGGATAGGAGTTAATTTAGTCTTGGTTTACCCCATTAAAATAATGAGTTTTCAAACCTAGTTAACTACTCTCCTTTTATCAACTACAAGGAAGAAATGTAGTCCATCTTGTCCTTCACGAAAAAATAACTATCTAATCCCTATTTTTCATGTCAATAAGGTTTAATAAAATCACTCCCCATCCTCCATTATGGGTATGAAATGTTCGTAATCACCTCCATGAGGAAGTGAAAAGGGTGTTCATGACGTGAATTTACTCCCTTATCATCCCTCTACACCAATAGACATCCTTTCTTATTGACAAAATAGGCCTACAAGGCAACTAGGCCTAGTCACTTGATGCTTGCTACGTGGGTGACCATGAGAATTACATAAAAACCTTATTAAAATTTAAATGAGTATTTTTCAAGTATGATAGATCATTTAAAACCATGATATGTGTTTTTCCAATAATGCATAAATACAACTTTTACTCATTTAGGTGACTAGGTCACTGTTCACTAGCCCTTCTTGACTGGATTTTTAGTATATACCTATAGGATCATTTATAGGATGAACCGAGATTAATTTTTTATATGAAAAATTTAAATACATTTCATACTACCCTCTTTAATGATCTACAACTAATTATCCAACCCTATACCTTGAAATTATCACTAGATCTTGTAAAAATAATGTTTCTGGTGGATCCGTACAATTATTAGTATAGACTAATGCTAGGGTAGGACCCTCTCAAAGTACAAAAGGAGTTAAAGGTATCTCCCAAGACAAGTTAAGGAATTTGAGTGTAAATTTAATTTTTTTCTTCCATCAGGTCTCTATTAGGATTTTAGCAAGGTTTTGGGGGTTTTGAACTCTTAACAACAATTCATAAATGTTAGGCCTTCAACATATGAACTAATGCCACTATATTATATTATAAAAGACCCCTCAATCTTACCCACATGCTCAATACTTCTTACAAATCCTCTGTACAATTTTGAGAAGAAGAAGGTGTTCCTCGGGTGACTCCTTTACCTTCTATGCACTCTTAAGGTAGTTTTAGGCCAAAATGGCCAATCTTGAGTTTTTCTATACAAACCAACACCTCTTGCACATATAAAAAACATTTAAGTATGATTTCATGTTGGTTTAAAGTCCCATTCAACCCTTCTTATCCTTTGGCTTCAATATTCAAGTAGTCATGTTTTGAGAAGGGTATTAGACCAACAGGCCTAATGACATGGTTCCTAGGTTTTGTATTTAAAATGGATTTATGAGATCACTTGGCTACCTATAAGAGTTTGTAATCATCCTCTTAGAGACTTTGGGTCACTTGTGTTGTCTTGGTTAATCCAATTTCTTCAAATTCATGTTTGTATAGTAAGTTAATTAGGCACTTAGGTATGTGTCCAAGTGACTATTAGATGTGGATACCCCTGTAGGTGCTAATTATACAACACAATTGACCTCTTAGTGACTCTCACCCTTTATAATCATGTAAAACATGCAAACTTATCCAATTTATTTTACATAGGCTTACAATATTCCTCCTTAGTTCTTTAGTAGTCTTATTCTAGGTTTGATGTGTATACTATATACCCTATACATGATAACCAATGAATCATTTAGATGACCATGAGATGTAATTATACTATAAAGATAATTTATAGACTCAACTATCTCATTTGAAAGCATTTAAGGGCATCATTCCTTCATCAGGTCGTTATCAAGGTTTAGGAAGGGTTTTAATGGCCTACCATCTTAATGATGGTTCATAGAGTAAAGGCCTCAAATCCAAAAGTTATTTCCATGTACATTGAGCAAATATAACCCTTAATAACTCCAAAATATATCTCGGTCCCTTGTAACTTATATTATTAGTTATGATTGAAAATTGCTAGTCTTTAATTATTTACTATGCATTCTGTGTGGGTTGACAGTGTTAGGGATTATTCATAGAGTTGAGCTCTTGAATTCAAATCTTTATTTCATGTATATTAAGTTCATAGGGGTCCAAAACTCCACCTAAGATAACTATGCCTTACTCATCTTTTGGTGTGAGATATGAACATTGGAGTTGGGAACTCAAAATGGTAGATTAGGGTAGTGGAGATCGAGAGGGTAATGGGACCAAAATAACCACTTCCCTAGATTTGTCTATCTAGAACACTTTCCTTAGGTAAAATATACAAATTATAAGCCTCTTCATGACCTTATGCTTACCATGGGAGTTTTATTCTATCACAAGGATGAAGATGGCATCTTGAGGGCTCAAGGAAGGCTTTAGGCTTTATAGCCCTAAACTGAGTCTCAGGACTTTGAGTCACCTGTGGGTGTGTTGGTGGATTTAATGTTATAATAATAAAATTATCCATATATTTTCACCCTTTTTCATTTGTCTTCATCTTCCTAAACTCCCACATATATCCCTCTCTCTTTTAGGCCTACCACGATCATCATTACCTAGCCTGAGTGTTTGAGTTAGTTGTTCCACTTGATACCTGAGTATTTTCAATTTCCTCCATTACTAATGGATTTTTAATCTCACATGACATGTTCTAGTGTTTTTTTAAGACCCTTTGAATTGGACTTCCCTCAAACCTATTATGTAAACTCCTTCTACAGTCAAGCACATAAGCCTGTGTCATAGATGTCTAATCTAGATCAGGCAGCTTCTTTAAACTTGTACCATCATCATATGAGATCCTAAGTAATATGGATTCCATCTTTATCCTAGGTTTACCCTTACATGTTTTTTTGAGATTTCCATTCACATTAGTTAGGCACCCCAACTAGTTCGGTAGACTTAGCTCAATGTACATTCTTGATCTAGTTGGTTCAACTTATCCTTTCAAGTTTACCTTAGTTTTCCACAACATTATCTCTATGCTCTACCTATATTATTTAGATCTCTCTTTCATTTCACTATATAATATCATATTAAATTTTGGAGTCATATTTATTGCAATACTATAAGTGGAGATCTAGGTGTGTGACTGTCAGTGGAGATCTTTCACAAGCCCATGAGAATGATGAGGGATTCTATATTGTGTTAGACACCTATTTTAACTCTATTAAATCTCAATACCTCTCCTTAATATATTCAAATTCATAACCTATGACCCCTCCTTATAGATTATAGGTTTAGTTGTATAATAATTTTGGGAAACCATTTGAAGGTTGGGCCTAAGTGATCTTGTAAACTTGGTCATAAATTCTCAACAACATTCATACTTGGATAGACCCATTTTATCATAGTCCCATTATCTCCTCATGCTTTGTTATAAATATTGACCCTACCTCAATGCCTTAGGATTAGGCATAAATGGTTAAAACTATGGATGGTGATGATATAGTCCTATAAAGTTATAAGTTTGGAGACTAAGGCCTACTATGGAGTGGAATTAACTTGATAAGACCATTACATAGTAGATAACCTTTGAGAGGTTCCATATGGTCTATTTTCTCTTGTTCAAGATCACCTATGGGGACCCTAGACAATCATATTCATATAATCAACAAGGTAATACATTTTGAGTTAGTTAATCAGAAAATGAAGGGAGAAATTGAAACCTAGTATTTCATGAATACCTTAAACAATGCTAATGAACCTTAAACTTTGGTAAGGAGGTATATGAAAGCATTGGGAGCTACTTTATGGTTTCTTTGAATTAATAGACATAATGAGGCTTATTCTGTCTCAAATAGGGACTCTTCCACATGAATACAACACATCTACATGCTCCATAGTGTTTTAATGATGTTCAATAACCATCACAATGAAACATTCAGTTGATATTTGCACTGAATACCATCTACAAAAGCATTCCCATTCAAAGCCAAGATATTGAAGGAGTTAAAGGGTCATTTGATCATCATTTACACCATCAAAGATGATAAAATTGAATGGATATTTTGAGAATCAATCATTATAATCAATCGATTGTCTTTGACATATATTATGTATCCAAGTCGCCAAAATTCAAAGAAATATTGTCTTCAACCTATAACTATGACCATATGAAGATATTCTTGTTCCCACAAGCTCACACATACCAATTTGGGGTCATCAGTGAAGTGTTAGGACCTTGATGTCTTGTATAAGACATAGACAATCATAATTTTCTTCAAACATGTCATAAATACACTGAAACCATTCCAATATTGATCCTATGTAGATTCATAAGACTATTTTGACTACCTAGGTTCTTAACCATTATTCATAAAACATGGACCATCATTATGAAAAGCAATTTTAAGGATTAGAAGGCCATGAGACCTCCTTCCTCTAGGTAAGAGCTTAGGTCACCATTTTCTCTCTCCTATTCATACTGAACAAGAACCTAAGAGGCCATCCAAGGCTATGAAGGGGATGATGGAAAAGAGGGGTTAGTTTTTGAACTTTGTTTACTTGAAACTCATGGATTATCTGATTTGGTATCTACATTGAGTTCCCTCTTAATATCCCTAATATTTTCTAACCATGACGATATTGTATAGATCTATACAAGCTGAAAGAACCTATAAAACACCACTTTCCTACATTTTCTTAGTTTTTCAGATCTTGAAATTTTATTGATGGATAGGAGGAGGAAAATGAGGGGTAAAATTTAATTCAAAATAGGAAGTACATGTGGAGGGAAGGTGAGAATCCATTATTTCCCATGTGTGAGACCCTTTAATGGTGAATAAAATCATTTGAGTTATAAAAATATAACCTTTTTCATATGAAACCATTATATAATGACATTGTGGTAATAATTAGACTTCTTTATATGTATTTTTCCTTTGATAAGGATTTAATGGTGACCTAATGGCTATAATAATGATATTTCCATGGTGTGAATACCCATTTAAAAGCAATATACATGACCTGAACTAAAAATTCAATTAGATATTACCTTAATATCTTCTAAAAGACCTTAAAACATGCTAAATATTAAAATAAGGTCACCACGTTCTCTTTATACCAGATCTAACACTTTGATTCTACCATACCTTGTAGGTTCTCAACATGCTTAGCTAAATTCGTAATAGGATATGAGCTGAAACATTTGATTCATTTTAATTATGAGTGATTTTAGATCATTAAGAACACTCCAAGACTCTTTATGGATCCTTATACATTTATAACATAAATATAACACTAGACACAAACTTAGAAAGTGTAAGAATATGACGACCATGACACTTCTTGATAGTGGTATACTACTTGAACATGTTTCCCCTAAATTGATGAAAATTAACCCCTTCATGAACTTAACTAACACTTAAAAAGGTACAAGAGGGTTATTAAGGAAATATATCAAGTGTTTATGACATAAGTTGACCCTTTTGGAGTCCAAGGGCAGAAAGAAGTTAACATTAATGGTGACTCTGAAGGATTGACCTACCTACTAGTCAAGGGAACCTAGGATGTCCTGTATATCAGCCATGCTTAGATGAAAGAGTTCTATAACTAAGATGAAATTTCATGATTAATATATTTTAGACATTAAGGATTCTAACAACTCACAAGACACAAAAAAAACATAAATCAAACACAACAAGAACGAAATAAGAACATAGCTAAGGCACAACACAATAAATAATAATATAACCAAACAAGTAACTAATCTAATTATGTACCACATCACATAGAAAAAAGGAGACTTAAATACTACTTAATTAACACTCCATTGATAGGGATAAGGAGTTCCTCACCATTAAATATTGACAATTGAAAACTATTGTGCTCTTTACAACTAGTAATAATGTATGGTCCACTTCATAGACTATCAAAATTTGAGTGTTTACTTGGTTTAGCCTAGTCCTCATCCACTTGAGCATAATGTCACCTTGTTTCAAGGTCTTTGAATAATATATCTTATCATATTTTCTCTTTACCTAATCTTTATGGGACCACATGGGATACATAACATCATATCTTGTCTCTTTCAACTCCCTCAATTCATTCATCCTTACCTCCATGGCATCATTCTCCATTAGCTCAAGTTGGTGTGTGAGCTCCAAGGATATTAGTTAAAGTGATATGGGAAACCTTGCCTCCTTACCATAGACATGAAGGTATGGTGAATGTATATTATTCCTCTTGGGACTGATCCTATCTTCCCCCAAGGCTATCCATAGCTTTGTTTTCCACTCCCTTTGATTTTCCTCTATAGTTATCCTTATGATTTTAATTATATTATTATTGGTGGAATCTACAAGTCCATTACCCTTTGGATAGTATTTGTATGAATTTTTGAGGTAGATTCCATGGTTTATATCCCATTCAGTCAGCCTTACACCATTGAAATCTATTGTATAATCTGATATGATGGTGGAGGGGATCCCAAATCTAGTTACCATGCTATCATATAACTCTAAACTTGAACTCTCATTTGCTTCCTTAAGTGATACTACCTCTACCCACCTATTAAAGTATTATATATAATTAAAGACCCACTTATGTCCTACACTAGATGTAGGGTGAATCATACCTACAAATTCTAGGCTCCATTGCATGAAATGTTTCTCAACTTGGATAGGTTTGAGGGGTAAGGTAACTAGTCTTTGCTTCCCTATAAACATTACACACTTTTGGCACCTCCTAACCCAAGCATGTGAGTACCTAAACAAAATTGGATAAAATTATCCTACTCTTATGATCCTTGATGTCATATTCTTGGCTGTAAATCTCCCTCCTATAGGCCCCTCATGAAACAGGTATATGATCTTGTCAACTTGGTCAATTGATACACTCTTCAAGAGCATGCTATCAATATCACTTTTGAAAATATATCCATCAATTAAAACATAAGGGATTTATTTCATCTTGTATTACTTTCTTATTATCTTAGTTAGGCCTATAGGACATTCTCCCTTTTGAAGGAATATCATTATGTCTTGAGTCAAACTGGAAGGAGATGTAGGTGTAACTACTTGGTGGTCACTTTTAATTTCTAATACCACTTCTTTATCCTCTTTCACGTCTGCTACCAAGTTTTCACATAATCCCCTACATCTTACCAACTTTTTGACCTTCACTTCTATGTCATATTCCATGCCTTTGGTCACCCAAGAGTCTTTCTTTTCACTCAAGCCTCAGTTCATAATGAAGTATTTGATGCTAGGGTGAACCACCCTAACATAGATCCTATCATTAAACACCATATGTCTAAATTTTTTGAGACCTCTCATGAATAAAAGCACATACCTTTCCACAAAGTTATATATTTCTTCATTTCCCTCCAATTATTTACTAAAAAAGGTTATCAATTGGTCAACACCCTCACTATTATTTTTGCATAAACATGGTAAAAGTAATATCATTGGTTGAGAAGGCATATAAGAAGAATTCCTTTGAGAAATCAAGGTTGAGGAGGGTGGGTGCTTTGGAAATGACCTATTTAATGGATTTAAATCTACTTTTCCCTTCTTTAGTCCATATAAAATCCTTATGTTTCTTGACCATGAAGGTTAGAGGCCTTACCAACTCTATAATCCTAAGGATGAAAATCCTAGTGAAGTTGAAATTACCTTAAGAAATCTTCATTCCCTTCTTGTGATTGGGTAGAGATAGAGAAATGATTTCACTTATCCTCTCCAAGTCTATATAAAGGCCTTATTTTAACATAATATGGCCTAGAAGTCTACCCTCATGGACTAAAAATTACATTTTTGGGATTCAAGGAGATCCCATACTTCCTGTACCTATCAAATATCATCCTTAGGTATTTCAAGTGATATTTGACATCCTTAGAAAAGGATATGATTTAATCAAGGTAGATGAGCACCATCTCATTGATGAGTCCTTGTAAATATACATCCATTACCATTTGTAAGATTCCCTTGCATTAGATAGCCCTAAGGGCATCTTCTTGTAAGCATAAATGCCTTGATTGGTTGTGAAGGAAGTCTTATTTTGGTCCTCATCCTTCAAAAATACTTGATTATACCTTGATTAGCCATCAAGCAAGGAAAAATGATGTGAACATATAACCTTTTTGAAAATTTGATCCATGGATGGTAAGGGGTATGATCTCTCAATGACACCTTGTTGAGATCCCTAAAGTCTACATATAAACTTATTTCCCTATTCTTATTATTTATAGGGACAAGGTTATCCACCCATGAATAATTTTTTATGGGGAAGATGATGTTAGACTCAATGAACTTGGTCAACTATTTCTTGATGAAGATCTCAATCTTAAGGTTGACTAGTATTTACTTTTATCTCATAGTCTTAGAACATGCATCCAATTATATGGTATACTAGGCCAAATTAGGGTCAAAACACTTCAAATCATTATAATCCCAAGGAAAGATGTTTGAAAATTATTGACACAATTATATGAAGGTTGCATTTTCTTCCTTTGTGTTCACTTTTCCTAGTTTGAGTATGCTTGAAGATAGTGACCTTATCACAGTTCTCCTCTTTGGTTGACATGAAAACTTTATCCTTTATTAATTGATCATCCTAAATTAATATGTTTTACAAGGTCACTAATCCCTTGTATATATATATTTTTTCTCAATTGGACAATCTTGTCACCATACTATTATTGTAATTTTCCTTGGTTTCTTGAGTATAAGTTTGCCTCCTACTACAAGAAAAATGCTATTTATTTTCCATTTTCAAAGAACTTATAGCTAAGCTCATTATTAGGGATTGAATTTCTACAAACTACCTTGATTTGAGACTATTATTTCATGTCCTTAAACCCACTTAGAATATCATAATGTAATCTTATGGATGCCAACCAATATGCATGTTGATTAGCCTCTCTTGGGATTGAGCAGATGGTAAAGGCCTCAAAGTGTTCTAAGAGGTCCTAAACCCTATGCTTGTATTCCTTCAAGAGTGTTTTCTTGATAAAATTCTTCCCACTCACCTAATTCACTACTAACTCACTATCTCCCATGACTTTTAGGATCTTAATGCCTCTATTTCTTGCCCATTGTAGCCTATGAATGAGGATTCATACACTATTGTGTTGCATGTGCAGCTGCATTAGAACATCATAGAAGATACGTAACCTTTAATGTAATGAGATACAATCATGACACCCACCCCAATTCTAGTCTTACACCTAGAACCATGAGGGAAAAAATTCCACACTCCATCATGGTCTTGGCTTGGGTTAGTAAGAGCTAGTATGATAGCCTCTTCCTCATACATACAATATATCCCCAACCCTACTTCTTTAATGATCTAAAATAAATCATATGTATGGTTACATTCTCCACATTAATCAAAAATTAAGTCTGATAAACCTTCAAGTGGTTCAATTGGCTCTTAATAATTGCAATATTCATCTTCATCTATGATAGTAGAATTGACATTACATATATTAGGCATGTAGAGATCTAAATGGAACCTAGAGATAGGCTTAAACCTGATGGTAGCCTTGGTTCCATACCTAGATCTAAAGACCATATAAGATGAGTAAAAATAGAGATACCATCCTATCTTGGAAATGACATCCCTAGATAAACTCGAGGGAAAATAGGGTGGGAGATTAACCACTATAACATCTTGGGATATAGTGTAATTGGGATAAGTAGCTAAGACTATTTTCAAATCTTTGAGTACACAAAAGATATTATTAGGAGATCCATACAGTTGTAATATGACTTTAGAATTAGGTTTATACTTTTACCCCAACTTGCCTATTATAGACTTAGGCATGATAGATGTACTAGTCCCACTATCTATCATATAGTTTTATGCTAAGGAGCAAAGGGACATACTTGCCCCACTATATATTTTTGTACTAGAATTAGGATTTTAATTTATTATAAATTGATGGGAATGGTAAAGGGAGACCCAAATTTAGCTGGTTAGTATAATTTATTATTGGTTATTGGGGCATTGGGAAGCGTACCTACATTGAGAAGTGGCTAAGGTCTCTTGCATCATGAGATGGGTGAAAGTAATGGTGTAAGAAGGAGTTCATCATGTGTTTATAATACTTAAAATTAATGAATTTTTTATTAAATTTTTCTTAGGAAATACTTAACATCATTACACATTCTTTTAGTTATTGGCATTGATTTTTTACAACCTTTTTTTTTTTAATTTATTTCTATAGTAAGATGGATACATAGATTCATGTATCGACCCACTTCTAACTAAGGAGTTAGCTTGGTATATTTCATGTAAAAATTTTGAATACTAAGAAAAATTGATATAGATATAAATGCATGATAGGTTATGTACAAATAAACTCCAATTAGGGTTCACTTTAAGAGGCCATGACAAAAACCCCTTAGGTTTTTTTAGGTGAATCAAATTCACTCTATTGGAAAATTAGAGTGCATAGAGCATGTGGAAAATTGTTGTTTTTATTTTGGTGTTGTCATAACACTGAAGGGGATAGGGTGACATTCCACTCCTAGGCATCATTATACTATTGGGCATTAATATGCTATCAGACATCAAATTGGTGTCACACAGTAATATACTAGCACATGACACCATACTATCATGTGACATCATGTTGTCACATGACATCATGCTATTATAAGACACCTTATTATTACATGACACCATGTTATCATGTAATATTATATTAGAACATGGAACCATACTATCATATGACACCATGTTGTCATGTGATACCATGCTATCATAAGACACCATGCTACCACATGACATTGTGTTATTTCACAACACCATGCTGACATGTGATAGCATGGTGTCTGTGACACCATGATATTACACAAAAACAATTTTTCTATTTGTTGGCATGGTGTTGTGTGACACCATGTTATCATATGGCATGATTATACTATGCAACATGATTTTTGACAATAATATTTTCCCCATGTCACCTTGCTCTCACATGACATGATATTGTTTCACGACATGATGTTATTGCCAATCCTCAATGACACCAACTGGTTGATCTAGTTCCCCATCTTGCTTATAAATAACACTACAAAAACCTCATTTTATCACTTTACTTAAATTTTTATCATCTTACTAGTTTCCACCTCAACCTTCCTACTTATAACTCAACCTACCTACTTCCTCTTACCTACTTCCAATGGATTCTACATCCATGAAAACTTATATTCAAGCAAGGGGGTCTAAAACTATGTTTTAAAAAATATATTATGTTTGGATTCCGTTTGCATGTTGGATGAGCCTAAATCCTTTGTTAAGTGGACTGATCAATGCTAGCTTAGAGGCTTGGTTCAGATGTCATAACATGATATGGATAGAAACAAAAACCTACTATGATCTTTGGTTGGGTGTTTTAACCATAATGAAATCCATTTCTACATCAATTTTAACAACAAAACCATATCATTTAGCACAACTCCATTAAATATCCATAATCTAATAGGTCTTCCACATTATAATGCAAGTCTTGTTAGCACCAAGATTTTGTTATCTAATGATGATAAAAATTACTTGGATTCGATCTACAAAGTGTCCATTAACTATGCTAGTAAGTGTTGAATTTATTAATGAAATAAACATTTATTAATTATACTGGAATGATTTATTATAAATAGTTTTGTATCCTAATTCAATTGCATGTTTTATTTTTCTATTTTAGTTACATCTAGTTGAAATTGGAGGATCCCCATTGAAAATATCACTAATCCATTTCACAAATCTACTATCCATTTATTTTAAGAAAGATTTGTTTTTTATGGAATAACATCAAACATTCCCTTGTAGGCTATCTACTATATTTTTCATTCTCTCTCAGGTGTTGTTTGTGATTGGTGCACTATTATTTCCAACAAGATTAGGGAAAATTTGATTTTTGCTTTCTCAAAGGACACTTTCACAATTTCCACATCTAACTACATTCTAGCCTTGTACTTTAAGCCCTTATTTGAAATCTATAATACTACTATTCCCATTGCCCTTCATCCAAAAATTAAAGCTAATGTTTTGTCTCTCAAGGAATAGGTGGAAAGTAGAGGTTGACATTCTCTAGAGGGCTCCAGTGATACCCAATCCATAGAGTCGTCCTTCAATTCCTTTCTAATTACAAAATTCCCAAGAATTGATTCTATTTCATCTCAAATTTTAAGGATGGTGTTACTGTCAAATTTAATGATTTAAAATAATGGGAGATAAGAGAAAAATCACTTATCAAAGAAATCAATGTCCATTGTCACAACCACTCCCAAAGAGTGAATTTATTTTCTCTTTTTCAAAATGAAACCTCAAAGATTGATGATTTGTTCTAGCAAGCTCAATCTGGATTGATCTCTGTAGACAATGTTTATAATGATAGGATTTTAGATATTATGATAAACAAGCTGGAAAATTTAAATGGAAAAGCCCAAAAATATTTCAATAAATGGGCTAAAGATATCAACCTTGTTACCATTGCCCAAGAAAATAAGGATAAATTGGTGGTAAGTTTTCTTTATCTGTAACATGTATTTTGACTATTATAATACCTTTGTATGTGCTTAGCACATCTATTATTTATTTTTTGTAGCAAACTATGAAAATTTGAATAAAAAAACACATCTTAATGTGAATTTGAAAAATGCTCACAAAAGTATCTCTTTGACAATTGCATTGAAGGAAAAGTTGATCCTATTAAATAAATATAACAACACATTGAATAAAATAATTAAAGAGCATGGTATGGATCCAAGCATTTTATTGAAGCAAAAAATAAATGTGGATCCTACAATTCTTTTAATAGGAGGTGTAGTGAATGAGAAGAGGGTGATTCTTACACAAATGAATTCTACTATAGAGGATATTTAGAAGGAAGGAATGATAATGGAGAATTCACAAGTAGGTCTAGATAGAGGGGTTTCCATGGGTAGGGATGGAAAATAGCTATGGGGTGGAGAGTCTCAACCACAAAAATGATGATTTATCTGAGTTTATATTGTTGACAATGATAGTTTCTATTGTTCAAAATAGTTTATATCATGTTTATTTGAAAAATACTTCCTTTATTAAATGATATTTTATAGTTGTTCCAAATACTCTTAGCTAAATGATTTTAATATTGTATACATATAATGAAGTGGTCAAGTTTATATATTCTATGAAAGAAAAGTAGAGTAAATATTCTATGAATGGTTTTAATGTTCTTGTAGTTGAAATATACTAGTGGTCAAGTTTAATGTTCTATGGATGTTATGATTTTATGGTTTTAGTGCATGACTATAATGTTCTAATAGTTTTAGCCTTGAATGCATTGTTAAGCTGGTCTAGTATTTATAGCATTGAATGCATTGATTATGGTGCAATTTGGAAATATGTGAACCCAACCATAGGAAAAATATTTATACTAGTTGTAGTATTTGAATATTATAATAGTTATAGTTTTAGGAAAAATAGCCTATGGTACAATAAGTATTCTATGGATTTATATTATTCTACTAGTTGTAATATTAAATGCATTGGCAGGAGAAAAAGTGGAGTAAATATTATATGGATGGATTTAATGTTCAAGTAGTTGATATATACTAGTTGTAGCATTTGAATGCATGGCTATAACGTCCTAGTTGTTGTAGCCTTGAAGGCATTGTTAAACTATTCTAGTAGTTGTAGCATTGAATGCATTGTTAAATTGTTTTAGTAGTTGTAGCATGGAATGCATTATTGATTGATTATTATATATGCAAATTATAGGTAAAATATTATTAGTAGTTATAGTATTTGAATATTGTAATTGTAGTAGTTATAGAAAACATAGCCTATTGTATATTAAATATTATATGGAATTATATTGTTTTATTAGTTATATTATTGAATGCATCATTAGTGTTATATTGTTCTAGCAGTTGTAGCTTTGAATGCATTATTACATTGTTAGTGTTCTAGTAGCTGTAGCATTGAATTGATTGATTGTGGTAGAATTTGAAAATAAAAATCCACAAGTTCCAACTATAGAAAAAATATTTGCTATATATTTGTGTAATGTTACTAATGTAAATGTGCAATAGAACAATCGTGCACCATGCATATCTAGACATAAGACTCATATGCTTCAATGAATGTTATACGGAAAATTGAAATGATCTATATGATGTTAATGAGAATTATGATTTATAATGGATGAATGAGATGAATTACAAAGATAAATTACTATTTGAAATACACAATTTTAATAGGACTAAAAATATTAAATTTGATGTATTGAATAAGATTCATTAAACTATCATGTTTATTTGAAAAATACTTCTTGTATTAAATGATATTTTATAGTTGTTCAAAATACTCTTAGCTAAATAATATATATATATATATATATATATATATATATATATATATATATATATATATATATATATAATGAAGTGGTCAAATTTATATATTCTATGAAGAAAAAGTAGAGTAAATATTCTATGAATGGTTTTAATGTTCTTGTAGTTGAAATATACTAGTGGTCAAGTTTAATGTTCTATAGATGTTATGATTTTATGTTTTTAATGGATGACTATAATGTTCTAATAGTTTTGGCCTTGAATGCATTGTTAAATTGGTCTAGTATTTATAACATTGAATGCATTGATTATGGTGGAATTTGGAAATATGTGAACCTAACCATAGGAAAACTATTTATAGTAGTTTTAGTATTTTAATATTATAATAGTTATAGTTTTAGGAAAAATAGCCTATGGTACAATAAGTATTCTATGGATTTATATTGTTTTACTAGTTGTAATATTAAATGCATTGGTAGGAGAAAAAGTGGAGTAAATATTATATTGATGGCTTTAATGTTCTAATAGTTTATATATATTAGTTGTAGAATTTGAATGCATGGCTATAATGTTCTAGTTGTTGTAGCCTTGAAGGCATTGTTAAATTCTTTTAGTAGTTATAGCATGGAATGCAATATTGATTGATTATTATATATGCAAATTATAGGTAAAATATTTTTAGTAGTTATAGTATTTGAATATTGTAATTGTAGTAGTTATATAAAACATAGCCTATTGTAGAGTAAATATTAAATGGAATTATATTTTTTTATTAATTGTATTATTGAATGGATCATTAGTGTTATATTGTTCTAGCAGTTGTAGATTTGAATGCATTATTACATTGTTAGTGTTCTAGTAATTGTAGCATTGAATTGATTGATTGTGGTAGAATTTGAAAATAAGAATCCACAAGTTCCAACTATAGAAAAAATATTTGCTATATATTTGTGTAATGTTACTAATGTAAATGTACAATATAATAATCATGCACCATGCATATCTAGACATAAGACTCATATGCTTCAATGAATGTTATAAGGAAAATTGAAATGCTCGGTATGATGTTAATGAGAATTACGATTTATACTCGATGAATGAGATGAATTAAAAAGATAAAGTACTACATGAAATACACAATTTTAATAGGACTAAAAATATTAAATTTGATGTATTGAATAAGATTCATGATTGTAACATCAAGGTAATAGATTATAGAATTTAATGTATTTGAATAAGATTGAATAAGAAATATTTCAAAAAATAGTAATTTTTATACTTATCAAACTACAAGCCAGACATCAAAAATAATCCTCGAGAAGCTTTTTCATCGTAAGATTGATTTGCAGCTAGCATGACAGTGCCATATTTAGTCTCAGTATTATCATACTCTATAGAATGTTAATGAAAATTATGATTGTTAATGAATGACATGCATTACAAAGATAAAGTACTATTTGAAATACATAATTTTAATAGGGAAAAAATATTAATTCCAATGTATTGAATAAGATTCATGAATGTAACATCCAGGAAATAGAATATAGAACATAATGAATTTGAAGATGAAAGAATAGAAAATATTTTTGAAATAATTGTCATACTTATCAAACTAAAATTTGGGTAGCTAAAACAATCCTCAAGAAACTTTCTCATCATAACTATGACTCACATCTACCATGACAGTGTCATATTAAGTCTCGATATTCTCTTCCTCTATATTGGTAGCTGTATTAGTCACACCTCTTCTTTCCACTAGATAATTCCATGTTTCTACTACTTTGTCATATGGAAACTTGTCTATAAAATAACATGAAACATATAGTCTCAAGTAAGTCTCTAAATTTTTATCCAATCTATTTCTAATTTTTGACTTCATGAAGGATAATGTACTAAACACTCACTTATCTTCCAAAGAACACAAAATCATTTTCATTAATTTCATATAATCTAAAATATTCACTAATAATTTCTTGTAAAATGTTTCTTGGATAAATTTTTTTCCATAGATGAGTAATGGCACAATTTTTTGTTGGGTCACTTAAATACTAAAATTGATCCATCATTGTAATCCCAAACTATGTTGACTAAGATGTACATAATTGTTTATTTAAAATACCTTTAATCTAAACTCCATTCACATCTAAAGATTTATTCCAATGCATAAAAATTATTCCCATGTATTTGTGAAATAATTTTCTGATATGTTCTTGATTATTAACATTGTTCTAAAAAATGGGATTCATAACTCCCATACCCTCCAACAACTCATCCCTTTGAAAATGTTCTCTGATCTTAACGGCTGAACCTTATGAGATTTATCTCAATTTAATTCATGTTTTAGACAAAATAGTATCATTTAGCAAAAGTGTCATAGGTACATCTTTAGGCTCAACTACCACATATATGATTCTTCTAGAGCATGTGTGCATTGGGATCTTAATGTCATTTACCATTACATAAAGATGATCATGTATATTGAATTTCAAATAACTCACTAGATTCATAAAATTAGTCAAAATTTTCCAAGATATAAAAATATGTCCATGAAATCTTTCATTCGATGTCTATAATATATCTAAATATTGACACACACATTTTCTCAAATGTATGAAGTCAACAATATAGATAGATCTCTCTTAGGAATGTTTCATTAAATAGTTGATTTCCTTTAACATTGGAAAAATACTACATAATGTGAGTAAAGTTTCTAAATATATTAAACAAAATATTAAATCTTTTGCTTTATCAACTTCCCTACCATATTTATACATAAACCTTGTCAAAGATGGATATTCCTCAAAAATTCTATAGGCAAGTTCATACATGGAAATCCATCTGGTTTCCACATCTTTCAGTAGGTTTTTACCATTTGTCACCGCAATTGTAAATTTTTGGAAATCCATGAATCTTTTAAGGCTACTTGACATGTACACATGTAAGTCATGAATAAGCTCTTCCACTTTTGTGATATTACTGAATGTGCTAACAATTTTTTGAAAATGATTTATCCTATGTTCCATGCAATGGATTGGAATCATAAACGCAAAAATTATTGTTTGTAGGAAAACACAAAGACCCTTTTTATGCCCTTTCATAACTGATACACAATCAAAACCAACACACACCAGCTTCATAGCTATGGCATAATTATCCAACCTAGCTCTCTCTCTTAAATTGGATACAAATAATTAATGGAGGTTTATTGCATTACAATTTTCTACCATTTTATGGGTAGCTAAAAGATGAGATTGCCTTGAATAGTTTTCAAAGGTATACACATGCATGCAAACCCATGTTGTGTTGTCAACTATAGTGACGTCATCGATGGATAGAGAGATAAATAGTGATCTCTTAACACTTTCTTTCAAATCTTCTTTCTCAATAATGGCTAGACATTTTTCCATTTCCCAATCACTATTATTCAACCAATGTGACTATGGAATATCCAAAAAACCATTATGTTGAAACATAGTTTTATAATCTATAAAATCATAAATTGGTCTTCCCTTTTTTGAAATGTAGAAAATAGTAGAGAACTGTACATATTTTTCCCTAAGAATGGACTGCATAACTTTTCCAATTTGTGCTTTTATGGTTCCCCCTTTCTCAATAAGATTTTTTTGTTATTTATGATCATTTTCATATTCACATGCATATCTGACATGCATGCATTCTTCTCCAATTTTCCATCTATGTGTTCTTGTTATCTGTCCATCTAGGTGTTTCACTAATATATATATATATATATATATATATATATATATATTCCCACAATGTTTCTTAATTATGTCTAATTTAATTTTCATTCTTTGTTCTTTTCTAAGTTTCTAACTATAAATTGTACATCTACATTCTATTAAAGGCTCATTGCCATTTTCTAGGTCTACAAGTTCTATAAATGGATGTTTTGTAGCCCAATCAACTTGAAACAACCTTCCTATTGTCCATGTACTTCTCTTACTCCATCAACGTTTTTGAATGGAATTTTCAACATACTTTTGTGCCTAAAAATAATTGCATTTATGTTGTGGAGTGCCCAAAAGAGTCTGTTCTAGTGAAGTGCCCAGAGGTGTGTCTTTTAGGGGTGGAATTTCATCAATAAAATATTCAGGTGGTGAGAAGTTATTGGGATTAATTATTTCTAATGAAATAGTTTCATTATCCTTGTTTATTTCTACATTAAATTTTTTTTGTTATTATTCTACAATGAAAAAAAATTAATTGATATATTTTTAAAAAGATTCAAAATTACTTGTATTTGATGTGCTTATGGTTTGTATAATTTTTTTCCTATATTTTTAACATAAAACATGATATTAGATTTTTATAGTATTTCCTATGGTGTTTTAGCCTTGTTGGTACCTCTTGATGCTTGAACTTTGTTGTTTGGTAGTCTATTGTTACCGACTTCTTTTCCACTATCAAGTGGTAGGTTACAATAATGTCACACAAATCTACCATGTGACACACCATTGTCAAATTCTATGTTACTATCATATGGAACATGGTGGCTAGGTTACCATCTTCCATTGTACAACAAATCACTACTAGGTGGAAAATTTCTATCATGTGGCATATTTTTGTCACATGGTAGATTTCCATCATATAACAGGTTGCCATCATGTGATAAATTATTGTCACATTATAGGTTGCCATCACATGTTAATCTACCACTACACTATATCATGATATCAAACATCTGATTTACATCATGTGACATAATACTAGTAGAGGTTAGGATTTTGAAAGAAGTCTAGTGGTAGAGTGTGGCCTCAAATCTCTATCTTCATAATCTAGTAAAAAAGATACTTTGGTGGTAAGTTCATGACCTGAGACCTCTTGAAACATATGTAATATATATATATGGTGAATTACATGGATAACCACATAATTATTTTAAATAATTGGCAATCTAGTCCCTTTAAAAAATGACATCCTAAAATTTTATGTGAAAGGGTCATATGTTGCACCCTAAAAAATCACCATATTCAAAATACCTAAAATAGAATATTCATGAATTAACAAATATTCACCAGTAAAATTTACCTTGATTCCAGTAGAAGAGGGACTTAAAAAATGAAATCACAGGGGGAGCAATAGCTACCATTTTAATTGGACCATAGATAAGGATTGAAGTGGTAGTAGTAAGTGTCTAGGCTGTGGAGTAAATTTGGGTTGGAAACCATATAACTATTTTAGTTCCTCTTTATTCTCATAATAAGGATTATTAATTATCATGAATAATATGAATAAACCTAATATATTTATTCTATCATGTATATATGACTATTGAATATATCAATTATAAACAAGGGGAAAATCCATATTAATATTAGCTCTTTGTTTATAACCAGTGAGAACATGTGAATGAACAAACACTAACATATTTATGGTTATATTTATTATATTGTATTTTATAACAAATATATGTATGCCATATAATTTTATAATATAATAATTCACATGGAGAGAGATGTACTTACTTTTTTAGTAGGCACACTCTATAAAGGATATAACTGATTAAGTAATATGAAAATAAAAATGAATATATCAAACTTTTGGTTCAGAGGAAAACTAGTTTGGCTAAACCAGAAGTACATGGAAAATTATCTAAAATTAAGTTATGTGAATAGGAACCAAGGTTCATGGATTTAATAATAAAGGGTAAACATCATTTCTATATATATCTGTGACTGGTGTGAATAAATCATATAGTGTCTATTTTATTGAATTATGTGGTGCATATTATGGTATGAAAATATTCATACATAAGGATTGTACCTATAGTATAATTTGTGGTATTAAGTCTCTTAGAGATAGGAGATTATAACATATAAAATGAGATGAGTTGTGTATACGGATTTCATAACGGGTTTATGTGGTTTCTATTTGTTACAAATTATTAATTGAATATGTGACATATGTATTATGTATTGAATATTCGAGTGCAGTACATGTTAGGATATTGTTAATATATATAAATGTTGGGATATATCTAGGTTATAATAGTGCATCATGATTCATGATTTTAGTTATGTTACTTTGAATGCTAGGTTGTATTCTAAACTTAGTGTATATCTGGATGGTATAACCCTATATTTGCTTGCTAGTGTTATCTATATGGATCATTGAATTATTAAAATTATATGTTTGGTTATGTGTATCTATGAATTTGGGAACCTATGATAGTATGGAATATCATAGGGTACTACAATATAAAATTATTTTGTACTTGGGTAGTGCATATTCTAAGTACTATGCCTAAACTCATGTTTACATTTGTTTGATTTATTGTATAGAAGCTAGTTATTACTATGGACAATCTACATTGTCTCAATTGGTAAGACATGTATATATGTGATTCCAACCCTTGATGGTTTAATTAATTCTATGTTGGTATGTTTTTATGTTCTGTTCAAGTTATGAATTGATTCGTTATATATCAATAATTGTATATTTATTTATGTTTCCATGATTTTTAAGACTACCTTATATGACTATTTTTGGGAAAACTAGTAGTTATGTCTTAGAATAGTAGACTATGGTAATATGGGTTATCATAGGTATATTATATTTTGAAACAAATTTTGGTTGTTTAAGTCTACATTTATGTATATTTTACCCAGTTGGTACACATTGTAGTCATTATTTCTAGTATGGGATATAAATAATGTAAGATTAATTCATATATTTGACAGAATAAACTATGCTTTGATTACTTATATGTTTATCATGTTGTTTATTGCATTTGAAAATAGGAAAAAAACTAAATAAATCTTATGGTTGAATTATATTTGACCAATCTACATTGATGATTCAGTGTAATTAGTGAGATGGAGTTCACTGACTTACTAGTCTCACAATGACAAATAAAAGTAGTCCGATCAAGTGGTGTGTATGAATTTGATTAATCTAGATAATTATCATTTTATCTATAAAAATTTGGTAAAAATTATGTATTTTGAGACATTATTATTTTATGAGTGTGATTCACATGTTTATGTGATATCTTGCAATAGAATGGATTTTTATGATACACTTCATGTTTAGTTTATAATCATATAGCACATGGGTACTTACTAGTCTCTCTAGATTCCTATGCCATCACTATATAATCATCTATAGAGGGAGGGCCATTTCCTAATTATATTAGTATGAGGTATCATTGGTCTATGTTTGGTGTGGAAAAGCACTCAGATGATGTTCTCCCTCTCGATAGCAATACTACTTATCGAGACGACACTTGATTGTCATATATACTTGAAGTTCAAGAACTATGCTTCAAGGTAGCCAAGTATCTTATTTTTACATCATATTATATTGTACTTATTATTTTAAATTGTCATGGAAAGTTCTAATTATACTTTGATGCACACTGACATGAGTTTTTATGTATTTGGATAAGTTGAGTATAAAATGTTATAATTACTTTATATATTGAGTTGTCTTTCTCTCATGATATTTGAGATCAATATTTTATGTTGTATTATGATTTGATGTCATGTTGGCACATGAATGTTATTATTATCTTTTTTAGACTCATGGGATGTAGTCTACTTTTTCAGATGTGTTTATTTTTAAAAATATTGTGTATTTCTAGTTAGATCCTATTAGGGATGCTAATGTGGTATCAGAGTTGTGACTCAAACTCTAGGACCCGATGCATCCATTAGAATTTTTGTATCTTCAAAACCTAGTGTCATAAATTATTGCACTATTATTTAGACTTGTGGTGTCTTGGTGCAGAACGAAGTTATACCATGTTTGGTGTTTTATGACATTCATAAAATGTGTGTGGAATATTTAGTGTGCACTATTAATATCACTCATACCCCTTTGAGTTATTTAGGATATTTTTTTATAAAGTATCCTAATGGTGATGTTTGTATATGAGGTTTAGGTAGATGAGTATATAACATAGTTCATGAGTTATGAATAAATTTTTTCTACCTTAGTTTGATCACATAGATTGAACATCTTGAGTATGATTACATCTTTATTTATTATCAAGTCATCCTTGTCATTGAAGTTTTATGAAATTTTAATAATCTCATGCCGCTTATTTTTAATTTATGTGCTAATCATAGGAGTGGAAAATTCCATAAGCCCATTTTCTTTTTTGTACCACTTAGCGCAGTAGAAATTTTCTTATTAAAGTGTTACTATATTTCTTGATAATTCCTTTGTTTTAGGAGTTTGTTTATGGTAATTTCAATCTTAATATATGTGGTCTTATAATAAGTTTCATCTCTTCAATTTAGCATAAAGGTGAATTAATTTTATTATCTTATTCTCTTTTGACATTATTATGATGTTGTTGGAAGGAGTCGCATATGATTAATGTTGATTAACTATTCTCTTAAATGGGAATTATTTATAAATTTTATTTGAATATGTAGAGTTTATTACATAAAATTATTATTCAAGAATTAGTCCAAGAAAAACCAAAAAAAAATCATAAAGATCTAAGGGATTTAAGCCATCTGTTCATGTGGGGTTTGCTAACAACAATCAGATACAAATGAAAGAAAGTAAAACATTAAATTACCAAGGGACTCCATTTCTCAAAATAAGATCATAATAATTTTCTCCTCTTGATATGGAGCTATTTTATTTGTCAACAATGGTGGCCAAATTCCACCAATGCCTCAATAACTCTTTGCATAACCTAGTCTCAAAGTAGATGAAATCTCTTATCTAGCATATCAAGTGAAGCTTGCTAATGAAACAAAATGATAAACACAAAGGGTTATGGAGAGAATTTAGAATTATAACATTACATAAATCAAGATTAAAAATGATGTTCTTGGCCTCTCTATTTATAGATTTTTTAGATTGATCACAATGAATTATGACCATCTATTTTGAGATTAAGATTTGTGGCCAAGAATCTATTCAATTTTGGAGGATAAAATCAATAAATGCCTTCATAATTATTTTGGAATAAGGGGAATTAATGAGGCATAGGATGCATTAATGAGGTGTGGAAGGCCATGATTTAGATATTTTATGCATTTATGTCCTAGGGATGCCTTTCCAAGAAATGATGTCATTAGGTGATGCAGTTAATAGAAATAAATTTCCAAAAAGAAATATTAAATAAATTCCATGGAAAATCCACTTAAGATCTTTATTTGGATTAATTATCCTTAAACAAGTTTAATAAATATTTGTGAAATTATTTGGAAATTGGCCTTCAATCAATCAAAATGGTTAGAAAGTCATATTATTGGGTCATAATTTGACTCAGGAAGAATTAGAAGGTAATGTTAGATGAGTTGGAACTGAATTCCAATTTAGGATGTTTTCAAAACAAAATAACAAAGGTACATGACATGTACTAATCAATTATAATAAAAGAGTGGTCTAGAGCACAAAAAGGTGAAATCATCATTTTGACTTGAAATGAATTTATCAAAGTTAGATATCTCATGAAATGCATTACCCTATTTAGGGATATTTTGACCTAAATCAACACCTTTAAATGAAAATTTTGAACCATTTAGGGGCTTTTAATGATTTTTACCTTAAATTTGCATTTGATTTCAATTTGAGTAAGATTGATAATTTTAACAAAAATGGTGTTAGGAATTGGATGTTTACATTTTGCCCCTATTTGAGAAGGCATAGTGAGAAATTCAGGTGAAGAAAATTATTTTCAAAGAAAAGAGTTGTCAAGAAGAAACTATAAATGACACATGATTCCCCCTCAAGAGGACATACTAAGACAAAAGAGAAAGATATACTCTCAAAAAGAGAGGGAAAGTGAGAGATTAACCCATGGAATAGATCTCATCCAAATGAGCTAATACTTACACTCATGGTTATCATTAATGATCAAAATATAATTAGAGGTATAAAAGGCCCCAAAGATGGGGTGAATGGGAAAGATTCAATCTAAACATGTAAGGGACACACTTGAAATGCACCCAATTTGAGAGTGAAAATTATGAGCTTATGACATTGATCAATCTCGAGAAAAGATTCACACTAAAAAATCTCCATCATGGGAAAAAGTGTTGAGAGATTGGAATTAGAGGAAAAAGGAGAATGTGGTCTCCATAAAGATGGTAATAAGAAGTTCCCCATTCGAGAAGATATGATCGTGATGAAACAATTTTGCCCCAATAGGGTTAATTTTGATCACTGATAAAGAATAAATGATGGTGTACCCCTATAGGGTTGATTTGATTATGACATTGTTCAGATGTTATTCCCTATCATGGGAAAATCACCAAGAAAAATAGCTCAAGGATATGACCTAAAACATAGATTAAAATGAGTGAGCACAAACATAGATGTAATGGTGGAATGCCTTAGAAAAAGCCACAAAAAACCAAGCATATGAGAATGTACAAAGTGATGAAAGAGATGAAAAGAAGAATGAAGATGGCTAATATGACTTTAGATGTGCTAGAAAAGTGGATGTTTCCTACATAGTTCCATGGAATCATGTTCAAACATGAACTTTAGGCCAATGTAGTTCACCCAAGTTTGGGAGAGAATGGAATGAAGAATGAAGAAAACTGACCAAAGATTGATTAGACTCATGATGTATGCAAAGATATTTACATCTAATAATTAAGTTGAGTGATAAAATGCATGATACCTAAATGCTTATTTTCATATCATGAGCCTAGATTATGTAAAGTGTTCTTGAGAACTATTTATCAGAGAGATGTTTATGTTAAGACTTTGAAACCTGAGCACAAAGTGATTTCTATAGTAAAATTAATTAGTCATCATAAGTATTAATAACTTAGAATGACATAATATTCTAATTGTGTAGATTTAGTTCAAATGTGAATACCTATAACTAAGAATAATGGTAAAACAATGGCCAAAACCAGAGTTACAACTATTTACATTTAAGAAAAAAAGTAAATACAAAGAAAAAGATAAACATAAATGAACCTAAATTTAAATCAAAATATGAGTAATAAATACTTAAGTATGAAGAAAAAATGTTTTTTTTAAAACAAAAAGCAAGAAAATCTTAATGGCATAGGATCAAGATATAAATAATCAAGATCTATGTGAACCATTAAGATATTCTTAAACACATAAAAGAAAAGAAAAATAAAATAGAAAAATAAGACACCAAAAATAATAAAATCAAATAAAAAGGTTTGAGAACAACTTAATAACATGAGATCAAGATATAAATAATAAATAACCATGTGAATCGTCAAGATGTTCTTAAAGCACAAAAGAGATAAGAAAAAACATATAGGAAAACACAAGACCAAGATGAGACAAAAAGTAATAAAAAGATAAAAGGAGAATAAATAAATAAATAAATAAATGGAAAGGTGTGAAATCACAACAACACATCAATAAAATATGACAAAACACCAATAAACTTAAATAAACATACACAAACATAAACCATGTTAGTACGGTTTAAACATAATTGTTCATGCACGTGTGGGAGAGGCATTACTTTCCACCACAATGTAACAAAGAAAAATGACACAAAAGTTGTTCCCTAATTAAAGAGAAACAATATAAAAAAAATTGGAAAAGAGAAGAAAAAGGAAGGAGTTGGCTGAGTTGACTCTAGATGTCCAAGACAATTGGACATTGCCTACATAGTTTCATGGACACATGTTCTAACATGAACTTTAGGAGAAATGTAGTTCTCCCAGGAAGTAGGATAGAAGACATTATGATGAATAAAAACATATGATTAATGTTGTAGAAGAAAAGGGAAGACTTAAAAAATGAGATTGGTCATGCAAAATGGCAAGTGCATGGAACAAGCTGACTTACATAGTGGAAAGTTAGTAGGATAAAATGCTTGAAAAATGGCAAAAGCAGGAAGAAAATAATGTAAAAAAGTTTAAGACAATATATATATATTTTTTTGGATTATTTATATAATGCTTTTTGTATTTTTAAATTATTTCCAATGTTTTTGATATAAAATATACACAAGGTGGGACTATCTAGTTAAGGATATGCTTGTTCGAGAGTAGAAGTTCTAATAAAATAGCCAAGCTAGATGCAATGGCTCATATGGATATAAACAATGGGCCAAGGAACTAACTAATAGTTCTAATAATATCTAAATCTAGATGTAATGACACATGCTCACAAATCGACTTGAGCGAGGGTCCTAAAAAGGAAACAATGTCTACAAAGAGCAACAAATTTTATGTAGAATAGTGTACAGTATGAAATCAATCTAAAGAACCATGCAACAGGCAGATCTTGAGATGAAAAGATGTTCTTATTCACTTGTCTCTAGAATAAGATGCAAAATACTATCCTGGCTAAACTACTTTGTAGAACTAGTGTTGAATGCATTCATAAGACATAATCAAGATCATAATTAGTCAATGGATAAAATCATTCAATCTTACAACATGCCCAAGACATAACAAATAATATGGTTCTCCAAGAGAATGGTCTAAAGAATAGGGTCCAAAACTTGAATGGTTTAAGGTGGGATAAAGAATAGGGTGCTCTTTCAAGAATGATCCAAAAAATATGGTTCTTAAATATAACAGTTTAGGATATGATAAAATGTGTCTAGAGTGTCAATATTTTAAAGCCTTCACTATCTAGAGTCATGAAGATTGGTCCATGGTAGTATAAAATATGTTTAGGGTAGGGTAAAATGGTAGGATAAAATTACTTTAGTACAAGTTTCCCCCAAGTCAGGAGTTTTATAGATAATGATTCAAAATTTTTCATGTGTATAACCTCTTAAGGCTCACAATGTTCATGGGATCTAGAAGTTCTTCACCATTTGGTTTAGCTAGTTGATATTCCCCTAATCATTAGTTCATCATGATGACATATGGTCCCAACCAATTAGGTCAAAACTTACCTTTTTTGTTACATTAAACGTTTGTGTTCTTTTGGTTCTCTTTCAAAACTAAATCACTAATCTCAAACTCTTGAGGGAGAATGTACTTGTAGCTTCTCCATAATCTATTCTAATAGGCTTGTAAGTTTTTTAGGGTATCCAAATGCTTACCATCAAGAAATTCTAGTTCTTGCAGATTTGAGACTCTATAGTCATCATCTTAAATATGTTATAGTGAGACTCACAAGGATGGTAACTTGATGTAGATGGGATAATAGCTTCAATTCCATAGACAAGGGAGTATGGAGTGGCTCCTATTGCATTCCGATGACTAGTTCTGTAAGCCTAGAGGGTAGGAAATATTTTCAAGTGCTAATTATGGCTAACATCATTCAAAATCTTCTTTAAAATAGATATAATGGTTTCAATTGATATCTTGGCTTGTCTATTTCCTTTTGGGTTACATGGAGTTGATTTCTTATGCATTGATCTTGAATTTTGCATAAAGAGATTTTAAGTCTTGGTTTACAAAGGATTTACCATTATCAAATATAATACAAGTAAGGATGCCATATCAATAGATGATATAGTAAGGGATAAATTTATAAATTTGCTTCCTAGTAATGTAAGTGAGAGGAATGTCCTCAATCAACTTAGTAAAGTTCTTGATTAGATAAAGGCCCCATGTTGAGAATAACCATGGTGTTGTTATTGGTTGTAGTGGTAAATAAGATGCATGTATCAAGTTGTTGTGTTGCTGACAAAGGACACACTTCTTCACATAATTACAAACATTAGTCTCCATTTTGGGCCAATAGTACCCTATTCTAAGGAGCTTCTTTTCTAAGACTACACCATTGGTGCGGGTGCCACACATTCCTTCATGAACCTAATTCAAAGATATCTTGGATTCTCATAAAGATAAAAAAATGAAGAAGCATTATATCACATCCTTAAGAATAAAACATGTCTCTTAGGAGGGTATAACATGTTAAGTGATGATGGAAGAGTTTCTATTAGTTAATAGAAAGGTTGGATGGGAAAACATGATCATGGAAGTAGCTATAAATATCTTGAAACAAGGGTAATTTAGGTGGAGGATTGGGACTAAAAATGGTGCATACCCTCTCTAAATTTAGAAAGACATGTGTAGTCTATAGAATATTTTCAATTAGGAATTTATAATATTTAGCATTGTCATCCATTTGTAACATGGAACCAATCATCACCATTGCATCGATGGATCTATTATTTGCTCTTATAACTTGTTCAAACTATAGAGATTGAAATTGACCTTTGATATTATCAACAATTTGTTTGTAAGAAACAAGCTTGCCATCTCTTATTTGATACTGATCAATGGTATGATTTATGATGAATTGGGAATCACCATAAAACTTCAATCTCATAATATCCCACTGTATGGCAAAACAAATCACTATGATTAATGCTTCATACTTGGCCATATTATTCATACAATGAAATTATATATGGAATTATTCAGGAATCATTTCCCCTTGTGGTGTAATCAACAATATGTTGGCTCTAAATCTATAGGATGTGAAGGATCCATCAAAATATAACTTCCATTATTTAGGTTTCTATGATGCTTGTTCTATTGGCATAATAGAATCATCTCAGAAGTTAAATTTTAGAGGTTGAGTATCTTTAATAGGAGCTTTTGCAAGTTGGCCAGAAATTACTTTCCCTTTAATTACCTTTTGATTTTGGTACTCAATGTCAAACTCACTTAGGATTGTAACCCATTTGGCTATAAATCCTTGAATATTTGCTTTAGATAAGAGGAACTTTAGAGGGTTCATCTTGGCATTGCAAATCTTTTTGTTGTTTAGTATATAATGTCATAATTTTTTAGTAGCGAGCACCATATCCAAACACGCCTTCTCAATAGGCATATAATTATGTTCATAATCCACTAGAGTGTGACTTAGATAATAAATTGCATGATCTTTACCTTTATCATCATGTTGGGCCAAAAGTGCCCCCAGTGCATGCTCTATTGCTGATATGTAAAGTAGTGGCTTTCCCTATGTTGATGGTCTTAAGATTGGTGGATTAACCAAGTATGTCCTAAGATTTACAAATTATATCTAACAATATTCATCACATTAAAATGTCACCCCTTTCTTTAAGAGATGGATAAATGGGTGGCACTTATCTATCAATTGAGAAATTAATATGCATATAGATTGGACCTTTCCTTGTAGGCTTTGTAGTTGTTTAAGATTATTTGGTGGAAGCATTTACATAATAGCCTTTACCTTGGAAGGGTTAAATTTAATCCCAAATTTTTATATAATGAAACCTAGAAATGTCCATGATGTGACTTCAAAGACACATTTCTTAGGATTTAAGCAAACTTTATATTCCTGAAACCTCTCAAAGATACTTCATAAAACATCAAGATGTCCAGCTCTTGTTATTGTTTTTGATAGTATATCATCAACATAGACCTCAACAATATTATACATCATGTCATGGAAGATGATAGTCATGGCATGTTGATATGTAGCTCCAATGTTCTTCAAGCCAAATGGCATGGCTTGGTAACAAAATATTCCCCACAAAGTGGTGAACATAGTCTTGAATTGATCTTCTTGGACCATATTGATTTGATTGTATCCATATAATCCATCCATTAAGGACAACATCTCATACTGAACAATTGAGTCAATATTCATGTCGATGTTGGGTAGAGGAAAATCATCTTTGGTTCATGCTTTATTGATATCTCATAAATTAGTACAAATACATATACCTATGGTCTTTTTATTCATTGGGACTATGTTTGAGATCCATTTAGAATAATATAGTGGCCTAATAAAGATTGTTCCTAACAACTTTTCCATTTTTACTTTAACTAATAGGGTGACGCATGGATGCATCTTACTCAATTTTTTCTTGACTGGTTTAACATCAAGATGGACAACATGTAGATTATACTACATAAAATGATTAGTCAAGCATTAGTCTAAGAAAAACCAAAGAAACATGCATAAAGAGCTAAATGATTTAAGCCATATATTCATGTGGAGTTTTCTAACAACAATAAGATACAAATGAAAGAAATTAGACCATTACCTTCCCAAGTGACTCCATTGCTCAAAATCAGCTCATAAACATGTTCTCCCCTTGATAAAGAGCTCTTGTCTTTTCCAACAATGGTGGCCAAACTCCTCCAATGCCTCAAAAACTCTTTGCACAACCTAGGCTCAGAGTAGATGAAATATCTAATCTATCCTATCAAATTAAGCTTGCTAATGAAACAAAATGGTAAACACAAAGGGTTGTGGAGATAATTTATCATTATAGCGTTACATAAATCAAGATTAAAAATGATGTTCTTGGCCTCTCTATTTATAGATTTTTTAGATTGATCAAAATGAATTATGACCATCTATTTTGAGATCAATATTTGTGGCCAAGAATCTATTCAATTTTAGAGGCTAAAATCAATAAATGCCTTTATAATGATTTTGGAATAAGGGGCATTAATGAGGCATGGAAGGCCATGATTTAGATATTTTATGCATTTATGCCATAGGGATGCCTTTCCAAGAAATGATGTCATTAGGTTATGAAGTTAATAGAAATAAATTTCCAAAAATAAATATTCAACAACTTCCATGGAAAACCCACTTAAGCTCTTGATTTATATTAATTAGCCTTAAACAAGGTTAATCAACATTTGTGCAATTATTTTGAAATTGGCCCTCAATTAATCAAAATGGTCAAAAAGTCATATTATTGGGTTGTAATTTGGCTCAAGAAGAATTAGAAAGCAATGTTAGATGCGTTGGAACCATATTCTCATTTAGGATGTTTAAACAACAAAATAAGAAAAATATGTGATGTGTACCAGTGAATTAGAAGGAAAGAGTGATCTAGAGCAAAAAAAAGCAAAATCATCATTTTGACTTGAAATGAGTTCATCAAAGTTAGATATCTCATAAAGCGAATTGCCACATTTAGGGATACTTTGACCTAAATTCACACTTGTAAATGATAAGTTTTAACCATTTAGGGTGTTTTAATGATTTTGACCTAAAATGTGCATTTGAGTGCAATTTGAATAAGATTTATAATTTCAACAAAAATGGTGTTAGGAATTAGATGTCTACAAAATGTACTTCCTTAAAATTTATGGGAGAATTTTATATACTCTGAGTGAAAGATAAGTTATTATATTGGATGGAGTGATACATATTTGTGGTTTGTAATTTATTTCTCTCAATTGAGGAAATGGTTTGAGATACCATGCTTACAATATTGGGTTAGTAGGTGGTGTTTGGGAAATATCAAGCTTTGGTATTTTATTTTTACCTCAAGAGGGTAAGTAGGAGTTTTTGAGAGAATAGTTATCTACTTTTTAATTATAACTATTTTGATTAACTACTTGATCTAACTTATGATTTTAAGACCATGTGAGGTGGAAAACCTTGATTTATATATTAAATTATATACTAAGAATTATAAGTTGATTATAATTAGTATTATACACACTTTCATATTTTGATATTATTCTCTTTTACCTATATCATAATATTTTTTAGAGGTATTTTAATATATTTTGTCAAAAATTAGTAGGGTATAGGAGGTATGAAACATCTTGTCAATCTAGAAGCTGGAATAAAATTTTAACTTGTTATGTGCTAGTTGAGAAAGCAAGGTGATATTGTTTTGTTTATTCCCTTATAATGTTAAAAGAATGGTGTGAACTATTGACCTATGTATATCATGTTAATTATAACATTATTTCCTCTTAATCATGAACAAAATATAATAGATTAAGCTATGAAATTTGATACTAGTATGTTTAACTAGTAGTAACTTAATGAAATTATGGATTGATTGTATGATATTTCTATTATGTATGAGGATACATCTAGAATAATTTATCTTTGATTTCAAAAAAAAATTGTCATAAAAGTGTGATTCTTTTAAACATTATGCACATTTTAAGATCATTAGGTCATAGAGACCTAAAGGAAGAGTGGTGAATTGGGAACGTGAGTTATAAGTGATAAGATGGTATCCTAATTACCCTCAAATTAACTTAGTTGTTACTAAGTTAGATCTAAAAAATGGACTTGTTGAATCTAGGATTCGATATGTGGAAATTTTCAAATTCAATCGTATGTCCATATGCATGTATATTATGGACAGATATTCTATGATTTTGTATACATTCAAAATATAGTATTTCTAGTTCCTATTCATCATCATACTTGTCAAGAACTCCATGGAGTAGTGATAGTATTGGGATGTTATACTCATAAATATCTATGTGGGGTATCGGTAGAATTAACTTATTCACATTAATCTTGCTAGGTGTAGACACTTAAATCTAGCCACCAATAACCCCCAATATGGCTTTTGGCCAATTTCCACTCAAAATGCATAATTTGGATTAAAAACACTAAAACACACTAAATGATGTGAAACTGACATATTAAAGTGCCAATTTTGTCCAAGGTATCACTAAATGGGGTAATGCAATTTATGAGCTAGCTAACTTTGATCATATCATTACGAGTCAAAATGCCAAATTTGCATTTGGGTGATCTGGATTGCTTTTCCCTATAAAATATTTTGCACATGATTTATGATTTTGTTATTTGTTGTTGGAAACATCATAAATGGGAATATGGTTCGAATGCATTTGACATCACCTTCTAATTCCAATCCAGTCAAATTTTAGACCAATAACAAGGCATTCTAATCAATTTGAGTAATTTGTGCACAAAGTGCTTAATCATGCTTAAGAGATAATTATTCCAAATTATAGCCTAATCAATAATTCCATGGAAACTTGTTGAATACTTGTTTTTTGAAATAAATATGGAATATCTTCATCATCAAGTGACCTCATTTCTTGGGAAGGCATCCCTAGGCCATTAATGCCATAAATATCAAGATTCATGACTCCAATGCCTCATCAATGCCTTCCATGATGCCCTCCATGCTTCTTAATTTCCATTTATTCCAATTTCATGATGAGGATAATTAAGAACTTAATTCCAAAAATTTAATTAATGCTCAACCACACATCTCAATCTTGATATAGATGGTTGAGGTTGATTATGATCAAATCCAAAAATCTATAAATAGGACACCTCACAACATTATTTCTAAGCTTTTTTGGATGAAAAGTTATAATGCCAAATTGGTTCCAAAAGCTTCAACTAATTAGTGTTACCATGCCAAATTGATTCCAAGCCAAGCCAAGCCACAAGACAAAGGTGCCAAGGAGATATGGAGGTATCCAATCTTTCATTTCCAAGGACTTCATGAGCATAAGCTGAGTAAGCCACTACTAAAAAGGCATTTGGAGAATCCAAGGAAGGTGAAGGAAATCTTGTATTTTATCCCTTGATTTTTAGTTGTGGTTATCATTTTATTTTGTTAACTAAGTTTTCCCTAGTGTCTAGGCCTAGAGATGTTATGCTATTAGTGTCTTTATTTTTTATTTTTTTTCATTTTGGAACTAACATCATACTAACCATTCTCTCTTGAGTCAAATTCCTAGATCACATAATGGCACACTTGGTGGGGCTAGATTCATCTCACACCTAAAGGAGATCATTTTTCAACTCTAAAATATTTATTTGTGCCCTTAAAACTCTTGAAAATTAATTTTTTGACTTTTTTTTCCTTTTTTTTGGTTTCCATGATTTTAAATAGTAATCAATGTCAGTAAGTAATACCGACATCAATTATCTAACTTAACTCACGTTGGTTAGCAAATATAACATCAGTTAGATCTTGATTAGCTAGTAGCTGATCTTAGTGGTAATAACCAACGTTGGTCACTATGTTTTTCTAATAACACAGACCTAAGAGCTACTTTTTCAAATTTCATTATTTCAAGTTGAAAAGAGATTCAAAGCTAAAGGACATGCTAACAGTTTTTCTAAAAGACCAAGCTTGATATTTGTTCAAAACATGTTTAAATCAACTTTGCATGCTTAAAAATAAAACAGGAACCTTACATTGGTGTTTAAACAAGGACTTAGATGTTCTGGTGAATGTTTTCAAAGTTTGTAACTAAGACCAAGGGGTTAAATGAACACCACCAAACATTTCATTTGGGTTTAAAATTGAAAACACTTGTCAATTATTATTTGCAATAGTTGTTTAGTTATATTTTTTTGGCAAATAAAGGAATGTTGCGTGTATGCTCTTCCATTTGTCCCCTATAGGGAACCTTTGGAATCAAAAGCACCATTCCTATTACAAGTAGCTAGTCCAATTCTTAAAAAGAACTTCATCTAAAACACTCCCCAAAAGCTTTTCAAAGTTTGGGTGATCTTGAAAATGACCCTAAAGTCTTTTTACTTTCATGCTTTATTTATTTATACATCTTAGCTTGTGAGGGTGACATCATCACTTCCCATAAGTTATTTAGGGAAACTTTGACCCAAGGTTTCATCTCTCAGCATTAACTTCATTTGGCTCCTTTGGATTTACACATGAGACATAGTGGCACTTTGGACATCACACTACACTGAGTGAAAAACATGATGTAATGGTTGCAAAAAGGACTAGACCTTTTTTTAACAAGCCAAGTGATATGGACCCAAAATCTATGCTTTTTTTGCATTATTTGGCATGAAAGTCATTGTATAATTGATTCTCCTAGCAATGTTTAAAAATTGATAGTTTATTCAACCCCACATACCATACCCTTTTTAGGATTTGGATGATTATATTTAGTGTATTTTGGTCAGTTATCTTACTTGGTGTTTTTGAGACTAAAACTTCTTTGTTTATGCATAAACCATGTCAAAACCAATTTGTCTATATGTAATTATTTTGTCTAAGGAAGTGTTATGATGACCATTTTACACCACACTTATGCATTAAATATTTTTTGAAACCTATTTGTGTATATCATTTGAGTTGTGGAGGGTAGCATTATGCTACCCAAATCATGTCAAAATATTTTGAGCATTTTAAGTATTTGAAACATAACATTGATCACATTATTTGAGTATGCTTATGCCATTAGGCTGCTCAATTTGTTTCAATACTTGTTTACCATTTTTTCAAAACTATTTGTTTTAAACCATGTCATGTATACCATTTGCACCTATGTCTTGTGTTGTAATGTTGTCCAATCTTGTCTAGCTTGTTTGGTCAAATTATAGTTTTCAATTGGCCTTGTCAAGTTTGGATTCAAACATTGATTTATTTATATTTAGGCTTTAAATTTTTGGACTAATACATAGATCTTTCTCTTTTGGGTTGCATAACTTCAGTTAATTGATTACCCAGATTTGAAAACTATTGATTGTTTATTTATTTAGTACCTATCTTTATCATTGTTTATGCCTTTATTTAGGAAAAAATAGTCTTTCTTCAAAGAGCATTTTGTCTTATACCTTATACCAGATGATCATTTTTATGTTTGATTCCATGTGCTAGGTTTATGTCAAAGTTATTTCCAAACTTGTTATATTAAATAAAATCACATCACACCTATTTGTTTGAGCCTAGATTTTGACTTTGCATTTGGATTAAAGACCTAGTAACTCAACTTTTCCATTTCCTAGTTTAGACCTTGTTTGGAACACTTTGATATAGACCTTTGACATGTCGATTTTTATTTAGATGCTTGACCTTTTGTGTTTACGACATTTGACATTAAACATTTGATGTTAGACTATTTTATGCCAAGTTTTATCACTAACCATTTTGGAGTTACAAATCCACTTTCAAACCATATTGGAGATACAGCTCCACCCCTTTGATGAAGTTAGACCAAGCTTGAACCATTTATCCTTTGGACATAGTTTTTTAGAGTTTGTAGAACTCTAAGCCTTTTCATTTTAGAGATTTCATCATTTACATGGATTGTCTAGCTACACTTATGGTGGAGTCACTTTAAATCTGACTTATGATAGAATGTCCGCACAAAATGACTTTTATGGCTTTATTTAAGACCCCAATGATGTTAATATGGTTTGTGAGACAAATTTCTATCTGCCTCATATTAATAATTCATGGGAACAAAGTAACCAAACAACTTAGGATCCAACTCAATACCTTGATTGGTATGAAGAGGCTTATGAAGAGGACTTTTAAGACCCACCTATAGATAGTATTATTTGGGATATGAGTCCATAACATCTTTTCAATAATTAGTACATGGAACATAGTCAAGAACTAGCTTATGAGCCAACTCACAACTAGGATGATATGTTTTATGAGGAAGACTTGGATGCTTTAGCTTATACAAGTAATCAGGCCCCACCACATTGTACCACTTCTATATCAGGACCACAATGTTGTACCATTCCCATACCAAAACCTCATTCTTTGGTTTGTATGAGCAATCAAGATCCATAATGCTCCTTCATCATTCCAGAACCTAGACCTTTGACTTGTGCAAGCAATCAAGCCCCATAATGCCCTATCATTACCATTTTAGGACTTCATCCTTTGGCTCATGCAAGAAATCATGCTCCCCAATACCCTACCTTAGCCAACCACAAGTCATTCCTCATCTAGTACCAATCCCATCCAAACCTCAACCCATCTAATCATTCAAAGACCAAGATATGTTTAAAACTCATATCTTCTAACTCATTAGAAACTAAGGCCAAGTGAACTAGCCAATTTGAGATGTTTTTGTTGAATCAACCATTTGTTATAAGTCAACCTATGATGAATTGTATATTGATATTATATTAGTTGTCAAGGAGTCACACTCTAACAAGCCAATATTTGTTGAATCACTTTTTAATGATTATAAACACCTTTGGGAAAATCATTACCTCGATCATGTGCCAATTTTTCAAGATCCTCTTATTGAAAAGCTAGTTTCTACGGAGTTATCTTTTGACCTTTTTCCCATCCTAGAGGAGTCTCACTTTGACAATCCAGTCTTTGTGGAGTCCATCATGTTAGTGGAGGCCATTACTTATCCAAAACCAAATATTCAACAAGAAATCATTATAACAGAGTACCCATGAGATGAAGAATCAATGTTAGAGTCAACTTTTACTCTTGGACCAACATCAAATTTATCATCAAAATCAAAATTAGAATCAACATCAGTCTCAACATTAGATTCAGAGTCCCTTGAGTTAGAATTAGATTCAGACAAATAATATGTTCATGGCTATTACAACATTGGTTACACATGCCTTGTAGATCAATTTGAATACATTTGTGATCCTTATAGAATTTTTAAGGATGAGTACTTTAGCTTTGACACAAGTTATCCTAGTATCTTCTACGAGGATTTTGTATCCTCTCCCCATTTCATTACCATTCCACAAGCCATTACCGTCAACCAAAATAGCCATATTATTGACATTCCATCTCTCACAAGTGTCAATTAGGATCGATAGGATAACACTTTGTTAAACTACATCCATGGTGACATAGTAGTTGAAAAATAGCAAGGAAGCCAAGATAACATTCGCGCAACAGAAGAACACTCTCCTAGTGAAACCTTTTCAAAGGTGCTAGGGCACAACCCAAGTCAAAACTCAACATCTTTAAATGAAACTTTTTAAAAAGTGCTAGAAGATAATAAAATTTAAAAGTCAACATTCCTTATTGAAACCTTCTTGAAGGTGTTATGGGACAATCAGGACAACTTCATTGGTGAAAACCTCATTGAGGCACCAATAGCTGAGCACAAAATTTATTCATTACTTGATGAAGACAAAATCAAATATCAAATAAAAATAGCTTCCAATCTACATCCTAATCAGATGGTAGCTACTCTCAAGATCAAACAATGGAAAAATCTAGTGGTTCTCTTAAGAGAAAAAGTCTTCAGCCCTACCATAACTAAAATTATGTTGAAACTGGCATCAATAACATTATGTGTGACTAAAAGTTTTGATCTTCATTTATTTCCCCACTATTAGACATTCCATTATTATCTATCATTCCATTTCATAGTCAAACCTACAATCCATTATTTCTCCTTATTTACCATCCATGGTTGCACTTTCCTTTACAGAGGCTATAAAAATACCTTATCTCAATGTTTAAAGGAATTAGAATCAACAACCAATGAAAAACACAAAAGTATTCTTGATAACCAAATCTGCATCAAGTTCTTGATAGAGTATCTATTCTAATGAGGCGTGGGCTAGTAATTAACATAATAAAGTATTCTATTTATCTCATTTGTTGATTAGGACGTGCATCTTCCCATCAATAGGAACAATAGAATCAAAAACCACACCTAGGCCAAAAACATGTACCATGCCATTGCCATTGTTACATATCCATTTGCCACTGTCGAAGTACCTAGCTATTCACCTCATCACTTGGGGAAAATCATCTTACCATTTTATCTAATATATCAAAAACCATCATTATCCTTAGCAAGACCATACCATCCTATCATTCCATTCTTATTTAGACAAAAGCCTATTTTTAGTCATCCTACCCAATCCTATTTTGATCTTAGCTACTTTGGTTCTTCCTGCACTTTTTATCAGAGCATTCTGATCAAGTTTTAACAATCAATCCAATCCATGTTTCAATGATAGTTTATGAAAGTAGAGTGATAGTTGATCTAGAAAGATATCTTTCATCCTATTAAGATTGTTTATGTGAGCTTGATTATAAACACCTATGGACAAATTAGTGTTTCTCTAGTCTTACTTCTAATTATAACTACCTATGGGAAAATTAGTATCATTTACCTATGTCATTGTCTCCTAGTTATAACCACCTATGGGAAAACTAGGGATAACACTTATTTACCATGCATTATTGCATCACCTTGTCATCATTATTTTAATTTGACTGGTCATTTTTTAGATTTGAGAACTTTTTGGGACCTAGTTGGTTTTTTCCTACCTTTTGTGTGGATGAAACTACAGTGACTTGAGGTCCTAATCTGGGACTATGTAAGCAATGTTTGATACTTGTTAAGGTCAGATCGGTCACCCTTTTACCCTGCTCTCACAATTTTGAGAGCAACCTAAGCCACACTCTCACTATTTTATGAGAAACCTAAGTCACACTCTCACCATTTTATGAGCAACCTAAGTTTAAATATTCTCACCATTTTCTTAGCAACCTACGCCATGCTCTCACCATTTTGTGAGCACCCCAAACCACACATTCATCATTTTGTGAGCAACCTAAGTTTGAATTCTCTTTCCATTTTTTGAGCTTGAACCATTTGGTGTCTCATCATTCTTGATTGAGTTACGACACTCCAAAACACTTCTAAAAACATTTAAAAATTTGTTAGAAAAGAATAGAAACATTAACCACTTCTTTGCCTTAAGGATTATGGGAAACCTTACTAAGTTACAAGCTAATCACTTGTCATTTAGTTTCCTTATAATTTTTGGCCTTTTCTCTAGAGCACTTATCATTTTTCAAGATCATTCCTCTTCCTCTCTCACATCCATTCTATTTATTTTTTTAGTTATCACATTCTTCCCATTTCCTAGGAGGACTACATTTGGCCTAAATTTTTTTATTGGATATTACATCTATAGAACTATGTAGGCAACATCTACTTTCCTATTACATATGGAGATAACTCAGCCACCCCCTTCCTTTTCTTCTATTCCCTTATTTTTTTCATTTGTTAAGTTGTCACCTATTTTCTAGGGGTAATGTTCGTAGGGTTTCTATTACATTGTCTATTTGTTTATTTCTTCTTATTTTATTTGTTTTTCTATCTATTTATTTACTTTCAGCACTATTACCTTGATTTAGTTTATGTGTGCTCATTGGGTGAGTCCTTGGACAAAATTATACTCAAATCCATCCATATTCATATGTTTACATTGTCATCATGGTTTCTATCATTGGTGCATTATTTTATATTGAGTATTAGATTATGAGAGTCACTCCTCATGCATATTTTGGTCAAGTCCTCATGATGTTATACCATGATGCCTACTGGCACATGCTACTACAAACCTTAGCTTCAATAAGTCTATTTAGCAATGGCAGCATCTCTTCAACACTGACATCCTTATTTCATCCCAATTATATCCCAAAAAGAGTAATTAACCATGAAAGAATTTTAACATTTTTTAGTTTGAATGAGCATCTCCCTACTAGTAGGTCATTCCAATTCATAATTACCCTCTATGTTAATTTATCACCATCCTTGGACAAGTTTATCATGTTTTCCATAATTGGGGGCCAATGATTATAACCACCTATGGGAAAATCATTGCACACCATCCCACTTGCATTTCTCAATGATTATAACTGCCTTTAGGCAAATCATTGTGTTGTCACCACTTTACCTTTTCTATATATACAAGGGCATGTTATTCTCTTGTTTATCTATCATAACTGGGCAACTTAATCTTCTCAATGATTATAACCACCTTTGGGCAAATCATTGTGTTATCATACCATGTTGCCACTATCGAGGTACAATGCTTATAACTAATTTTGGGAAAACCATTATACACTATTCACTTACATTCTTAATGATTATGACTACCTTTTAAATATCATTGTGTCTTCACTCCATCATCTTTCCTTTCTTTGGTCCCTTTATTTCACTTCTTTATTATTTGAGGGACCATTTTCTGACCTACTTGTGCCAACCATTCCCTCGAGGGGCATCATACCGTTAGTTTATCATCATTGTAGTTATAGGCATGTAGGACCTTTTTATTCCTTGAGAAGATGTTACTATGATTATATCTTTAAATTCTTTCCCAAATAGGGGCAAATCATAGAAACCTAATTTGGCCAACAATAACCCCCAATCAGGGTTTTGGCCAATTTCAACTCAAAATACACAATTTAACTTAAAAACAGTAAAATGCACTAAATGATGTGAAACTAACATATTCAAGTTCTAATTTTGGCCAGGGTATCACTAAATGGGGTAATGTAATTTATGGGCCAACTAACTTTGATCAGATCATTACAAGTCAAAATGCGAAATTTGCACCTAGGTGCTCAAGATTGCTCTTTCCTATCAAATGTTTTGCACAAGACTTGTGCCTTTGTTATTTTTTGTTGGAAACATCCTAAATGGCAATATAGTTCTAACACATATGACATCATCTCCCAATTCTAATCTAGTAAAATTTTGGACCAATAACAAGGCATTCTAGTCAATTTGAGTAATTTTTGCATAAAATGCTTAATCATGCTTAAGAGCTAATTAATCCAAATTAGAGCGTAATCAAGAAATACATGGAAAATTGTTGAATACTTATATTTGGAAATGAAAATGGAATATCTACATCATCAAGTGACCTCATTTCTTTGGAAGGCATCCCTAGGCCATAAATGCCACAAATATCAAGATTCATGCCTCTGATGCCTCATCAATGTCTTCCATGATGCCCTCCATGCCTCTTAATTGCCCTTTCTTTTAATGTCATAATGAATATAATTACAAACTTAATTCTAAAAATTATATTAATCCTCAACCACACATCTCAATCTTGAGATGGATGGTTGAGGTTGATTTTGATCAAATCCAAAAATTTATAAATAGGAGGCCTCACAACATCATTTCTAAGATTTTTTGGATGCAAAGTTATAATTCCAAATTGGTTCCAAAATCTTCAATAAATTAGTGTTACAATGCCAAATTGATTCCAAGCCAAACCAAGCCACAAGCCAAAGGTGCCAAGGAGAGATGGAGGTAGCCAAGCTTTCATTGCTAAGGACTTCATAAGCACAAGCTGGTCAAGCCACTACTACAAAGGCATTTGGAGCATCCAAGGAAGGTGAAGAAACTCTTATATTTTATCCCTTACTTTTTAGTTGTGCTTGTCATTTGCTTTTTTTAACTAAGCTCTCCCTAGCGTCTAAGCCTAGATATGTTATGTTATTAGTGTGTTTATTTCATTTTGTTTTCATTTTGGAGATAACACCATACTAACCATCCTCTCTTGAGTCAAATTCCTAGATCACACTAGGTTACCTAATTACTTTTCTCTAAGATAATAAAAACACTCTCTAGGATAGAGAAATGTGTTGAGGGCTAGAAGATTTTGTGAAACTCTCTATTTTAATTTACTTTGACTTGCATGATGATCTTACATGTTTTGAAACTTTAGTGAACTTATAATAAGATATGTGGAACCCTTCAAAGTAAGATAATTAGTTAGTCCTCTAATGTATAGGTTAGTCTTTATAGTTTTAGACCCTGGGGTGGTCATGATCGAACCAATCAGACTATGTAATACTTATAATCATGTTTTATTAAAATATAAATTTCATTGAATAGGGTCTTATGGGACCATTACTCTAGAATAATGTAACTTGAAGGAACTATAGTGAGTTTTATAGGTAATTTTCCATTATTTGCTTAATTTGATATTGCATACCATGTTATTGCTTTGTTAAATATATTTTTTAATTTAGAACTTATGTTTGAGTAAGATTAATCAAGGATGATGACTAGCGTTAGGGGGGAAGGATGGTACATCTTGATTCTTCACCAATAAAACATGCTATATTACCCATGGATATTTGTATCTAACAAATTTAGATTTGGTTATATTTCTGACTAAACTTGAAATGTATGTTATTTTAGGATAATATAATATTGTTTAGTTAGATAATGATACATGATTACTTACTATACATTGATTAATGTATGTGGTTACATTTAAAGCATATCAATATGTTATTTTGATTATATTATTGATTTATGTTTATCATGAGATATGATCTAATGACTTGTGTGTTGTAAGGTGGATGTAGGAGAATTCATACTTCAAGCATACCAAAGGGAGAGTATCATCAAAGAGGTTCATGTAGATCAAGATGTTACAGGTTGACATACAGATATCAAAAATCCTACACACACCACATAAATAATTCATGTTATATTAATAATTTTAATGGTTAACATAATGTATTTAATGTTGCTTTTAATAGATAGATGTTTGTTTATGGTTTGATAGTATATTTTAATGGTTTTGTATATTTCATCTACTGGGCCTTGTGTGTAGCCATGAATGCTTCAAAATTTGATTGATTAGACTATTTTGAATCATTAGTCTATAAATTAATCCTTAGAATATCATGGAAATTTGAAATGATAATTAATAAATTAATTAATTATTTTAAATTTAGGTAAAAAAAATAGAAAGTTTGACAATAAAAATAATAAAGAGGAAAGACTTATATTTTGAGGAAAGTTTCAATTAAATCATATGATTTAAGAAATAAAGATAAAATAATAAATAAATAAATGAAAATAAATAAATAAATAAAAGAATCTTTAAATAAAGAAAACCATATTAAAAACGTAAAAATAGAAAAAGGTAATAAAAATTAAATATGGGGAAAAACAAAAAAAGAAATCTTTAAAACAATTAAATCTCTATTTCAAAGCTATAGTTCTCATATTTATCAAGAGGATATCAATTTTTGGGGGTGGCTATAAAATGGAGTGTGTGGAGTGAGGGAGTGGAGAAGGAAAGGAGAAAGCTTGGAGGAAAGGACTTCTTGCTCACACCATTCTAGTTCTGGATGCTTTCACAAGTTGGAATATTAAATTCTGAACATTTCTTTTTCAAGGTAGGTTAAGCATTAAATTTTGTATACAATTTGGGGTATTATATGAATTCTATATATTTGTATACAAAAGTATATCTAGTTAAATACATATAAAAACACATATTTGTTTGTATATTTATGTAGTCTATATTTTTATTTAATATATGAACATATATAATTGTATATTATGTTTACTTCTAAGATGTCACATATAAATCTACATACAAAATTGTGTTATCTATTTGTATACGAATTACACATAATATAAGAATATATAAAAGAATACTTTTGTTTATATAAAGTAATAACTAGATAAAGAAATATAGTTTTTTGTGAGGTATTTATTCTAGTGAGAATATATATCATGGTGAATACAATGATCTGCTTAACATATATTCATCATTCTACATATATAAAATTTATTTTGGTCTACTAAATATAGTGTAGGGTGTAAAGTATATTCATAAAAAATATTTAAAAGGCTTATATAGTGGGAAGTGCCCTACAAATTCATCTCAAAAAGATTTAAAATGACATATTCCTTTATAAATAACATGGTTTTAAATAGTAGCAGTTTGGGGGAAATGGTGGTGCAGAGTAGTTTCATAGGTGTAACCACTGTCACCATTACCATATCTTCCTATAGTCACTTATTTTTCTCCTGCTATCTCATCCTTTGAAGTTATTCCATGCCATGCCTATTTCCATATCAAGTTTTTTTCTTCTCTTTACTTTAATGCAACCCAAGAGCAACACCATCATCATTATTTTTATCTTAGCTACTTCAACTCAAGTGGAAGTGCATTCCATTTAAGTCAAGGATTTCAACAAAATTAGAAATCCCCTCTACACTTTCAATAGACTATAAATATGCATTTATCTCCATGTATATATAGGACATATATATATAATTTATATATACTATGGTCATGTTTCATTCTATGAGTGCGAGCCACTTCAGATTTGCTTCCTAAATCATGACTATCATGATTCATTGTCCAATGTATATTTGATTTTACATTACTATGAATTGATGGGAAGGGTAGAGGGAGACTCATATTTAGTTGGTTAGTATAATTTATGATTGGTTATTGGGGCATTGAGAAGTGTACCTACATTAGGAAGTGTCTAAGTTCTCTTGCATCATGAGATGGGTGAAACTAATGGCATAAAAGGGAGATGGTCATGTGTTTCTAATACTTAACATTAATGAATTTTGTATTAAATGGATTTTAGGAAATCCTTAACATCATTTCACATTTTTTTAATTCTTTTCATTGAGTTTTTCCATCCTTAGTTTAATATATTTATTTATATATTAAGATGGATGCATAGATTCATGTATCGACCCAATTCTAACTAGGGACTCAACTTGGTGTTTCCCAAGTCAAAATTAATAATGCTAAGAAAATTTGAAATAAATATAAATGCATGATAGGGCATGTATATGGAAAATAAAATGGAAGAGGGACTTAGAAAATGATTTAATAGGGGCAATATTAGCTACCATGTGAATTGGACCATAGTTGAGGATCAAAGTGGTAGTAATAAGTATCTAGGATGTAGAGTAAATTTGGGTTAGAAATCATATATCTATTTCAGTTCCTATTTGTTCTCATAATAAGGATTATTAATTATCATGAATAATATGAATAAACCTAAGATCTTTATTTTGTTATATATAATTGTATCATGTATACAAGACTATTGAATATATCAATTGTGAATAAGGAGAAAAGCCATATTAATATTATCTCTTTGTTTATAACCAGTGAGAACTTGTGAATGAATAAACATCAACATATTTATGGTTATAGTTATTATATTATATTTTATAATGGATCTATGTATGCGATATTATTTTATAATATAAAAATGTACCTCGAGAGAGATGTTATTACTTTTTTAGTAGGTGCACTCGATAAAGGATGTTACCGATTAGGCAATTTGAAAATAAAAATGAATATGTCAAACTTTTGGTTCGGAGGAAAACTAGTTTGGCTAAATTAGAAGCACTTGTAAAATTATCTTAACTTAATTTATGTGCCTAGTAACTGTGGTTCATGGATTTAATAATAAAGGGTAAATAATATTTCTATATATAACTGTGACTCATGTGAATAAATCATATAGTGGATATTTTATTGAATTATGTGGTACATATTATGGTATTTAAGTATTCATACATAAGGATTGTACCTATAGTCTAATTGGTGGTATTAAATATCATAGGGATAGGAGATTATACCTAGAAAATAGAATGAGATGTGTATAATGATGTCATAATTAGTTTATTTGGTTTCTATTTCTTGCAAATTATTAATTGCCTATGTGACATATGTATTCTACATTGCATATTTGAGTGTAGTACATGTTAGGAGATTGATACTATGTATAAATTTTGGGCTATATCTAGTACATAATGGTGCATCATGATTCATGCTTATAGTTATGTTACTTTAATTGCTAGGTTGTAGTCTAAACTCAAGATATATCCAAATGGTATAACCATGTACTAGTTTGCGAGTGTTATCCATATGGATCATTGGATTATTGAAATTATATGTTTGGTTATGTGTATTTATGATGTTTGTAACCTATGATAGAATGAGATATCATAGGGTAATACATTATAAAAGTTTTTTGTACTCTGTTAGTACATACTGTAAGTACTATGCCTAAACTAATGTTTAGATTTGTCTGATTTACTGTATACAAGTTGGTTATTGTTATAGATAACATGTGTTGTCTTAGTTGTTAAGACATGTATACATATACATGCAACCTTTGATATTTTAACAAATTCTATGTTTGTATGTTTATAGGTTCCGTGCGAGCTATGACTTGATTTATTATGTATATATACTTGTATATTTGTTTATGTTTCTATGATTTTTAAGACTACTTTATATGCCTATTTTTTGGGGAAACTAGTAGTTATGTCTTAGAATACTAGACTATGATAGTATGGGTTATCATAGGTATAGTATGTTTGGAAATAAAATGTAGTTATTTAAATCTAAAGTTATGTATATTTTACCCAAGTGTTATAGACTGTAGTCATTATTTCTAGTATGGGATATAAATAATGTAAGATTCATTCATATGTTTGATAGAATAAATGTATTCTTTGATTAATCTTATGTTTGGCATGTTTCTTGTTGTTTTTGAAAATAGGAAGATAATTAATGAATCTTATGGTTGAATTGTATTTGACCAATTTACATTGCTCATTCAGAGTAAGGGGTGAGATGGACTTCACTGGTTTACTAGTCTTACAATGATACATAAAAGAAATCCAATCAAGTGGTTTTTATGAATTTGATTGATATAGATCATTATCATTTATTATTTTTAAAACATTGGGCCAAGGTACATTTTTTGAGAAATTATGATTTAACATTTTTGGAAATAATAAAGTTTTATTCCTATTTTAGCTAAAGATCTAGATTAATAAATTAATAAATAATATTGCAATAATTACAATCCTAATTTGTATAGTTTATTTTTATTTTTTACCTTTCTAAAAATATAAATAAATAAGGGGAAATAATGACTTAGCTAGAAATAGGCTAAGACAAATGATACAGGGTCTATAACTAGCTATGTAGGATTGGGATAGTGTCATGAATCTAAATATAGATTTCATTTAGTGAAAGGACATGATCACCAAAAACAAGAAACTTTGGGGTCTAATTTTTTTGTCCACTTCTACCGCTATTATCCAAACTAGTCACAAAGAGCTAAATCTTTTTAGGTTTTTTCACTATGCTAGTGTGAGCCTGCCTATGAAATATCAAGTGATGATTATTGATAGAATTTTTTGTAGATATGATTTAATATTCTAACCGTAACCCACCATCATGATTGATAAAATAATATTTTAATCACTTAGATAAAGGGTGGGTTAGTCTATAATATGCATGGAATGTGTAATCCACACCCCTTTTATGGGAACTCTACTTACATACCAATACTCTGAAGAGGGATTAAGTCATATGTAGTTCTCCTACCTAATGTGATTTATGAAATAGTGTGATGTGGATGAAAAAATACCAAATTGAGAGTGCTTGAGGTGGCTAGAGACTATTATGAGGGTTTGATTATGTTTACAGTTGTGTTGGGTGACTTTATGCAGAGAATAGGGGCGTTTGCCTTAATGCTTTATTTGTATTCTTACTTGATTTGTAAGATTTTTCACCACCCTATTTAAATTATCTTTGGATGGGATTTTATAGGTAAAAATTAGTCATCAATTAGATGTATTCACACTAGGCTGACATAATGACAGATAGGAATAAGATGAAAATAAACATTGTGGATCAAAGTGAAAATAGAGAAGAACATAAAAAATAGGACACCCTAGCATCCAAAACTATAGTCCAAGTATGAAACTCATATACTACAAGTTTGAGACTTATGGGATAGGATTGGCCTAGGAAATATAACCTAGCTAAGGTGGAGTGATTGTTCAGAAGGTTTGGGCTGACAAGAATTACGTGAAAAGGTTTATAGAAGTGTCATAAGAGCATACAACAAAATATGGATAGGATATCATAATCCACACTCAAACTACCAATTTAGACATTTATATGACTACATTCCCCTTAATTTATTCTAGTGATTCATTAAAGTGAAATACTAGGATAAAAAAAAAGTAGGAGGCATACCTGAACTTAACTACAAAAGTGAAGCCCATGAAGATGTGTGATGTTGAGTGTGCATAGAGAGAACACATCACGAATCATAAATTTGTTGTGATGTTGGGTATGTTTTGTACCAAGATTAATATCATAAATAGAGATGAGTGCTCAATTCCCTATGGGTGGCTCAAGAATGCAAAGGTTGGCCCTTTGGCTCCATCGTTACCCACTAAGTGAAGCTATGTGATCATGCATATGTTTATTTATACTTGGAATATGTGTCCAATCCCTTTGAGTAGGTGGCTCAAGAATATAAAGGCTAGCTAGTCCTTTGGCTCCATTATTGCCTTTAAGTGTGAATATATGAACTAATATCAGTATGGATGTGTGTCATATCAGATGGCTCTTAAATCTCATGAATGCTTTGTAATCTGATAATATTTCATGGATAACTGCATGTGTATTGAGAACTAGTCCAAACTTAGCCACTCTAAAAGGTGGACACTAGGATTTTATGAAAACCACTCTAAAACTGAGAACTAGGCTTATATGAAAGCCACTCCAAAATGATGCCAACCTCTTGTAGATGGAAGAAGACACGTAACTACTGAGAATACCTAAGTAATGCAATGAGCTAGAAAGAAAAAAAGGAAAATGTGCCATGTATATTTATCCCAATCACTGGTGTTTAGAACATTGATTTTGATCTAAAAGTTGTACAAATTGTCCAATTTTGAAATGAAAGCGAGAGCCATCACACTATGCTTGATGTCCCCTATATCTAAATTATTTGAGAAAAACTCTATTAAAACTACCCAATATAAACTAAACTATAGATGATAAAACTATAATTGATCTTACCTTTCTATCTATTTTTAAAAAATTTGGGTTTTTTGTTATTTGTTCAAGAGCATAAAAAATAGGACACTTTGATATTTGGCATTGTAGTCCAAATATGGTGCTCTTGTCCTTTGCTATTTATGATCACTATTCTATATTCATCACTGTTTTCTTGGTTTATTCTACCTAGTTTGAATTCTAAATGTTATTCTGAGTGTTCTAAAAATTGATTTTTGATTGGTAGAGGGCTCTAATCTCTGTGATAAAACCCTTGTTTTCTTCCCCCTTTTTTGAGGGTAGTAATGAAGACCCTACAATGATTTACCTAAAAAAGATCCCTACAAGTATGTTATGCTATGAAAATACATGATATAATGATGATAATTAAATAGATGTCTCAAGATATAGCATAGTTTGTATTGAAGATTGTTAGATCAATAGAGGTATGCCTAGATAGATGTAACAATATAATAACATGTGAAATATACTAAACTTGAAATTGGAAATGTTAGTTATTAGTTGTTAGTTTTTAAGGAGGGATGGAACATTATTTCTATCATGGCATCCAAGAAATAAATATAATGCATGATGTGGATCAAGACATGGCAAACAACTGAGAAGCAAACAAACACAAAAGGTAAGAAGCAAGAAACATACAAAAGTTGCCAAGGGGCCAAGAAAACAAGGGACATGGGCACATGTCACTCAAACTGGGAAAGCAAGCATATAAAGCATGTTCAAATGCCACATACACGTACAATTTGAAAATAAGTAAAATTGGCATGAGGTCTATAAGCACATACAAGAGTACAAGCAAAGGATATTGGAAAATGTCTTAAGTCACGCACAAGAGATAAAATAGGAACTGAGAAATGTAATCATATGTAGCTACGTGAAGCAATAAAGGAAGGCATGTAAATGATGGAAACATAATCGAATCTAACTAATGAAATCAAGAAATGAAAGTATGCAAAACATGTAATAAAAGACTAAGTAGATGCTAAGAAATACATAAGTGTTATATACTAGTGATTGTCAATAGATTAATCTATGTAAGTTAGTAAGTAATGTACATCAAAATGATAACTAGATTGTGTGATGTAGGAATGACATAACCTAGATGGTTGTAGTCATGTAGAAAATGCCTCTAGTAGGTAGATATGTTGACATCTATTTCGAATGTAGAGTAGGAAGCCCTCTCAATGGGTAGAGTGAAGTAATCAAGGATCTAAGTGTCACTTCACAAATTGAAATAAGATCAAGTGAAGATTGGTAATGTAGATAAATTGATAAAGAATAGCATAAAACACCAAAATGTAAGTCTAGCATTGTAGTAGAAATGTAAAGCATGGATAATGCATAAAGTTGAATTATTTTTGGTGTTTTTGAGTTATTTAAATGTTTTTAGAATTTGAAATATTTGATTTTTTTTGTATTTTTAAATAAACTATGCAAAAGTAATCATAAGAAAACTATATACAATAAATCAAAAATAAGTTATGTACAAGAAAAACTAAGAAGAACCGATACTAACCAACGAGTCTCATAAGAGACTCCCTATCATGGTGTCCAGTATTAAGGAGAGGGATTGTGCATGATCGTAAAGCATAATGGAAGGGTTGAGACTATGTCTCTAAAAACTATGTATGCTATAAATGATCCTATGATGGAAGGGTTGAGACTTTTTAGGTTTATGCATAGTAATGGTATGAGCCTACCTGTGAAATCTTAAGTGTTGATTATTGATGGAACTTTATGTAGAAATGATTTAATATTAAAACCTTAACCCTCCATCATGATTGATAAAATGTTATTTTAATCACTTAGAAAAAGGGGTTTTAGTGTGTAATATGCACTAAACATGATTTCCACAACCCTTGTATGGGCACATTGCCTACATGTCAATACTTTAAAGAGGGATTAAGCCATATGTAGTTATCCCACCTAATGTGCTTTGTGAAATAGTGTGATGTAGATGCAAAAATTCCAAATTGAGAGTGATTGAAGTTCCTATGGATTGGTATGAGGGTTTGAGTGTGTTTGTAGTTGTGTTGGGTGACTGTATGCAAAGAATGGGGAAGTTTGTCTTAGTACTTTGTTTGTATTCTTGCTTGCTTTATAATATTTGTCACCACCCCTTATAAATGAGTTTTGGATGGGATTTTATAGATATAAATTGGTCATTGTTTAGATGTATTCACATTAATATGACATAATTAAGGATAGGAATCAGATTAAAATGACCATTGGGGCTCAAAGTGCAAATGGATATGAGCACCAAAAATGGGACACCCTAGGATATGGTGCTATAGTCCAAGTATGGTTATCCTATTTTATAGGTTTAGGACCTAGGGGGATAGGATTGGCTTGGGAAATACAACATGGTTGAGGTGGAATGATCATTTAGAAGGTTCAAGCTGATTGGAAATGAGTTAAAAGGTGTCTAAAAGGGTCACAAGAACATGAAAAAATGAGTTATGGATAGGGTGTCATAAGCCACACTCAAACTACCAATTTGGAAATTTTATAAGACTACACATTATCATTTCATGAGTATGATTCACATGCTTGTGTGATATCTTTCAATAAAATGGATTTCTTTGATACATTGCATGTTTAGTATAGAATCATATAGCACACGGGTACTTGGTAGTCTGTCTAGATTCTCATGCCATCATTATCTACCCATCTATGAAGGGAGGGCCATTTACTGATGGGGTTAGTGTTGGGGATCATTGGCCTATGGTTTCTATGGAAAATCACTCAGATGATGCTCTCCCTCCCCACAACAATACTACTTATCGAGATGACACTTGATATTTTCATAGATACTTAAAGTTTGGAATTATGCTATGGGGTAGCCAAGTATCTTATTTTTACATCATATTACATTTTACTTTTTATTGTAAATTTTCATGAAGAGTTTTAATTATACTTTGATGCATAATGACAAAAGTGTTTGTGTATTTGGATAAGTTGAGTACAAAATGTTGTAATTACTTTCGATATTGAGATGTCTTTCTCTCATGATATTGGATATTCGTATTTTATGTTGTATTATGAGTTGATGTCATGTTAACATGTGGATACTATTATTATTTATTTTAGACTCTTGGGATGTAGTCTAATTTTTCATATGTCTTTATTTTTAAAAATAATTATGTATTTTTAGTTAGATCCTAGTAGGGATGTTACACTTAGCGCTTTCTTTAGGCCATACAAACCCTTATTCAATGTGCATACCATTTTATCCTTACCTTTGACTTCATATCCCTGTGGTTGCTCTATATATATTTCCTCCTCCAAGTCACCATGAATGAACATCAGCTTCACATCTAAATATTCAAGGTACAAATCTTCTATTGTTAAAAAACTTATTATAGAAGTCATTTTAACTACTGGAGAAAATATTTCATCAAAATCTATACCTTTATTTTATGTAAACCCCTTTACAACAAGTCTGGCCTTGTACCTCTTTTTTCCTCCATCTTCTTCCTTCAACCTACAAACCCATTTATTCTAAAATACTCTTTTATTTCTAGGAAATTGAACCAAATCTCATGTTTGGTTATGTATCAAGATTTCCATCTCCTCCTTCGTGCCTTGCTCCACTTCTTTCTAGTTTATACTTGCATTTATTGTTCATAACTTTATGTCTCACCACCATCAACAAATAATAAATAATAAAGTAAAGGAGAGTATCATTTAGGGAGTCTAATCACTCTGGTAGATATGATAACTAAACTTATAGGAGTTTGAGGTACTTGTTGTATTTGTTGTACATTCTAATTTTATGGCACTTTTGGAATTTGATTTTCAATGATTTCATCAAGTACTGTATATTTAATAGTTGGCTTTTCTTGTTTCTTTCCCAAAAAATAATCTATATACATGAAATTCTCATTAAATATCACCTCTCTACTCCTAATGACTTTACAATTTTAAAAATCCTATAAATGGTAACCACAATCATTAACTCCATATCAAATAAAAGTACATTTCTTGGATTTTGTTTCAATCTTGGTTCTATTTTATTTATTAATATGGTTAAAAGCTACACAATTCAAAGTGTTTAAAAAGGAATAATCTATGTTTTTACCTATCCATACTTCTTATGGAATGTCACCATCCAAAGGACTTGAAGGCACTCTATTTATTAAGCAAAAAATATAATCCATAACATCTACCCAAAATTTTAAGGGTAACCCTACATGCAATCTCATGATCCTTGCACAATCTATGATTGGCCTGCTCATCCTTTCTAACAAACCATTTTGTTGTGGTGTTCTTGGAATCATCTTCTATCTATGAATCCCATGGGATGAATAGTAATTATCAAATTCCTTGTTGTAGTATTCATCTCCATTATCTGATCTGACACACTTCAATTTATTTCCTATCTCATTCTAAACCAAAAATTTCCAGTTCTTAAAAGTATCAAAAACATCAATTTTTTTATGTAATAAACCCAAGTTTATCTAGTTGCATCATCAATAAAAGTAAAATAATAAGAAGAGCCACTAAGGGATGATACTTGAGATGATCCCCATACATATGTATGCACAATCTCTAACTTTTCATTCTTGTCTTTTGAATGCTGAGAAATCTAAATCTCTTATATTTTATATAAACACAGTACTCTAGAAATCCAAATCCACCTTCTTGAAATCTAGAAACAAATTCTTTGTGTGGAGAACTTATATCCCCTTCTCACTCATGTGCCCAAGTATATGGTGCCATAATTTTGTATCCACTTTTGTAGAATATAAAATAATATAAGATTCAACATTACCATTAGACAAAATAATGTACCTACCTTATCTCCTTTTCTATTACCAGTGATCCTTTAGTGACTTTCCATGTATTTTATGAAAATTTAACTGTGCATCCCTCACTTCCCAACTACCTTTCCAAAATTAGATTTATTATCAACTCAGGAACATCCCTCACCTCTTTCAACAATCATATATTTCCATTCTATAATTTTATCTATATCTTACCCTTTCCTATAATTTTATAGGGTACACCATCACCTAAATAAATTTGTCTAAAATCACCTTGAACACAGTCTTGAAAATATTTCTAATGGGGTGTAGCATGAAATGAAGACCCTGAATCTAACACCCAAGAATAATTAATGTTATCTTGTTGTCCATCTCCTTGTTTTCCTTCTTGAAACCAATAATATTTCTTCAGGTATCCTTTCTTCCCACAAATATAGCACACCAACATTCCTTAGATTTGGATTTTCCCTTCTTAGACTTACCATGATTTCTTATGCCCTTTCCTTTATCTTTTTGTCTTCCCCTATTATCAATAGTCAAGGCATTACCTAATGTCTCATGTGTGCTTTTCCATCACATTTCTCACTAATAATAACACCAATAACATCATCAAACTTTAAAATTTTTGAACTAAAGACAAAATTATTCATAGCCATGACCAATCCATTATAACTTTCTGACAATGAGCATAGAATCAAAAGATCCCTAACCTCATCATCAAAATTTAATACTATAGAAATTAAGTAATTTGCGACCATGTTAAATTAATTTAAATGATTAGCAATACACCCATCTTCTGACATTTCTAGATTAAATAAATGCTTCATAAGAAATACATTAGTGGAGGCTGAGGGTTTTTCATGCACTCTATGAAATTTTATTATCACATCTCTTACTCTCTTTTATTTTTAATTATTGAAGGCCACTGATGTTTCTAGGCATAGCCATATTGTTCCTAGTGCCTTTCTATGAAGAACCTCCCAATCTTCATTTTTCATAGTCATTGACTTCTTTTCTATTCCACCCAATGGTAGGAAAAAATACTACTGATATAAATATTCCTCTATTTACATCTTCTATAGTTGGTAGTTTTGGACATTTAACTTCTTGAACTTAAAATTTCCTTCTTATATTGCACCCACTTGACCTAGGAACCCTCTTTAACTATGATTTTATCAGCAAAACAAAACTTTAGCTCTGATACTAGTTATTAGGAATATAGAAAATAGAGAAATATTAATTAATTAAAAATAGAAATAAAATACAAAAAACATAACATAAAAGAGACATAAATTTAGCGTGGTTCACCTAATAAGGGCTATGTCCACATAGAAATATCCAGTCCTTATTATTTAGTCTAATAAATGAAGGGAAAAACTTGAAATACGTCCATTGAAATATCCTCTTCACTCACACACTGTACGTCACTATGACTAAAATTCCCACATATCAAATGAGGGTTAAATATTAGATCAAAATGCACAAACATAATTTATACCATTAGATCTACGACATAATAGTGAATGATCCATATTTACTACAAAATTACAATATTTTATAATGCATTTTTAACAACCCATGGAAACCCTAGTGGGGGGAATTTTCCCTCTACACTCCCCCCCATTAAGAACTTGGAATTATAATATGATCAAGTTCCAGTATCCACCAATCTCCCACTTCTAGATTGATTGTTATAACTCCACTACTACAACTCTTCCTTTGAATTTTCTTTGAACTTTGACCCTAGCATGTTTCTCATCTTCCTTGTTATCCTTGAAGACCTATTGAAGTTGAAAAAATATCTAGCTTATCTATAGTGGCTGCCTTTGTTATCACATTTGTAGGATTTTAACTCATATGGATCATTTCCAACTTCAATTGACCATCCCCCAAAACTAAATGAATGAAGTGATACTTGAGTTGTATATGTTTGGTTCTTAAATGGAATGCTAATTTCTTTGCTAAATAAATCACACTTTGGATATCATTATACAACTTGAAATCTTCCTACACCTACCTCAACTCTTCCATGAACCATTGCATCCATATCATCTTCTTTCTTACTTTTATAGATATAACATATTTTGCCTTTGTAGTTGACAAAACAATTATCTTTTACAATTTTGAAATCCAGCTAACTGTTGTGTCACCAATAGTGAATAAATAACCTGCGGTGCTCCTCCTACTATATAAATCTCTAGCCATGTTTACATCACCATATCCTTGTAAGGTAATGTCTGACCCTTCATAGAAAATTTATTTATTGGTGGTTCCTCTCAATTACTTGAGAATCTACCTAACTGCATCCCAGTTCTCTTTTCTTGGATTATTCATAAACATGTTGACAACTCCCACTACATGATAATTTTTTGGTCTAGTGCACACCATAGCATAAATTAAACTTTCAACTACTAAATCATAGGGAGTTCCCCCCCATACCCCTTATCAAGATCTGGGCATTATAATAAGATTAGGATCCACCATTCAATAGTTGATATCATCAAATGCAGTAAGTGTATGCTCCTAATCGCTTGAATATAAGTCCCACTACATGTGTCAAACATTATTAACAATCTATATTTCACCATTTGTTGAAACATTTTTTAGGCCTACCCCATCTAGATAATACAATGGGATCACCTCTAGGTGTGGGAAATGTAGTTGATGAGGCGAACCTCTATTTTTGGTCTTAGCTTCCCTAGTGCATCAATTGTATCTCAATTCCTAAAACTAATGACTTGGGGATGAAAAGAGATATAAGATGGTTCATAAAACAAAACCTAAGCTAAGTGAAGGTGAAGTACCATAATGTTTTTCATCCACTCTAACTAGTCGTTAAATAACACTTGAGAATGAGACAAGGACTAAAGATTAGTGTAGACACCGCAAATGTGTCTGCACCTTGGTTCTCCCCCCTTGTCCGCCTCAAACCCATATCCTAACCCTTGGCCCTAGTTCCCTCCTTTCATTTAATTAAAATAACTTAAATATTTTAATTAAGTGGCCCCCTTTCCACCTCACCCTTGCCACCTTGGATCCTCCCTTGGATCCCTCCACCTCCCTCCTAGCCTTTATTATGCCAAATCTTCTCATTATTTTCCTCCCGCGCCCATTTAAGCATCCTCATGACCGTTCTTCCCACAATCCCTCACCCGACGGCGTGCAAGAATGGGCAGAGGCTATTTTTAGTCTCTATCCCCATTCTGCCACTACCGACGTCGACGACCCTTCGGCCGATGTCGGTGATTTTGCCGGCATCGGCAGCCTTCAAGACTACTTTCTGCATCCGTTCCAGACCCTGGCCCCTTGAGCTCACAAACAGAATTCTCTTGGCATTTTGGCATTCTACTCTTCCCCCTTTGGACCTCATGCAACAACAACAACAGGTGTAGGGATTCTTGAGCAGAGATTTCCTCTTGCAAAGTCTTCTGTGGTCTCAACAATAGCTCTTCCACTCTTCATTCAAAAAGCTAAAAAGGTAAGCAAAGTCTGTTATTTCATTTCATTCTTTTGTTTAGTTTTCAGTTATTTGGCATATCTGCTGTCTCCTACTCCCTCTGTCCTTCCCCCTGAGAGGCTGAAAAGCCTTCTCAAGGCATGTCCTTTGTACATCTTCCTTTCACCCTGTCCCCCTTTCAGTGCAATCCCAGACAACTTCCTCATCCCTCTTGCCAACAAAGACCCTGTACAGGGCACCTAATCAGAACTAGACCATTCCCCAGTCCATTCAAATTCGTCCTGAACTCTATCTCAACCCTGTTCACAAACCAGACCTATCCACAGTCTAGAAACCCGACTAGACCCGACTACAGGCCACTACCCCGACCGATGCTGGTTATTGCCCCAACCGACGTCGGCAGGATAACCGACATCGGTAGACCAGATAACTGATGCCGGCAACATTCCCGACCTCGGTGACTATCATCAGCCTGACCACTCCTTTCAGGTAATCATTGGTCTTTTCTTTCCTTTCTAATTTGTTTATCACTTCTATATTCTAGCATTCTGTATTTTCTCAGTCTCTTATCTGTCCTTTATCAGTGGGTTGACCTCCCTTGAGGATGTTTTCACACTTTCGGGAACAAGCTTTCACTTGGCAACCCACTGCCTATCCATCTAACATTTTCTTGTCCAAGTTCTTTTCTTTGCAGGTGTCATTCCTCCACAGCCAAAGAGGGGTGCTCACAAGCGTCTGGATTTACGGTGCGCAGACTTTATCCAGGTACTTCTAGCCTTGTCCATTTCTTTAGTTTCTTTATTCATCTTTTGTATGTAGAAAGCAAATTAGCGATAGAAACATTCTGGCATGCCCGGTGGGACCCTTAGGTTCTTCCTCGGGTTCCTTTTCCTTTCATTCATTTAGGTGCATTTAGGCTCCTTCCTTCTTGTCTCTTTCTTCTATTCTAAATGACACCATACGCAGGCCTAAAACGAATCTTTCTTTGCTTTCTTGCATTTCTAGACTAGTCTAAACGTCATACTCTCGAACCCTTTCTCAAACTTGTCTTCATCCAAACTTCATATTTTCGACTTGGGCTTAAAAACATACTGCATTGCATTTCTACTTATGCTTGCATTAGTCTTCACCTAGTAATTAGTAAAATGCATATTGAATAAATCATAGACACCTGATGTTACACTACCAAACCACATGCACTAAAACGAACATAAAACTTACTTGAGACAAGGCTCGACTGGGATTTCATCCCCCAGCGAATACCTTACCCATCCCAGTGACCCTACTTGGATTTCATCACCAAGGGGGAAGCCCACTCCATTCTCTGGCAGAGGATAAACTCTAGGCGAGATATATCTTGGCTAAGCAAGACCAGCTAACCACTGGAATCGTGAAGTGAGGGGAGCTTGCTCCTTAGCACCAGGCCATGTACCAAACCTAACACAGATCTTTTGAGCACCTAAAACAAGACCCGAAACCAGCTCTAGACTGCCTCTTCTAGGACCTTTCTTACAGCCAATCTCCCCAAACATTCATCTAAGGCATAAGCCACAAGATTCTAAAGTTAATTCCTAGGATTTATCACTTAGGCATGTCTGTCTCTCTCTATTTTTCTCTTCTCATCTGTTTGTTTGAGTGAGTGAGGATGCTTTCTTCAATGTTTTTCCAAGAATCTTCAAATCTTTTGGTTCTCTGGAAAACACAGTCACCGGCATCGGTTCTACCACCGACGTCGGCTTTCCTATCTTACCGGCATCGGTTATCTGACCGACGTCGGCCATCTTTCTTACCGACATCAATTTTTCAACCGATGTCGGTCTCTGTCACTGTCCTTTTTTTTCAAAACCAGCAGCCTAAAACCTGTCCCTTCTCTATCAAAAACTCCATCCTAGTTTTTTGAAACAAAAAAACACAGTTTCTAAAACCTGAACCCTCTTTGCCTTGCATGGTTTTGACTCGTAGCCAAGCCAAGGCTCTTGTCAACCACGCTAGCCGTCAACCACTTCCATCTACCCCGTCCGTAACCAGGCCTACAATGGAGTTCAACTCAGAGACCGAAATAACTCCTACCCGTCCAACCCCGCCCCAGACTCCTATTGTCCCAGAAGGGGACCAAGATTTTGAATGATGCTTGGACCTCAACATCAAGGCCTTGCAACACTATCTCGCGCATAGCCGAATGCGAGACTCCTTGAGCAATCCAATCTATGGAATGCCAACCTCTCTTGTCATGACTATGGCTGTATCGATAGCATCCATAGTTTAACCTTTGGACATTCAAGCCATCGCTTTGACCACTGACCAGACTTTGACCAATCCTCTAGGTGTGGCCTCTCCCTCTATCTTTGGGCCCACTTCCACCAGGGTTTCGGCCCCCTATCAACCTCAACCTGCTCAACCGCTATCCACTCCTTTTAAGAACCTTGTCGTCTCTATTCCACCTACCCTGGCCCCTATCAACACCAGGGTGGCTTCCTATCCCTTGGCCCCCGTTACCACAGTCCAACTCCTCATGGCAACATCGGGCCTAGCTATGCCTTCTACCCAACCACCTTTAGCCTCTTCTTCTATCCCTACGACTAGTTATCCCTACGTTGCACCTTTACAGGGACAACCAACTACGTCGTATGCCTCCCCTAGCCTCTTCCAAGCACCCTACAACTTAGGGGGTGCGCCCCCCATCAATCCGTCGGCAGATATCATCAAAATGCTGATGGACAAGATGACCAGTCTAGAGACCTCTGTTTCCAACTCACGCAACGCTCTCTCATACGAGCAAATCTGCAACGAGCCCATTCATCCTTCTATCCCAATCAAGCCATATCCTAGCCAGTGGGAGCTTCAGAAGTTTTCTCGCTTTCAAAGCAAGGAAGACCCACAGCAACACTTGTGGGCATTCAGACATGCCTGTTACCTCATTCCCCATGACGATGCGTTGCTTTTATGCACGTTTCCTATGTCTCTCTTAGGTGCTGTGCTTGACTGGTACAGCTCCCTTCCCAGCCATTCCCTCTTCTCATTCACACAATTGGCCCAGCTCTTCCTCGATCACTTCTCCATCAACATCACCAAGAAGGTCTCGATCATAGACCTCTATTCTATCTGGCAATTCGAGGACGAGTCCATAGCCGACTTCGTTGCTCGATGGAGAGGCCTCATCAATCAACTCTCCTTTTCCTTACCCCAGGCCGAGCTTATTAAACTCTTCTCCCAAGCTTGTGCCAGACATATTTATTCCACCCTGAGGGTTCAAACCTTCCGCACCTTCAACGAAGCCTTCACGATGGCCCGCAAACTTGAGTTCCATGCCATTGAGGAGAATAAAGTCAAGTTGCGGAGCAAGAATCCCAGCTCTAAGACCAACGACTCTTCTTCTACTAAGCCATCATCATCCAATTCTAAATCCAAGGCTTCAGCTAATGCTGTGGTCATTAGACCTTCATCCTCCTCACCTTCAACTAATCAGCCTAAGCCATCCACATCTCAGAGCACCACTCGCCAATTCCAGCAGAGATACGTACAACGACGGTATACTCCTCTCAGAGAATCATACGCGTCTATGCTGGAAAAGCTTGTTAAACAAGGGGTCCTCAATCTCCCTTAGGCCCGACCTCCTCCACAATTTGATCCCTCACACGCCATCCCTGCGTGGTATAGGGAGCATGACTTCTGCAGCTTCCACCGTGTTAAGGGACATGACACGAAAAATTGCAAAACTTTTAAGAACATAATCCAAGACATGCTTGAAAAGGGGGACCTCATCTTAGACAATCCCAATGCACCTCCTAATCAGGCCATTGACATCTTCAAACAACCATTTCCCAATCATCCACCAACTCAAAACAATGTCTAGACCTTAATTGACGACAATCATGAGCACAACATTCGAACAGTCAATACGGTCTCTCCCTTCATCCCCAATCAACCTCAAGAGGTTAGTCCATCAATCAGTCCATCACGTGTGGATGAACCTCTTTCCCCGGCTAGTTCTCTATCGACCTCTCTCATCTTGGAGGATGCCTCAGCTTTACCAGCACCACCAATCTCGCCATCCTCCTTCCTTCTGCCTATGGAGGACCTGACCCTTCCTACTCCTCAACCGCAAGTGGAGGGCACCATCATCCCTGCCCTTTACCCGCTTGAGGAGCCTCGCTTTCCGAATTCTTCTCCACCCAGGGAAGAACCTATGTCCCCTTCATCTTCATCTAAATCTGTCTTGTCTTCACCATACCATGCCTCTAAGGCTGCTACACCCATCTCGTCTTCAACCCCGCAACCATCAACATCTTCTTCTCAGCCATTTTCCCAGTTAGTGGAGAAAATTGAACTTCTCCCTCCAAGGAAAGTGACGCCTCAGGTATTGTGGGAGCATCTTAAAGCCCTTCAACATACCTGCGCCCTCTCATCACATGCTACTAATCTTCCCAAGACAAAATCTCTTTAGACTCTCAAACCTCAACAAAACCCGTCAAAACTGAAACCTGCATCTACCCCGTCTAAGCCAATCAAGTCACTTGGCGTTCATCCTGTCTCCACCCTCACTCACCTGCAAGTGAAGGTGGACCTAGACCAGACCTTGACTAGTAGTAGTCTTCCAACTAAGTCAAAGAAGACTGCCAGACCACAGAAGTGAACGCCTCTTTCCCCCTCACCATTGCCATCCATTTTGGGCCCCCATCCTTCGACCTTGGCTAGAATCCTTCCCACTCCGGCCTCCAATCAAAACTCATTGCCTCCTTTGCTTCCTCTACCTACCTCCAGCCGTCCCTCTCCCAAAAAGGTGGTACCAATCACCAAGAAAGTGCTGTCTCTGCCTGTCACCACACCATCAACCCATAAGGTGGTACGGAAACCCTTTCCAACTTCACCTAAGCAAAAGTCACTGGCCGCGTGCATATCAACTAGCATAGACCCTTTAGTGGGCTCATACTCGATATTGTGCCGACTTCTGCAGACTTCCAACATAACCCTTCCACCCATCCGACCTTTCCAACCTCTCGAGTCCAAGCCCTCCTGGTTCGATGACACGAAAATTTGCTTATATCATCGTACACTAGGACACGATACCGAGACTTGCTGTGCCCTCAAGGCCGTCATCCACCGCTATATGGAGAAGGACACTCTTCTCCTTGAGGACACTCTTGAACAGACCCCGACTCCTTCCCATCCAACCTCTTCGACCACATCAACATCTCACCAGCAAGACATGACCCCTTCTCCACCTCCCATTTTTGAAATCAATGCTATCCGTATAACCACTAGGTTGCAAAAGGACAAGGAGAAAGAAAAAGCTGCCATTCCTTGGACCTATCCCTTCGTCAAGCCACCTCTTGCACCCAAGCCTAAAATTTTTATCCTTGGCGCGTACCAGCCTTCTTCGTCTTCTTCTTCTGGGCCAATTCACGACTCTATGGTGAAGCAGCTTCACCAGACACCTGTGAAGATGTCCCTTTATGACCTTATCCAAACCTCACCTCAGCACTGTCAAGCCCTCATCCAAGCCTTGCAAGCAGTGGAGGTCCAATGCAAGGACCCCCAGCCACTCGCTGCCCTCATCCATTCTTTATCTCTTGTCGCCTCCATCACATTCAGTGATTCTGAGATTCCCACATCCAACACGGAAGATCAGGATGCCACCCTCTTCATCACTACCTATGTTGATCAGACACGCATTAAACGCGTTATGATCGATGGTGGCGCTAGCATCAACATAATCTCTACCCATGCCTTTGATCAGTTGGCTCTTCCCAAGAATTACATCTCCAAAACTAATGTGATCTTACGCTCTTTCAATGACACCACTGCCATGACCATTGGCACAGTCATCCTTCACATTCACGTTGGTCCACGCACAATCTTGGAGCTCTTATATATCATCGAAGAAGAGTTTCAATACAACATTTTACTAGGCCGACCTTGGATCCGTGCCATGGCCTGTGTCCCCTCCACCCTACACCATTGTGTGAAGTTTGAGCATGACGGGCAAGTCCACACCATTCCCGCTGACCCTTCACCCTTCAAGACTTGCAACACAACCTACCGTCCCAATGATGTCCTCATTCCCATCAAGCCGTCAACTCCGGCACCACCTCCATCTGTGGAAGCTTTGACCAGTTCACAATCGGCGGTCGCCCTCACCCCTCCTCTTCAAGTGCTGACCAAAGACCCCATGGAAGACATCTTCCAATGACTATCACTTGGGGAGTATCGCTTGTTGACCCTAGACATGTTCCAAACTCCACAAGAGTATAGACGCCTTCATCTCTGTCCCAATTATGACCATCAGATTGGGATGGTCGTGCCTTATGGTCCTCCTCACCTCCGAACCAACTTTGTCTATGGGGGGCTCAATCAAGCTCCTACCAACGGCAATTCCCTCTCTTCACCCCAACCTTTCACATCAGATTTCTCATTTCTTGGCAACCCTGCCTTCGCACACACTTACCTTTACAGGTGTGCATGGAAGGGTTTTGGTCTCGGACATTATGAGCAGGGCTCCCATCAGCCCATCGAGCTGCTCAATGATGATGATGCCAAGAAACGGTATGGCCTAGGATATCATGACCCCACTCAAGCTCCTTCTGACCTTTGTCCTGAGCCAACCATTGACCAATCTCCTCCAAACTCACCCATTTCTCCTTCTTCACCTACGGAGTCAGTGGTTTCCATCCCTCCTAACTTTTTCACTATCTAAATGTCATTCTCTTGGGTCCCCTAAATCCATCAACTAGGTGGGGTACCCAAGCCTCTCCTTCTCATCTTCTCTCCATCTGCATTAGTGGTTAGACATTCTTTCTACCACCAAATGACTGGGGGGAGTTCGACTTTTATATCGACTATCATGACCTCGGTCAGACCAATTACCAAGCATCAACCAGTCAACTATCGACAAATATCAACCAGACATCGATCAATCTAGACATTCACCTAGACATTGACCATGACCAAACATTGACCAGACAGTTGACCAAACCATCGACAAGGCATCGACCAATCATCAATCATGACCTCAACCAAACAATCCAACCAAGCATTCAACCAACTTTTTTATCAAAACATTTGACCAATCCACCAACATATCAACCAACTTTATGTCCATCCATAAATCAGCACGTGACCAATATGGAGTGAAGCAAATGAGGCAAATTCGCCCCCAATTGGTTTGGACCTTTTATCATCACGCAAAAGTATGGGTCAGGGACTTATCATCTGTCCTCCCTCGACAGACGGCCAGAACCTGAGCCTCTTAATGCATTGCATCTACGACCATTCTTCTGTTAGTCAAGTACTTGTCCACTTGACACGTAACTTGAGCTCGTCCCTTGAGCAATCCTCATCCTCTTAATCCTCATTCCTTTCAACCCTGTTCCCCTTTAACAAGTCCTCTACAACCCTTTTATGATGCATGGATGCTTTGTCCTAATAAAAGGGAGTCCTTGAACTTCTACAGTCTTGTCCATGACTCAAAAAAAAAAAAAAAAAAAAAATCAAGATGTCAAAACATATCCAAGGTCACAAAATCAAATTCAAAAAGATAGACTGCTCCCTCGAAGGACAGCTGTACTATCATTGTTGTAGCTAATAGACTGATCCCTCGAAGGACAGCTATTCAAACATTATATAAAGCAAAAATATAGACCACTCCCTCAAAGGATGGCTATGACTAAATCTTGCTACAAACAGCAACCTTTCTTAGAAGCTTCCCGCATTGATCAGCTTTGCAACATGACCACTAAATCAAATGACATCTCTATGTAGACTTCCCGCATCGATCAGTCTGCACCAAAAAAAAAATGAGTCATGGACTTGGCTTGCAGTTGTCTCAGGTGTCTCCTATAAAAAGTGGCAAGGTTATTCCTGCTCTTAAACTGGGTTACCCTATCCTCCTCCTATCACCTGCTCAGGGGACTTCGAGCTCACTTTAATGTCAAAGTGATTCGATTACCGCTCTAACACAACACTGGTCAACGACGTAATGCATGAATGGGGATTTTGTTCTAATAACCCCTATCTATGCTTCCTTTTTGGTCCTTGTCAATGAAAGAGCGATTCGCCTTTCACCTTTTCTCTACACTTTGGTCACATTTAACCACATTAATTATCAGCTCAACTCAAACCAAGCTATTTTTCATCATCATGACAATAGACATCATCCTAGTCCATTTTACATAGTTTCTATGGACACCAATACACATGGAAACTATCGACCAGATCTAATTTATGTTAAGCATAAACCAATACTTGCTGAAGCATAAATAGACCTCCATTCATTTTTAGCATACATCCATCACGACTATGGAAACTTGCTAGGGATGAAAGACTCTCGACTAATTCTACAGAATACACCATCTGTAGCATCATCTTATCCTCATCTTACCCTCATCATTTCGACACTTGACCACATCCAATCATCGACCAATCTTCTCAATTCATCTGAACTACATTGGTCTGAGGCCCTATGACCAGGGCTATGTAGGCAACACTCAGATAACTCATCCTCTAAGGTTAGCTCGACCACCCCCATTTGTTCGTCTCTTTGATGGACAAACCCCTTTTTTCTTTCTTTTTGACCTTGACCATGACCAAAAACCAATCATTCAAATATTTTGACGTCCTGCCTACCACTCAGTCTGAACTACATTGGTCTGAGGCCCTATGACCAGGACTATGTAGGCAGCACTCAGATAACACATCCTCTAAGGTTAGCTCGACCACCCTCATTTGTTCGTCTCTTTGATGGACAAACCTTCTCTTCTGTGACTTTAATCACGACCAACTCCATCCACTTTGACCAAGACCAATCAATCTCTCTGACCATTCCTCCCTTTTAGGGAGAACTACATTGGCCTGAGGCCCTTCACACAAGGGCTATGTAGGTAGCACTCAGATCACATGATGTTTTCTGAGGTTAGCTTGGCCACATCCTTTCTTCCATCCATCCCCTTGACTAATGACCATTGGAGATCATGCGTATCTCCTTCGACCTTCGACTACTTCCAAGCCAATGTTGCCTTGGTTGTTTTTGCATGTGTGCTACCTCACGGCTAGTTAGCAGAATTGTCCACAGACTATTTTTGACCTTTCGCAAGTATAAGATCATAAGCCAGTTGATCCCTACTACTTGTGGCATTTTCGTGTTTTTGGGAGCACTTCTTGAGCCTGGGATACCTGGAACACGATGACCATTTAGAGCTTTAGCTTAGATTGAGTAACCCGATCAACAGACGACTAAATGCTGGGGCCCAGTTACTTCAATTTTGGCACTCCTTGACCCTCGACATGCGACAATTTGACCCGATCATCTCGTGAAGTGGTATATGTGCAATCATGACTATTGCAACATTTTTGCTCACACTCTTCTATCCATCTCTCTGTCAAATCGACACTCGATCTCCAGTTCCCTTCTCTCGACTATCGCTTTGAGGGGGGAACACCTCATCCTTTTCCTGGGGCAACCAACTCCTGTTTTTGTCTTGCAATTTGTCAAGAACAATCAACAAGACAAAAAGGGGCAAATGTAGACACCGCAAATGTGTCTGCACCTTGGTTCTCCCCCTTGTCCGCCTCAAACCCATATCCTAACCCTTGGCCCTAGTTCCCTCCTTTCATTTAATTAAAATAACTTAAATATTTTAATTAAGTGGCCCCCTTTCCACCTCACCCTTGCCACCTTGGATCCTCCCTTGGATCCCTCCACCTCCTTCCTAGCCTTTATTATGCCAAATCTTCTCATTATCTTCCTTCCGCACCCATTTAAGCATCCTCATGACCGTTCTTCCCACAATCCCTCGCTCGGCGGTGTGCAAGAATGGGCAGAGGCTATTTTTAGTCTCTGTCCCCATTCTACCACTGCCAACGTTGGTGACCCTTCGGCTGACGTTGGTGATTCTGCCGGTGTTGACAGCCTTCAAGACTACTTTCTGCATCCATTCCAGACCCCGGCCCCTTGAGCTCGCAAACAGAATTCTCTTGGCATTTTGGCATTCTACTCTTCCCCCTTTGGACCTGGTGTAACAGCAGCAATAGGTGTAGGGATTCTTGAGCAGAGATTTCCTCTTACAAAGTCTTTTGTGGTCTCAACAACAGCTCTTCCACTCTTCATTTAGCAAGCTAAAAAGGTAAGCAGAGTCTGTTATTTCATTTCATTCTTTTGTTTAGTTTTTAGTTATTTGGCATATCTGCTGTCTCTTACTCCCTCTATCCTTCCCCCTGAGAGGCTAAAAAGCCTTCTTAGGGCCTGTCCTTTGTACATCTTCCTTTCACCCTGTCCCCCTTTCAGTGCAATCCTAGACAACTTCCTCATCCCTCCTACCAATAAAGACCCTGTACAGGGCACCTAATAAGAACCAGACCATTCCCCAGTCCATTCAAATTTGTCCCTGAACTCTGTCTCGACCCTGTTCACAAACCAGACCCGTCCATAGTCTAGAAACCTGACCAGACCTGACTACAGGCCACTGCCGTGACCGATGCCGGTTATTGCCCCAACTGACGTCGGTAGGATAACCGACGTCGGCAGACTAGACAACCGATGCCGACAACATTCCCGACCTCAGCGACTGTCATTAGCCTGACCGCTCCTTTCAGGTAATCATTGGTCTTTTCTTTCCTTTCTAATTTGTTTATCACTTCTATATTCTGGCATTCTGTATTTTCTCAGTCTCTTATCTGTCCTTTATTAGTGGGTTGACCTCCCTTGAGGAAGTTTTCACACTTTCAGGAACAAGCTTTCGCTTGGCAACCCACTGCCTATCCATCTAACATTTTCTTGTCCAAGTTATTTTATTTGCAGGTGTCATTCCTCCATAGCCAAAGAGGGGTGCTCACAAGCGTCTGGATTTACGGTGCACGAACTTTATCCAGGTACTTCTAGCCTTGTCCATTTATTTAGTTTCTTTATTCATCTTTTGAATGTAGAAAGCAAATTAGCGATAGAAACAATTAGATCAATCTCTCTTAGAGACTCCTAAGTATAAATACTTCATATGGAGGATATGTCAAGTGTATACAACTTTAGGATGAATATAAGGTCTTCTCTCATGACACTACCAATTAGATTCTACTTCAAACATGATTACCATCACTTCTACACATCATATGACTTGTTTAGACAATATCATAGAAACTAGGTGAAGCCAAGGACCTAAAAATGAATATGAAACTTAATAAATTCTAAAAATCAACAAGAATTAATCACACTAAGCTATCAAGACAAATATTTACTAGTCCTTATATTCATTCAAAAGGTTTTCAAGATAAAATTTAGATAGAGTTTCATCATACCCAGTTGAGGGATGCTTAAAATGGTATTCGATCCTAAATTTATAGAACGTGATAAAGATAAAGAGAATATAATCTAGCATGGAATTGGAATTTATATTCCATAATGATCTTCATTCACTCCACCATTAGTTATAGGCATCAACAACAACTCCATTCTCTCTCTCTCTCCATGTGTTACCTCAGCTAGTTAGTGGTCTTCAATGATCATTTTGGGTGTTGAGGTGTATTGGATATGAGTTTATTTGGTCTTATTTGATCTAATTAAAAGAATTATCATCCAAACCTGGTCAAAGACTCTCCTTTTGGTAGTTATAAGGCAAAAATGTGGTCCATATTGTCCTTCATGAAGCACTAACAAGCCCATCCCTCTTTTAAATGTCAATAAGGTTGAAGAAAGTTTCCCCATCCTTCATTTTGGGTTTTAAATGTTCCTAATCACCTACATTAGGAAGTTACAATGGTTTTAATGACTTTAATTTACTCCCTTATCATCCCTTTATGCCAATAGTCATCCTTTCTTGTTGACCAAATAGTCCTATTAGGCAACTTGGCCTAATCACTTGATGCTAGCTACTTGGGTGACAATGAGACTTGTATATAACCTTTAAAATAGGTAAATTAGTATTTTTCAAGTATAATAAATAATTTCACACCATGATAAATTCCTTCTCAACAATGCATATCTATAACTTTTCCTCATTTAGGTGACTATGTCACCTTTCGCTAGCTTTTTAGTGTAGACCTGTAGGAACATTTCCAAGATGAAATAAGAGTAGTTTGTGATCTAAAAAGGTGAAAAAATTTCATACCACCCTCATAAATTATCTTCAACTATTTATCCAACCATGTACCTTGAAATTATCACTAAATATTAAAAAAATAGTGTTTCTACTGGATCTGTACAACTATCTATACAAATCAATGCCAGGGTAGGACCCTCTTAAAGTGCACAAGGATTTTTAGGTATATCCAAAGCCAAGTTAGGGAATTTGAGTGAAAATTTATAAATTTTTATTCCATATGGTCTTTATTAGGGTTTTAGAGAGGTTTAGGGGGGTTTGAACTCTTAACAATAGTTCATAAAGGTTAGGCCTTCAACTTATGAATTAATTCCAACAAATTATAGTAGACAAGGCTGATCAGCGTTTATCACATGCTTATGACCCCATGTAGATCCTCCATATAGGTCTGAGCACAAGAAGGTGCTCTTTGGGTGACTCCTTTACATTTTGTGCACTCTCAAGGCTATTTTATAACAAAATTCCCAATCCTGACCTTTCCTCTAAAAACTAACACCTCTTAGACATATAAAAATCCTAGCAGTATGATTCCATGATGATTTAAAGTCCCACTAAACCTTTATTATCCTCTAACTTTAGTCTTCAAGTAGTCATATCTTGAGAAGGTTATTAGGCGAATAGGTCTAATTATATGGTTCTTGGGTTTTTTCTTCAAAATAGAGTTTTGAGAGCACTTGGCCACCTCTATGAGTATATAATATACCTATTATATCTTATGGGTCACTTTTATTGTCTTGGTTAATCCACTTGCTTTCTTTTCATTCATGCATAGTCAATTAACCAGGCACTTAGGCATGTCTGTAGGTGGTCATTTTGAAACCCCTTTGACTTATTGATCCCTCCCACACTTCAAAATCATGTAAAATATGTTGAATTATCTAATGTATTGCACATAATCTTACAAAAGTCCTCCTTATGCCTATGGTAGTATTCTTCTAGGTCTGATCTGTACATTATATACCCTATACGTGAAAACTAGTGATTCATTTAGATGCTCATGATACTTGAGGTGATTGTCAATATCATTTATTGACTCAAATATAATCATCATACACCTCTTTATGACCTTAGGCCTACCATGAGGTTTTTCACAAGGATGAAGATGGGGTCTTGAGGGATTAATGATGGCTTTAGGCCTTATAGCCTTAAATTGAGTCTCAAGACTTTCACTCACTTGTAGGTGTGTTGGTGGATTCAATGTCAACATATCACCCTTTCCCATTTATTTTAACCCTTTTTCACTTTTCTTCAATTACCTAGACTCCCATCTCTATCCCTCTCTATTGAAGTATTGTCATGACCATCATTGCCTAGCTTGAGTGTTTGAGTCAGTTGTTCCACTAGAGACCTTAGTATTCTTTTCTCTCCTTATATAGTGATTATGAAGTTTGAATCCCATGTAACATGATATAAGGGTTTGGTAACACCTTTTTAATTGGACTTACCTCAACCCTATTCTTTAAACTCCTTATATAATTAGGCACATAGGCTTGTGTGTCATGGATGACTTATCTAGACTAGAAAACTTCCTCAAACTTGTAACATCATCATATGATATCCTGAGGAAGATGGATTTCACAATTAGCGTATGGTTACCAATACATTTTCTTTTGACATTTCCATTCACATTAGTTAGGCACCCTAACTAGTTAGGTAGGCTTACCTCACTAAACATTCCTAATCTAGCTCGTTGAACTTATCCTTTCAAGTTTCCTTTGCTTTTCCACAACATGGTCTTTGTGATTTTCCCCTGTGCTTGATCTCTCTATTTCATTTTCCTATAACATCATATATTCAATGTCAGAGGTAGATTTATTAAAGTCCTATAGGTGGTGATCTAGGTGCATGATTATCAATGGAGCTCTTTCAAAGGCCCTTGAATAAAAGGAGGGATTATATACTATGTTAGATACTTAGTTTCCCTTTGTTGAATCTCAATACCTCTATTTAAGATAATCATATAAATAACCTATGACCCTTTCTTTCACCTTGTAGGTTTATCTGTATAATAATTTTGGGAAAACCCTTTGAAGGTTGGGCATGAGCGATCTTCTAAACTTGATCATAGCTTCTCAACAACGTCCATACTTGGATAGACCCATTTTATCACAATCCCATTGGGTCCTAATGGTTTGGTATAAATTTTGACACTGCCTCCATACCTTAGGCTTGGGCATAATGGTTTAAAAATGTTGATGGTGATGATATAGTCCTATGAAGTTCTAAGTTTAGAGACCAAGGCCTACTATGGAGTGGGATTATATTGATAAGGCCATTGCATAGTAGATACCCTTGGAGAGGTTCCATATGGACTATTGACTCTTGTTCAAGATAATCTATGGGGAACCTAGACACCCCTATTCATATACTCAACAAGGAAAGAGATATGGATTTAGTTAATTAGACACATGAAGGGATGAATTGAAACCTAGGATTTCATGAATACCTTAAACAATGCTAATGAACCTTAAACTTTGATAAATAGGTATATTAAAGCATTGGGAGCTATTTTATGGTTTCTTGGATTTGAAAACCCTAATGAGGCATATTAGTTTTAAAATAGTATCTTACACATTAATACAACACCTTTGCATGATCCATAGTGTTATAATTATCTTCAATATCCATCAGCATGAAACACTCAATTCACATTTTCACTAAACGTTAACTACATAGGTAGTCTCATTTGAAGGTAGGATCTTAAAGGATTTGAAGGTTAATTTGATCATTAGGTACACCATCAACAATGATAAAAATTGAATGGATCTCTTTAGAATATATAATTACAATCAAAATACTATTCTTGACACATATTTTGCATTGAATTCTCCAAAATGAGAAGAACTACTATCTTCAACCTAAAAGTGTGACCATATGAAGATTTACTTGCTCCCACAAGCTCACATGTGCCAAGTTAGGGTCTGAGGTGAAGTGGTAAAAACTTTAAGTCTTGTATAATAAATAAATAATCACCATTTTATTCAAATAGGTCATAAATGCATTGAAATTATTCCAATATTGACCCTGTGTAGATTCAGAAGACTAGTTTGAATGCCTAAGTTCTTAATTAGATATTAGCACCACATTTGGGACACTACAACCACATGGCATTAGTGTCCCCAATTGGGTGATACTGACCTTATATTTAGATATTACAAATGGATAGTTTTTTATATGTGTTACCCTCCCCAAGTTGGCCTAACCTCATTTTATTATCCTCACAAGCAACAAAACCCTATAAATACAAGTTTAATACACCTTTATTCACTAGATGAAAAATAAAAGGAAAAGGTATTCAAACCAAAGATAAAGTGGTAAAAAATCAAGGTATTTGATCCATATTCTATGATAATTTATACACACTACCATATACATCATCCCTAAGTTTTTAATATTTTTATACTCCAAATTCATGGTAGTTTTCAATCCATTAAGGGCTAAACTCTATGAACCATTGTTGATAAGATTGGAGACCTAAAGCTACCTTTTGTGACCTAGAGGAGATTTATGACTATGTATGTATATAAATGGAATCAAAATTGCATTAAATGTATTTAAAACACCTTAATTACATATGTAAGCCTCATGAGTACCTGTAAGAGCCATAATCTTGGCACATGTGGAAGATAAGTATAAGAAAATGGCCTAGAAACTATACTTTCAAGCCTATTTTCAATTGTTTGAATGAATGGTGTCCTTTTAATTAGTCAAATATACCTATTAGGCCTTGGAAAATTTATAATCAACTCAAAAATCCAATTCAAAAACTTTCATTATGTTTATATAGGTTTCAAGTCACTAAACTAGGCCTCAATGAATATTGTTCTCATATTTGAATAGAGGGTTGAGTTTGGGGACCTTCTTAAGGTCACCAAGGGCATAAGAACCCTTAGAAAATATTTAGACACATATATAATCACCATTATATGATTATTTAGGTCATTAAAAATCCAATGCTAATGGCTATAGGTAAAATGGAAGAATTTTTGCATAGACAATCCACTAGTCATGTTTTTGAGAACATTCAAGGAAACATGAATGCCTCTACCAAAATTTTAAGATTTTATCAAGTTGAAAATATTATTAAATAATAATAAAATACATAAACACCTATGACCTTAGTTTTTAAATCATAAAACATGGACAAAGTCTGAATAGAATTTTCAAGTCTATATGGAGTTTATATTTGATGTATACTTACAGCCCTCTCCAAATCTCTTGTTAGTAAGTTGTGGAAACTAATTTGAAGATGTTACATAATATTTGATATATATTACATTACATTATAAAATAAATCCATGATATTTATAATATTTTAATGACCATCTTCAAGCAAAGGCTAGACCTTGGAAGAAGACATGGGCTAGTCTTCATTGCATTCCTTTAGATCAAACAAGATTGGACATGAAATTACAAGTTATAATGATAGAGATAAAAGTGTGAAGAGGTATAATATTTAATTATCACTTTTACCAATATGATAAATGCATTTCAAGTTCAAATAATGGAATATATAGATGCCAATGGGGTCAACTAAGCCCTATGTCAAGGTATCAACTTGTAACTCTTTAATCAAGAAAGGGTAGATTCATGAGATTACGGATGAGTCATAAAAGTTAAAGTTACACTTTTACACCACCTCTCATAAGGCCATCATAAATCCAAGTAAACACATGTTGAGGATAAATAATATTACTAATTTTTCACCTTGTATTGTCATGTTAACTAGTTTCATGATAGATGGCAGTCATAATAGGCTTCTTACATGTCCACCTTCTCTCTCTTCTCCATTATTATATATATATATATACTCCTAAAAACGAAATTGTAAAGGATCCTCCATGTTAGTAGGATGAAAAATTAGTAAAATTGACACTTTTTATGGTTTAAGTGAATGCAAATTATTTTTTGTATTCTTTATTTCATATTTAGTATTTTCATGGTGAATTGTTGATGAATGCTAGTGTTGATGTTCAATTTCCTTGTATTTTAACTCTTAAGTCTTACCATTTTTTGAGTAAGTTATCTTCTTGTAGATAATATTGTGTTTATTGAGTGTTTATGATAATTTTAAGTTTGTAAAACCTTCATTAATAATTATAGGACTTTTGATTGTCCATGTTAGTTTATGTATCAATTACAACCTCCTAATTTTTATACTTATGCTATAAATATTTCTTGAAGTTGTATGATCATATTCAAATTTTTCTTAACCTTATTTTAAAATCATAGACAAGAGGAGGAGACTTAATATTTGGTGCACCACCCCTTTTTCTATTTTCTTTCAAGTTTATCTTTCCCTTTTCATTGTGATTTGAGTTGGTGTAGCGATAATATAGGTATAACATCAAGGGATCCAACCCTCTCTAGAGGTTATCTTTAGTCATAGGGCACCCATGGCCTTAGAGAGTTTCTATTTCATATATTGAATGAGGAGACCTAAAACATCTCCTCAAAAGGTGAAACTTAAAGTGAAAATAGTTTTGGCATGCTTGGTGGGACCCAAATTCAAAAATATTGCTCAATATTGATGTTGATCTTGACATAATTAAAGATTTAATAACATCTACATTCAACATATAACAATTCCAATTATATTTAAATTATCCTGGTTACAATATTAGTGTCTATTTTTCATTCAAAATGTAACTACAAGATCCTCTACTAAGGGTACTCATTCTGAGTTTGTATAATTACCTTATCATTTTGTTAAGAAGAAAAGATTTATCAGTACACATCCTTATCTAAAAATATGTTTTGTTGCCAACATATCCATAGAAATTTTTTGTTTACTTCTAAATTTCAAGATGGAAATGCCTATAAATCAAGATTTTTTACATTTAAATTGTGGAAATCTACTTAATCTATCTCAAAGTGATGATATATCTATTTCTTCCCTTAAAATCATCCCATATTTCATTGCAAAGGATTTCACCACTCCTATTGAGCATATAAGATACATTGCTAATATTTTTTCTATGCATCATGTGATAAAAGAGAATGTATAAATAATATTTATAGCCACTTAATTCAAAATAAATTTTCTTCAATGGCATATATTTTTAATTTATTATTCTATTACCACTTGGGATGAATTGGGAGAACAATTGTGTAAGAAATTTGAAGATATGAGAGATCATTTATCCTTGGTTGAGAAACTAAATACCATAAAGAGGGATTATAAATAATTCATGGTTGATTTTGGTTATAAATTTAAAAATACTTTGGATATGATCCTATCCATATTCAATCCCACAACAAACTATGCATTCTTGTACTACTTTACAACTTTGAATAGTGACATAGAAATAATGATCCAATCAATGGGGAAATATATTACCTAAAGAATGTGAGGTAGAAATGAGGGATGATAATTATCTTAACCAATTTTTTAATATTTATTAAATCCTTCTTATTAATTTTTTTTCTATAATTACATCCACTTACTCCTTATACACCTCTTTTATTTTCCACATCAGCTTTTGTTCCTTATTCAAGAAATCAACAAAAGGATGTCTCTACTCCTCCTAATGACTTGTATGAAGTAAATATTATTTTAAAAAGTTTTTTAAATGAAATTTTAAACATAAATAGGTAGTAAACTTAGAAATATAATCCTTGGAAGCCACATAATCAGGTCAATCAGGCCAATAGACCTCCTTTCCAAGGTAACTATCAAGGTCAACTATATATTACCAATGTTAGGCCTTACAATAACTAGAACCAAAATGTTAATAACTCTTTAAATTGGTAATTTAATTATGATCAGCTCAAAAATCATATTATATACTCAAATTATGTGTCCAATCACACTCCCATGGTGAAAGGTGTTAAAGCTTCTAAAGGTACTCAAGATTCTAAAACCCCAAATTTTAGAAATGCCACCATAAGGAAAAGATAATAAAAGGAAATTACAACATGATTTGAAATTTTTAATTGGAAATAAGGATATTATTGTGTGATGAATCAGTTTGGAGGCATAAATAACATTGATACTCCTATGGTATCCAACACAAAGGCTAAGAAAAGAACAATAAGAGGTAATTCAAGTACTTATTCCATCTAATCAAGTGATTAAATGGAAAAATAGGGATAATTAATTAAATTAAGTGTAATTAATGTATAAAAATCATAATATAAGTGTTTTTCCTCTAAATTAATATTCACAAGCTCAAGATAGTGTCGTTGCTCCTAAGGGATAACCAAAAGTTCATAGTTATTTTTTTAACATTTTTGATAAAATGAATAAGGCACATGTCAATATATCAATGTGGCATAAATTTTATATCCCTAGATAAAAACATATACTTTAATAAGATATATCAAACCTCAACCTTGTAACTAGACTAGCTATGAAAGAGTAGGTTGTCCTCATGAATGAAGCTCAACCCTAAAGGAGGGAAATTAGTCAAAAATGATAATACTACTCCATTATATATTTATCTCATTATAGGTGAGTCTTTAGTCCATAATTTTATGATTTATAGTGGTGTTATTAACTCTATAATTCCCAAGTATGTGGCTAATAAACTAGGTCTAAAGTATGAGCCAATTACCAAAGGAGTTTTGTAACTAAATGGGACAACCACTAAGATTATAGGTATCATCAAAGTTCTTAATTTAACCCTACATTGTTTCCCCACTATTTTAATTCCTCAAGATGTTGTAATATACCTACCACTTTTTGGGATCATGTATGATCCAAAGTTAATAATTTATTAATTATTTTGTTTAGTTTTTTATTATGTTTGAGTTATTTACCTGTTTATTGGTTTTATAACTAGTTCCTTCTTTCAGGATCTTTTTAAGCTTAACATTGTACAAAAATAAGATATGAATATTTACATTGAATATATTTGGATAATTATGCATCCTCATCATGGTTGTAATAGTGTTATTAGAGCCATGCCAAAGAGTGTATATCGAAGTTCTATTTTTATTTTTTATCATTCCCTTCACTTTTATGGCACAACTATTTTGATAAAAACAACTGTATAATAGAAAACTAGATTAAAATAGATTATAAAGATACATACTAGCTATTCATTGTAAAATAATCACCATGTTATTTAAATATGAAAAAGGATGAAGTGGATGGATAAAGGGATCGATTTGGATGGTAGAGGGCTCAATTTAGACAACAAAGGGATCAATACAGAAGTAGGCACCATTTGTAGAAACCACCACATTATGAAATAGTTATAAATTAATAATATTTTTTATTTAAAAGTATTCACTGAATTTTGAGGTTCCTATAAAAAACCAAATATAAATATAGGGTCTGATTTCATCAAACTAAGCATGAAGTCCATTCAAACTTTTTTACAAGAAAAGTGAACAAAAAGGTGAAATTATTTTTTACATGTTTAAAATCAGGTTTTTATTTTTTAAAAATTAGACAATCTTAGTTGTTGAAAATCTTAAAAAGACATATTAATATTCATTTTAGGATTGGACATACACAAATTACAAGCACATAAAAAAGTAAGGTCAAGGGTTAAAAACCTTTTGTACTTGTATTTTGATCAAATTTAGTATTTTGATCTTATTTTTGGTGTAAAGGGAATCAAAAGAGGTAGAATAGTTAATTTTTGATACCATAAGGGTGTAAATTTTTTTATCTCTAAACATGTTTTATATCTAATCTAATTACAAAGGTAAATAAAAAACCCCGAGTAGCATTCATCTTGTTTCTTTACTTCTTTTGTTGCATCATCATAACATTTGTGAGTTTGATCTTAAAAAATGGCAAATTATCCCCTAAAAATTACAAATAATGGATTAATAATATGGATACCACCCTAATCTTTAATTATTTATGGGAAATCATAGAGAAACAAACCACACCACCAACTAGAGCCACAAAGTTGGTTGAGTACAAGAAACATGACAAGTGTGCACTCATACTTTTAAAATAATCTTGTACTTAGAATATTATCATTAATATTGAGGTAATTAAAATTGTTACATAGAAATTATGGAAATAATTAGAGGATTTGTATGATAAGAAACCTAAATACAAGAATATTGACCTTCTTATTTAGCTTTTGAAAAATAAACTGTCAAATAATGAAGATGTCTCTAAATATATTTCCCCCATAAAAACACTAAAACAAGAGTATTATACTACAGAGGGTAAAATGGATGATGAAATGTTTATTTAAATCATATTTAATGGCCTTAGTTCTACATACACCAATTTTTTTGAAAATTTATAGCTTAGTGATAAGCTTAATGGTTCCACATTTGAATCCATCTTAGAGTTATTGACCCGACATCAGAGACAATTTGAAAAAAAGAAAAGTATGCCTATTAAAGAGGATCACTGTGTAAATAATAGGTCCCTAACATATAAATTATAATTTTTTATATTTTTAGTTTCATAACCACTCTCTGAAACACTCCCAGAGACATTCTACACATCATTCTGGATGGTATCCACAACATTCACATCAACACTCTCTAGGGTCTTCCAAATGCATATATCATCATAAGAATTATTCTCACTCCTATAGTTGTTTTAATGATTCAAATTATTTTAGATCTCATCTTCATAGGAAATATCCAAAATGTTTCAAATGTGGTGGTATTGGACATCTTGCAGATGTATGTCCTTCTCAATGACCCTGTTATCCACATAAAAATAAAGTTGGGGAAAATTATGTGGATCATTTTAGTGGTATTTATTATAATTACTCCAGCTATTATAGTTATTTTTAAAATTTATTTGATCAATAAGAATACTATATGGTTTAGGTCTATGGTTATGATAGACTTGATAACTTGTTCTAAGTGATCAATAATTCACCCATCTTGTGCGAGCTACTAGGCTAAAAAATAATATATATTATAGTATCATTTTTTGGTTTTTTTCTTAGTTTTAGTTATATTTTAGATTTTTTTATCCGATATTCAATACTTGGAGAAGACAAATTTAATTATTTTTTATTTCTCTCGATGTACAACTTCTCACCTCTTACCTGATGAGGGGAGAAGATATTGTATTTGTTGATCTTTGATCAGTCTTCGATGATAGTAAAAGTTGATAGGGGTTTATAACACATTTATTATTTACCAAAGGTCATCAATGTTTGTTATGAGTAATGATTATTTTTGATACATATCACATGTTTTTCACTTAAGTGGGTTTTTATGTGGGACTTTATGTGGGTCGATGTAGTTGGGCATGCCTGATCATGTTCTACTATTGTACGGTATGATGATCACTAGGATGAGTAAGATCTGATCTTGTTTATTATCCATTTTTTGACACAACTCATAGGGGAAAACTTCTTTATGGAGTGGCATTAATTTTTGGTCAGTGTTAGAGGTATAATTCACCACTTGTAGTTGCGATAAAGTTTCTTTGATGATTTCAGATTCATTATTCTAGATCATTTATATTTTATACCTCTTTGGATCAAAGGAGAGTTTTTTGGGATATTTTATGATCCAAAGTTAATAGTTTATTAATTTGTTTATTTATTAATTTGTTTGTTCAAGTTATTTACCCATTTATTAGTTTTATAACCAACTTTTCTCTCATAAGCTTTTTAAGTTTACCTTTGTACAAAAATAAGATATGAATATTTACATTGAATATATTTGGATCATTATTCCTCCTCATCTTGGTTACAACACCACCCTATTTTTTCATATGTCTATCTAGGGAGTTCACAACCATGATTAGGGGATTTTTATCATTAGATTTGTCTTATATGGTGTTTAGAGCTAGGTATGATACCAAATATAAGATAAAATCGAAACCAATTACTAATAATCACATGAAACCCTATATTCCTAAGGTTTCCAACATTAATTTTACTATTATTAAATAAGGGCACCCCTATGTTGATCAAGAAACAATTTTTTCCCTTAAATACATACTTGATCTCTTTATTGATGAGTGTGGAGTTAAAAATCATAAACACAGTCCATATAAGTTCATAGAAGAATCAGGCCTAGGGGCATATTGCTTACATGAAGAAGGATATTTGATTATAGAATTAGTAAATCCTAGTGAGCCCGTGGATGGTCTATATAAACTATTATTTGGCATATCTGAGAGTAAGATTGGTGTAGGAGGTGGTGAATTATTGGTGTCTCCATTTAAATAAATTTTCTATACCAGTTTCATAATTCAATTTAGTTGTACTTAAAATGTAGTAGAGTATGAAGAACTTGTGCATGGCATTCAATGGGCTAGGAAAATATGAGTGAGTGAATTACATGTGTTTGGTGATAGTGACTTGATTGTTCACTAAGTGAGGGGGCAAAATGTAAAAAAAAACTCTGTGCTAAAGTCCTACAAACATAAGGTTTGTGATCTTATAGAATATTTTGAGGATTTCAATATATAAGCCATTCCAAGAGAGGAGAATAATCATCCTAATAGGTTGGTTGTAGTTTGAAATTATTTTGATATCCCCAATGATGTCAAGAATTCAATATGTCAACCACATATCAAGGTAGTGATAAGGCATTCAATTCCTAACAATGATGTTAATTGGAAATTCTTTGATAGTGAAAGATAAATGTCATTATTTCTCCAAGATGAGGCTAACTTCTCTTTATGAAATTAATCTAAGTTGTAGTTGCAATATAGTGATCATATTGTACATCTAAGGTTAAACAAGCTCCCTAAATGTCTAGTGACACTTGAGAGAATTATTAAAAATGATGATCAAATGAATAAAAATAATATAAACATATCTACCTATCAAGGGAATTATGAGAAGGTCACCATATTCAAAGACAAACTTCTTGCACTTGGAAAGGTATGTTGTAAAGAAGACATATTTGTATTCAGTGATTTATGCAAAAAATTTGAAGATATATTTTATTTGGAGTAGAGTGATCTCAAGGGTTTTGATCCTAACTTAGATCAACACACTATACATCTAGATACAGATTATGAACAAGTAAGGAATAGGAAAATACCTTCCAACCAAAGGGTGTAACCCCTCATGAGGAAAGAGTTGACAAAGTTGATAGAGTATACAATCATCTTCCCCATCAAGCACTCATCTTGGGTTTCTAATATAGTTCTTGTAATAAATAATAAGGGAGAGATAATATTGTGTGTAATTCAAGTACTTTAACAAACTTTCATTAATGTATCACTATCATTCACCTTCCATGGAATAAATCTTATAAATGGTAGTAGTTTCTGATCATTTTTCTCTCCTTGATGTCTATTCAAGGTACAATCATATTTAAGTACAATAAAAATACCCATATAAGATAGATTTTATTAAAAAATAGAGCACAATTGCATATAATAATATGACTTTTGGGTTTTCTAATGCTATATATACTTTATAAAGAGTCATTGACATGGCATTTCAAGGTTTGATAAATGAGATAATTTTATTTATCTTGATGATATCACTATTTTCTCTAAGGATGAAATTAATAACTTGACTCATCTTAAAAAAACATTTGAGAGGTGTAGATAGTTTGGGGTCTTTCTTAATCCTAAAAAGTCTATATTTTTAGTCTATGAAGACAAAATCCTAGGCCACATTATCTCCAAGAAAGGACTCTCCATATTTCCTAAAAGGGCAAGTGTTATCTTGTCCTTGTCATTTCCTAATCAAAAAAAAGTGATGCAAATTTTATTTGGAAAAATCAACTTCATTATGAGATTTAGACCTCATTTTGATATTCTTGACAAGACTCTAACATCCATTTTAAAGAAGAATTAGACTTTAAGTTGGACTAGAAAAGGGAATGTTTTGGTGCCATCAAGAAAGCCATAGATCAAGATCAAACACTTAAAAATCCTAATTTTATAAAATAATTCACCTTTTATGATTTGGGAAATGATTATGTTAAGTCATCCATGTTGACACATTCAAATGAGGAAGATCTTGAACATCCCACTACTTTCTTCAGCCAAGGGTAGAAGACTATGAGTTAAGTGTTGAGGTCAACATACACCTGTTTTTGAAAATTGGGACCCTTGAGATACTTTGAACCTTAACTATGAAAACCATGGCATGTTTTGAACATTATTAGAATTTTAATATCATCCACCTTGATAAAATTGGCTTACTGATTTATGGTTTTGCTTTGAGCTTTCCTAATATTTCTAATGATTGGTCTTCAAGTATTATAAGTTGTAGGTTTCATAGACCCCTATTGAAAAGATCATGCTTAAAATTTGTAGATTGACTCTATTCAATTTTTCACTAGCCTTTAGTTTGTGAAAATTTGATTTTGAATTCATGTTCTCAAATCTCCCTTCCAAAAAACATAGCATTAACCCTTGGTTCAAATTTACATTTGGTGGGAAAATTTTAATTTGTTTTTGGACTCAAGATCAATTTTTATGTTAAGGCCTAGTCATGTTTTTTAACATGACCAAACCTTAGCCTAAAAATTATTCTTAGCCCTCATTTATTTTCACCTTATATTCCTTATATTTCTAATGTAGCCCAAGGTTATGCTAGCAAGATACATTTATTCTAATCATGTTCCCTTTTGCTAAGAAAATAAACCTAATGTTTTGAACCTATGGCCCCATTCATATTTATCAACATAAACAAGACCTTAGTCTTAAAGCTTTATCCTAAGCTTATATTTATTGGGGACTAAATTTTGTATTGGTAGGTTCCTTTTTATTTTTTCTAGCATGCTTTCCTTTATTATTACCTATTTATCCTAAATCCTTAATGTTAAATCCCCATTCTTTTTTATTAACATGAGTGAGACCTTAGTCTTAACATTTTATCCTAAGTCTTATTTCATCCTAGGTCTTAACTTAAAAACCTTGCTCCTTTGTAGATACGATGGTATGTGATTCATCATAGCTTTTAATAGATAGAGTAAAGCCAACATTAAAAATTCAAAGGTTCATGAAGTTCCACAGAGTGACCACATGGCACTCCCGCATTCAAAGTTTAATGTCAATAGGGTCCTAAATTTTAAATAGAACCAATGGTGTGAAACTACTTAGATCAGGATTGAAATTCTCTTGCTTCATCACAACTTTTAATTGTATAGAGAAAATTGAATTAAAGAGCCCAAGAAGGCCTATGGGGTCACCACACAACACTCACACATTAGAACATAATAACTTCACAAGCTTAAATTTGATGTTCTTGTGAATGTCATTTGACATTCATGAGGCCATCATTGATGTTAGTGAGACCATCAAATGCAAGATCATATAACATTTTATCTAGGCAAAAGGGGCATGCTTTAGTCATTTTAAGGGTCATTTATGATTTAAAATTTATCATAAAATATCTTAACCTAAGTCTTTTTGTTTTTATTAATATGAAATAGACTTAGCCTTAAGAATTTTAGCCTAGATTATTTTTATGACCATGCATTGATTAATGTTCATGCATCTTGCAGGATCCAATAGTCCATGCTTCATATTACCTATTGATCCAATGATGCAAAAATTTTGACAAATTTTTGATAGAGGTCTAAGATCCCATGGGATTGACACATGGTGGACATGCATTCAATATGCAACTGACAAAGGTGCTAGATCTCAAAAAGCCCATGTAGGTGCCAAGTGGCACAACCATGGGGCTAGATACCAAAAGAAACCAATGACATGAAAGGGCCTAGATTATGATCAATGGCCCATGCTGATCCTTGGATCTTAATCTAATGGTGAAAATCAAAAGTCATTTCTAAACTCCAACGACTAGTTCTTTGAAAGAATTTATGAAAAATGCCATGAAAGGTGCCGAATAGATGCCAAATAAATTCCATTCAAGAATAAAATAATAAAAAAGAAGATCTTGAGTTCTCAAAATATGAAATTATAAAGGGCAAGGTCAAAATAAAATTTGAGGCACATATGAGCCAATGTTCAAATAAGCTACTACCATTAAAGCCTTAAAAGGCCCTAAAACTTGCTTAAAAATCCCTAATTTGAGATCTAATTGATCATAGTTAATCTAAATAGAGTTTAATTATGATTTGAGCATAAGAAAACTAACCTAAAGACCATTTGAAACTAATTGTGAGCAATTTTCAAAGTTTGAAATCCATGACAGCTTGAAGGTAAAAATTCAGGTGTGAGATAGAATTGTATTTGTCTACAAACAATGGAGGGTCTTCAAGGACATAGACCTAGACATTATTACATTAAACATAGGAAATAGGAATTGGTCTCAGATATTTTAGACCATTTAAAAGATCTAAGGCATCACTAAAGAAAAACAAATGATTTTTACCATGACTAGAAGGTATGATGACCTAGTTGCAGTCTAGATTGCCAGTCTCTACCATGTAGCTGGCACACCAAGGTAATCCATTGTATAGACTTCCTTAGTCCCATTTTCAAGGATTGTATGATTTATTAGGGTTGGATTATTCATGAAAGGACATTTAAAATAATTAAATTCATTTCCCCATTGGCCTTAGAGAGTTATTACAAGACCCCAAAACCCTAAGCGGATTTGCCCACTATTAAGGAATGGACTGGTAGGAATGATATAGACTCCATCCTTAGGCCATGGTTGCTCTAAGGGAGCCATGTAATCTAATACCCTATTTTTAACATCCTAATTTCCCAATTTTGAGAAGGGGTTAAGCTAATCATGACTCTATTTAATAAAATCTCTAGAGCCCTTTTAACTACTTATGTAAACAAGAATTGGGTGTCTTAAATTTAATTTATGATAAAGAAAGGGATCACTCTTCCAATTTCAGAGATGATCAACATATATCTATAAATACAATTCATAGCCACTAAGAAGAAAACCAATAACCAGTTCTTTATGATGACCTATCTATTGGATGCCTTACTAGCCTCCACCAAAATCCCTCGTATAAGGAATTAGTCACCTGAGGGTAGATTCATAGTCACAATTATTCAAAACTACATATTTTCTAATATAGTCACCACATGTAGTTTATTTGTGATTGTGTCTATCCTACTTTAGTATCATCCATCATAGGGATCCCTATGACTAGAGTAAGCCCTTTAATGAAGAAATATGTGGATCTAATGGGATCCATCTAGTTGTATCTAGATTATACATTAATCAGAATTGAAAGGATTATTATCCAACCTTATAGGTTACCTATCTATGTTCCCATCAAGATGGTAGAGTGAGAAATTGTATACCAACTTCTTAATGGTGTGCACAGAGTGTGCAAAGACAAGAGGAAAGGCCTTCTCCATCCCTTTCCTTTGATTATTAGAAAGACTCTGTTACAAAATTAGGATCAAGTGAACATTATGGCTAGGCATAAGGACTCTTTCAAATTACAACCTGATGAGCTTAATGTTGATGCAGTGGATTTGCACCTAAGGGAGGAGGCTAAGCTCCTATCTTTCCACACGCAACAATGGAAACTCCCTTCTCACCTATGGGACAAGTGAAGCTGGAGGGGAGAGTCTCTAGATAAGGGCTAGCTCCCTCTGATGTATCTTTAAGGAGTTGGTTTCTCCTACTGCTAACAAACAAATGTAAAAAAGGGGGGATGAAAAGGGAGAGAGAGCTGCTAAAAATAGAACCTAAGCCTAAAAAGGAAAAAGGTGATACACCATAAAAGTGTGACCCACCTAGCCTAAATATACACTTTTCACCAAAAGGAAGTGCCCATACACTTCATCTGAAGTTGGAAGTTCTTCTGCAACAATCAGCTAGGGGTCCATGGAAGTACAGGGAGGAAGGAACTAGCAAAGGTGTTCTAGGACACACTTTGATAGCCTATTCATAGGCACCTATATTCTTTCTATAGACACTTTTGCTAGACCTGTAGAAAGGAGACTTCACAATGTACTAGACATGTTGTGATCGATCTGTGAAAGCATGAAAGACAATGACTTAACACAAAAGAAGAAAATATACATATAATTTAAAGTGCAAGTCTAGATGGAGGTAAAAATAACTAAGTTCTGATTTAAGGTAAAATCTGGCAGAGCTCTGCCTTACAAGCCTGAGAGATTTTCGGGCAGAGTTTTGCCTTAAGGCCAAGAGAGTGGATGCTTTATCAAATGAGAAGCTTAAAATTTATAGAGGAAGAAAGAATCCATTTTGGCACCCTTTTAAAAGTGACCCATGTTTCTTCTAAGCATTTGGAAGAGGAAGTCGCTTAAAGATAATACTATTTCAGCCCCTATCATGATTTGAAATTATGAGCTGAGCTGTTTGTCTGCTCATCAATGCAAAATGAAGAAAATGGGTCACGTCATTCACTATTTACACCTCTTGATGATCACATGGTAGGTACTGTGTCAACTAGTAGAATAACTCCTTGAATTGACACTTTCCCGTACCACTTGGATCGCTTTGTTTATTTATGTGCTTGGCTACTTGCTTCCTCTGGCTCCTTCTGCTACTCTTTTGGCTCTTAGCTGAGAGCGCATCTGCTTTTGACATGTGTCATAGTCCATTACTTGGACACTAAGAAGACACTTTGAAATGTGGACATTGACACGTGGTAGCTTCCATAGAGCTGATGATGGGATACGTGGAAGCATCCGCTTAACTTTGAGGGTCACTTGAGAGTCAGGAAGAAGTTGACACATGGCTGCTCTTGCTTGTTCCTTCCCTTTGATGATTCCTCTGCTATGAAAATTGACATTAAAGTGGCCATCACCTTGAAATTGAAAACCCAATGGCTTGTCCATCTCCTTAAAATTGATGGCTTTCAGGACGTCACCGTGCTTGGCACATTCCGTCAGGTCTTCCTTCTTTGGCTTTTCTGCTTCACGGGCTTTTATCCTCCTTGGTTGGGCTTTTCCTTCAACCTCTTTTCTCATGGACAAAATGTCTACAAGAATGATCTCACGCTCACTTCCTTTCCTTTAGATTATTTTCTTGGGTTTTGAGTTGTGGCCTTTTTCCAAATTTCTTCAGACCTTTTATCCAAAGAAATTCCTTCAGACAAAAAATCCGAAAGAATTCATGACTAAACAAAAATCTAAAAACATACCCTCTATGGCTATCTTTCCTTTAAAGTGTTTCTTACCCTCTGCAAGTGCTTTTGAACTCATAACTACCCTCCATAAGGGAATTTTCCCTTCAGCTTTAGGACACTCCCTTGATCTGAGCTGTTAAACTGATTGATTGAACCAAAAATGGTTCAATAGTTCAATGGTTCAATGCTGCATGCCATTCCTTATTGAACCAAGCCCTTTGAACCATTCAATGAACTACTCCTTTGGACCAACTGTTGAACCAACTAGTTGAACCAAAAATGGTTCAATGATTCAATGGTTCAATGGTTCAACACTACATGCTGAGCCTTTGAACCTTCCATGGTGAACCAAGTGATTTAACCCATGATTGAACCAAGTGTTGAACTCATCGATTAAACCAAGTGTTGAACTATTTGATTGAACTGAGCATTGAACCAAGTGTTTGAACTTTTGTTGATGAACTAATGTATTGAACCAAGCCGATGTACTTTGTTGAAGCATTAAACTGAGCTCATTGAACCATTTGAACTGAATTGAAGTGTTGAACCTAGGCATTCAACCAAAGCATTGAACCATTTTAATGGTTTAAAAGGTGCCTCACTTTCCATATGAACTTCTTCGGACAAGAGTCTAAAGAAGCTTTGTAAAATCTTGAACTTTTGACTAGTTCTTCATCTACCAAAAGACTACACCTACAAAGTCTGTAGAAAGTCTTGGACTTGTGAAAAAATATAAATGAAATGGCCTAGAACACTAGGGGAAGAAGGGAACTAATTTTTTGCCTGTTGGGCAAAAAATGGTCAACAAATTGGCAACTCCCAAGGGAAACATGCTTGCTATGTTTAAAGACCAGTTGCCTTGTAGTCCATTGGGCACGGAGTCATAATGTAGCTTTGAAAAAGTTAGAAACCACATTGATAGATCCAGGAATCAAACATGAAGCCTTTTACCCCAAACAAAAGGGAAACACACACAAAAGACTAAAACACTACTTGTGTAAACTGCACTTAGGGAAATCAGGAAAAGAAACTAAAAGCAAACTACTATACAAAACTAACCATGAATGTTTGCCTCCCTCCTAGATTAAAGGGAAAATTTATTAATTCTCCTTCCTGGCATGGAAACTTATGGTGCCAGACAAGTGGCTGAATGAAAAGGAGATTTGGTGACTTGCTCCTCTTGCCTATCACCTTGCTTGGCTTGTATTTGAGTGGATCGGAATCAAACATGATGTTGACATATATGTACTCTACTTGTCCTTGGAAGCTTGTTGAATGTTGGTCCTTCATGCTAGTGCATATCATCAATAAATCAGTGGCTACTAGCTTATCACCGTTAGCCCTTTGATGTGCATAATCCTTCTGCAATGCATGGTTTGACTTTCTCCCTTTTGCTTCACTGAACACCCTATCAAACTCATCTTCTACTCCGTCAAGTCCTTCTCGAAGAAGGGTGACTATGGTGATGTTTGAAATGTAATCACAAAATGATTGCTCATCCCACATAACATCACCTCTCTATTTAAAGTTTTCTTCTTCAAGGCTCTCCTCAAGGAAGACCAGCCTCTCCTTTTCCTTAAAGATCAGGATCTCTATATTTTCAAAGATATTATCCTGATCCTCCTCTAACCCAAGCTCCTTGGCATAGTAGTCCTCCTCATCAAAACAACAAGAAAGTTCATCAAACAAATGGGAAGAGAGCTCACCATGCTTAAGTTCCTCTTCATACTACTGGAACATCTACATGTATGCATGACCTGTGTCTTCTCCATTTCTGATGAGGTCTTCATGAGGAGCATCGATGATGATTTCTTCTTTGTTGTCGCTCATGATGGCCTCCTAAAGAGCTGTAAATTGGACCTTTTCTTCCACACTCACCTCCTATAGAACAGGCTCCTCCTTCAGAAGGGATGAAGTGGAAAAACCATATGGAAGAGGAGGTATTCCTTGAGCTAGAATCAAATGATTCTCCTCTTTCCACTTGGTTAGCACTTCATCTATATCAAGTGTGGCCTGATTTCTCTCTTGGAAGTGTGTAGATGGGGTGTGTTCAGACATAGAATGTGCTATTAGGTCTGAACCATCTATCACACATTGGCTGAGGAATCTCTCTCTGGATTTCAACTCTGTAATTAGTTTGGCCATATCCTCTTGGAAGATTCTTTCTTGGAGGTCACTAGCATCATCATGAATAGGATCAGCCTCATCTTCTTCAAGGTTTTGAGAAAAACCCTTCTTCTCCTCCTTCCTGCCCCATGATTCTACTCTTTTCTTCTAGTTTAGGATCTCAGAATTGGAAATTTGCTCATGTGAACAGGCAACAACTTTGTTTTCTCCAAGGTCCTAGGGCTCCTCCATAAGGTCTAAAAGTTCTAACTCTCTTTCATGAAGTAGCCTCATCCTAGCCTCTAAATCTTCAATTTACTTAGCTAGATTATCCTGAAAGAGACTTTCTTGGAGGTCACCAACATCATCCTCTTCAAGGCTCTAGGCTAGTTCCTAGCATTCATTTCTCCAACTTGGAATCTGCACATCATGTTGAAATACTTGGGGAGGTTGTTGAATGCTAGGAAGAGACTGTTGATGCACTAGAAGAGTCTCTAAAAGAGGGATGTACTATCTCGTGGTACTCCCTCTAATGGAAGATTCATAATATAAAGAATTGAGAAGATTGATCTCCATGGGGGGTTGCTCTAATGCCCTTTGATGTTGGAAATCTAAGTGCATGGGATTGAGAGTAGATGCATCAGATGAGCTAGAGTGAGCAAGTGCTATTTGATAGAAAGGATTTGGTGCACAAGAGGGGGCTTTCTTTAGAATAAGAGGGGGCACACAAGGCTGATTGCCTTGAATAAATGGATTTATCCATTTTTCCACCTCCTCCTCCATGGATTCTAAGGCCTGAGCTTGCCTAAACAAACACTCCTACTGATATCCATACTGCTTCTCCAGTCTATCAATCTCCATCATCTGCTTCTGAAACTCTAGGGCCACTTCCCTTATCATTGTAGGGTAACTAAGAGGGCTGATTTGGGAGATGCCATAAAAAGGCTGAGCTTGATCAAAATTATAGGAAGGAAAACAAGGTCCATGATTTTGTGCAGAGGGATTATACATACAAAAGTGATTTCTTAATGGCACCAAGGCTGCTTAACTAGCTGATTCAACTCGAAGTTGCCATTGGTGTTGATGAAAAGCCTCCAAAGGCTAGTTGGTTGAAGAACACACCAAAAATTCTTCAACTCTCATAGACACAACTTGTCCTAGCTGGTCCCACTGGGCATGCCAAAAACTATTGACATAGTGGATTTGCATCCAGGGTAGGAGGCCAAGCTCCTGCCTTTCTACACGCAATAATGGAAACTCCCCTCTCACCTGTGGGACCAGTGAAGTTGGAGGGGAGAGTCTCTAGATAAGGGCTAGCTCCCTCTGATGTATCTTTTAGGCCCTAGTTTCTCCTACTACTAAAAAACAAATGTAAAAAAGGGGGAATGAAAAGGGAGAGAGAGATGCTAAAAATAGAACCTAAGCCTAAAAAGAAAAAAGGTGATACACTAGAAAAGTGTGACCCACCCAGCCTGAATATACACTTTTCACCAAAAAGAAGCACCCATACACTTCATCTAAAGTCAGAAGTTATTCTGCAACAATCATCTAGGGATTTGTGGAAGTATAGGGAGGAAGGAACTAGCAAAGGTGATCTAGGACACACTTTGATAGCCTAATCACATGCACCTATATTCTTTCTGTAGACACTTCTGACAGACCTGCAGAAAGGAGACTTCACAATGCACTGGGCATGCTGTGATTGATCTTTGAAAGCATGAAAGACAATGCCATAACACAAAATAAGAAAAAAGACATATACTTTAAAGTGTATGTCTAGATGGAGGTAAAAATAGCTAAGTTCTGATTCAAGGTAAAATCTGATAGAGCTCTGCCTTATAAGCTCGAGAGATTTTTGGGTAGAGTTTTACCTTAAGGCTAAGAGAGTGGATACTTTCTCAAATGAGAAGCTTACAATTTATATCAAAAGAAAGAGGCCATTTTGGTGCCCTTTTATAAGTGACCCATGTGCCTTCTAAGCATTGGGAAGAGGAAGTCACTTGAAGATAACGCTATGTCAGCCCCTATCATGATTCAAAATTATGGGCCACACCATTTGTCTACTCATCAATGTAAAATGAGGAAAATGGGTCTGCACCTCTTGATGATTTCATGGTAGGTATTATGTCAACCACCAAAATAAATCCTTGAATTGACACTTTCTCACACCACTTGGATCACTTTGTCTATTTCTGTGCTTGGCTACTTTGATTCTTCTGGCTCCTTCTACTACTCCTTTGGCTCTTAGCTGAGAGAGCATCTACTTTTGACACATGTCGTAGTCCACTGCTTGGACACTTAGAAGACACTTCGAAACACATACATTGACATGTAGTGGCTTTTGTAGAGCTGATGATGGGATATGTGGCAGCATCCACTTAACTTTGAGGGTCCCTTGAGAGTCAAGCAGAAGTTGACAAGTGGCCACTTCCACTTATTCCTTCCCTTTGATGATTCCTCTGCTTTGAAAATTGATGTTCATGTTTCCATCATCTTGAAATTGAAAACCCAATAGCTAGTCCATCTCCTTAAAATTGATGGCTTTTGGGACGTCACCGTCCTTGGCAAATTCTATCAGGTCTTCCTGCTTTGACTTTTTTGCTTCACGGGCTTTTATCCTCTTTGGTCAAGCTTTTCCTTCAGACTCTTTTCCCGTGGACAAAATGTCTACAAGAATGATCTCACACTCGCTTCCTTTCCTTCAGATTATTTTCTCGAGTTTTGTGTCACGACCTTTTTCTAAATTTCTTCGGACCTTTTATTCCAAGGAATTCCTTCAAACAAAAAGTCTGAAAGAATTCATGACTAAACAAAAATATAAAAACTTACCCTCTATAGCTATCTTTCCTTTAAAGTGCTTCCTACCCTTTTCAAGGGCTTTTAAACTTAGAATTTCCCTCTACAAGGGCACTTGCCCTTCAACTTTAGGATGCTCCATTGAACCGAACCATTGAACTGACTAATTGAACCAAAAATGGTTCAACAGTTCAATGGTTCAATGGTTCAATGATGCATGCCATTCCTTATTAAACCAAGCCCTTTGAACCATTCAATGAATCGCTCCTTTGAACTAACCATTGAACTGACTAGTTGAACCAAAAATGGTTCAATGGTTTAACAGTTTAACACTGCGCACTGAGCCTTTGAACCTTTCACGGTGAACCAAGTGATTGAACCCGTGATTGAACCAAGTGATTGAACCCACTGATTGAACCAAGTGTTGAACCATTTGATTGAAACAAGCATTAGACCAAGTGTTTGAATTTTTGCCGATGAACCAACGTATTGAACCAAGTTGATGCACTTTGTTGAAGCATTGAACTGAGCTCGTTGAACCGTTTAAACTGAACTGAAGTGTTAAACCTAGGCATTAAACTGAAGCATTGAACTAGTTCAATGGTTCAAAAGTTTCCTCACTTTCCCTATGAATTTATTCAGACAAGAGTCTAAAGAAGCTTTGTAAAACCTTGCGCTTTTGATTGGCCTAGAATAGACTACACCTGCAAAGTCCATAGAAATTCCTATACTTGTGCAAAAATAAAAATGAATTGGCCTAGAATAGCAGTGGAAGAAGTGGACCAATTTTTTGCTTGTTGGGCAAAAAATGGTTAACACTTAGGATGGGGGATCCCAATGGCACAATCTCCACACACTTGAAATCTAAGTAATTTTCCAAACTAGTGTATGTGCACCAAATGAGTGTCCATGAAACCATATATATCAGATAAAATAGGTTTGAACAAATATTGGCTAGGATTAAAGGACATAGCATTAAACTAGAGCATAAACTAACCAGTAATGAGAAGCCTCTTGGTGAAATATGGAAAATGAGACCTATGCAATACAATTTGTTGTGTGGACCTTTAAGGCCCCCTAAAGATAAAATATGAGTAGAAGGGAAAAAACTCCAAGCATAGAATATATAAGGTCCTGGTAAGGAAAATTTTGAAGAGAGACCTGGTGAGGGTCCATCATCCTTGGTCCCTCCCTAAAGACTGGAGTCTCTAGTGGAATACTTGGACATGATTGTGTTAGAGCTAAATGAAATAGTGGAGGATTCCCTCAAGGTTCTTACTGAGGTTTATGGCTTTCATGAAGAGGAATCACAAGCCCAAGCAAAGGAAGAAGAGAAAGATAAAGGGAAAGAATTTTCTCTGGATCTTGTCCCAATGGCACCGTTAAGGAAGATGAAAATAGAATTAGAAATTGTCCCAATGGGACAAAAGAGGCCAAAGTTTGTTGTCACTCACCCTACAAGTGAAATCAACTTATTCAGTGAGGAATACCCCATTCATCGATCAATTATCCCTGATTGGTTCATTTATGAAAAAATATAGAAGATCCCCACTTTATCCCACTCATAGGCCCTAACCTAAATTATCAACATTTATGTGGAAGATGATATCAAGCCACGGATAAGTTATTTGATGATAGAGGAGGAATAAATAATAATAGTGACCACTACAGGATTAGATGGAAATAAAAATGGATGCTCTAAGAGCATTAAGTAGTACCTAGATAGAGGCTACTAAACCTAGAAAGTACACTAGGCCAACTACTACTATGAAATTCAATCCAAATATATCTAGATTGGAGATAGTGATAATGAGAAAGGCCTAGTGGGGATTAAATAATTCACACTTCAAAAGGTTGAGCCATTTACAAGCTTAAATGTAGTTGGGGGGTAGCAGCTTGGTGGACTCCCCATCCATGAAGAAGATGTTGAAATCCTAGCTGAGGCTCACTCAGCTCAAGTTAGAGCTAGCATTAGGGGGATGAAACATAATTATTGGAAATATGATTATCATTAATGTCAAAAGGGACATTATAATCATGTCATTGATGTTCAGGATTATATATGGTGATTAGAGGATATTCAAAGGATCCTATTAGAGGTGAAGGATGATTGGAATGCTTGTGTGCATGAATGTAATTCATTCAGTTATTCACATTGATCATCTATAAATTTTTGGTCTATAATAGAAAAAATGAGAAGTCATTTTTCTGATGTCACCATTACCACATATGAATGAGTATGGGATAATTGGTCACATGGTTGTGATCACACTAGTCCCTAGTTGTTATGCACTAAATTTGAAGCCATGAGATGAAGTTTGGTTGAAGTTATGGGGATGAAAAATTGGTTAGTAAGACATAATTCACTAAGTTTCTATACTTAGCCAAATTTACAAAAGGGCTAAACAAAGCCAAGTAGGTATATTGATGAGTTCATTGCTTATACACATAGAAGTGTTAGGATAAAATGATCGCATGGTTCTATTTTTCTTTGTGCCTAGTTTATATGTGGTAAATCTCAAGTCACATGATGTAACATGACAAAAGATATGCTTGAGAAAATTAGGGATCTAAGGCATTTTAACAATGTTTTCCAACACTTAGTCAAATTTGCAAGTTACAAGACAAAGCTAAGAAGGCATTTGTATGATGTCATATCTTGCATGTATGAAGGTTTCAAGAGAAAATAGCTATATTTATGGAATCCCATATGAAATATGATCATATACACTAATTTTTAGGTCATGAGACTATGTGTGACAAGAGTTATCAAAGGACAAAGTTGGCCTTCAAAGCAAGTTTGAAGCATAGCTAGCTCTATGGCAGAATAATCTGAGTGATCAAATTAATGTCATTATATCTCATATGCACAAAATATTTAGGAAGAAATTAACATATGGGTTTGTTCATTATCATTCCTAGTTTATATGGTCCAAATTTTAGACCAAGTGGTTGAGCGAAGCAAAAGTTTTGTAGGTGCAAGGATAGCCTTCCAAGCATATTGAAATGTTTTCCATACTTAGTCAAATCCATACAAGGTAAATTTTGAGATAGGTTGAAGATTAACAATTCATGCTTAATCTAAAATTGGATATCCAATAGAGAATGACAAATTCAAAGTGTCAAAGGTCCCTTTGAGTTAACACATAAATGAAAAGTGTCACAATCATAGAGACTAGATAATTAATCTATGGTGCATGTTTGAGTCAAAAGGTCAACAAGAAATGTAAGGATTTCAAGTGTATAAATAAAATTGATAGCAATATATAGAGTAAATTTCCTTATGCCAAGTGTCATAAGCACATGAGTCTATCATATAGATAACAAATGAGAGTGAGATTATCAAATATAAAGATCAAGCTTGTCAGAAGATCTGACAGTGTGTAGGTGATCATGAAAAAGAGATGCAATGGAGTGAATGGACTCAAATGCTCTATATTTCTCAATTTTTATCAACATAGTGGCAAGTTAAACATTGAGTAGGTTTGAGAAGATCAATAGAGAAAAAGTGATCCAAAGATATAAGAAGTTGTGACATGAGGTCAAAGTGTGAAAGTTTAATAATCAAGTCAAGGTAAAGGTCATGCATCTTAGGAGATAAAATGACACATGAAAGCTTGGATGAGAGAGATATAATGGAGTGAGTGGAATCATATGGAACAAAGTGATATATTTTAAATGTCTTGATATAGATTAAAAATGTGCATCTTTAAAGATTGAGTGAAGAGCATGAGCCTATTATAGAATGATCAAATGTACACATTTTAAAGTTGAGGTATTTGAATAGAGACCATTGGATCGTGGTACCAAATTCAAGTTCAATTATTTACATTTAAAGGAATGTAATTACAAATAGTTAGTTATAGGAACATGTAATAACTTGTGTATAAACTCCATATCTCAACACAAAAAATGAGATTGATCAATCTAACTAATAAAATCTTCATTAAAGAGCCTATGCATCAAAACTTGAGTCTAATAGATGACATAGGTAGTAAACAGACATAAAATTATGGCATGATGCATTGAATATATTTCAAGGTGTCATGGTTTAATTTCCTCTCATAGATCAATTAGCTCTAGCCATTGTATAGGGCACTAACATGTTGATCCTTTGGTGAAACAAGAACTGGTGAGCTCTAAAATTGAAAAGTGGGAACTTATAGTTCAAGTCATGATGAACTAAATTCAAAAATTGGTATGATCTATTTGTAGTCTGAGTGTGAACATAGAGAAGAATCAAACCCTAGATCATTTGTTTATATATATTATATCTAGGAAAAAGAAAATGTTATTGAATAATTGCATTTTGATATTGATCCAAATTGAATATAGAGAAGAGTGGTTGGTGAAGGCAATGATGTGTGTAGAATAAATAAATATCCATACATAGGACTAGAAAGGTATAGAGAGAAATAGAGAGGAATAAAAGCACAAATAGAATGTTTAGAGTATGATCAGTTGTAGATTAGACCTATAACAAAGAATGGAGATCTAGATTCATGTATGATTCTAATTTGTAAATTGGAGTTGTATCTCCATAGAAAAGTATGATAGGTTTGTGCCATCAAATAAGTTGAGTGGGTGCTCAAATTAGGTATTGGGTGATTCATATGAGTTTTTTCTCTTAAACTAGGGGATTAGTGTCTCCTTAGGATTGGTGTCCTTAAAATTAACCTGCAAGGTTTACCAGTGAGTCTTTAACTATGAGGCTAGATTAGAATAGTATCTTCTAGTATTTATTCTCACTATGGTTTTTCCCTTTGGGTTTTCCATGTATAAATGTTGTGTCATGTGCATTTTTTCTTGTATGTGATCTTTGAATTTATATTTTAATCTACATATGCTTTCTTAAAATGATTTAAAGACTAGTTTTAATTGATATATTAATTCACCCCCCTCTTGGTATCTAGTTATGTTTGAAAAATTCGTATTAGATCTTAGGGTTCCTTAGGATAAGCTTAATCAACTTAGGTAGATCTTGGAATAGTGAACATAATGGATAGTTAGTAAAGATCTTCATCAAGCAAAGCACCTCTCTTTAATGGATCTAACAATGCATTAGGAGCATAAAAATGAAAGCATATTTGTCATCATTAGGGTTTGATGTATGGATATCTTTGGTAAATTGATATATATATCCCTTACTATAAATCTTAATGATCAAGATGCCAAGAAGGCATATGAGAGCAATTCTAAGTCAAAGAATGTTATTCTTTATGGACTATTGAACTCATAGTTTGTCAAAGTGATACAGTGTTAAAATGCTCAAAAAATCTATAACAAACTAAAGAGCATCTATAAAGGAGATTACAAGGTAAATTAAGACAAGCTACAAAATTACAAAGGCAATTTTGAGAGTCTTAAGATGAGTGAAGAGGAAAATATTTTAGACTACCTCCTCAAGGTAGATGAAATAGTCAATGCAATTAGAGCCCTTGGAGAAAAAATGAAAGAGTCAATCATTGTGAAAAAGGTTTTAATATCTTTGCCATCAAGATACGATTCTAAAATATCTATGATAGAGGAATTAAGATATCTAGATAAACTCACTATTGATAAGTTACATGGAACCTTCATATCCTATGAGATGAGAATGGGAGTGATAGACACCTTCAAGAGAGAATTTGCATTTAAATCAGCCAAGCAACCAAAGGAAGAAACATCAACATCTAAATCTGAGGAGGCTGATGAAGAAGAAGCTAAATTTGTAAAATACTAAAGATAGGATCTTAAAAGTATAGAGATAAGTTACCATTAGAATTATTTAACTATGGTAAATTAGAATATTTTGCTGCTAAATGCCCTCATAATAAAAAGGATAGCTCATAGCAAGTAGAGAGGATCAAAAAGGTAAAACCCTATTATCCTAAGAAGAAGAAATTTTTTAAGAACAAGAAAGGTCTATACACAAAATAAGACATTTACTCAATATAAGATAGTGATAGTTCAAATGATGATCATGATTGTGACTATGTGGCTAAGGGAAATGAATCCCTTTTCATGATAGTAGGATAAACTTTTATAAATATAGATCAATACAAAATTGAAGACTCGGTTGAAAAAGGAGAAGTGGATCTATAATGTGAAATCATATGTTCTCTAGATGATATTTACAAGATAAAAAAAGAGAACTCAAAACAAAATAAGCTTGGATAAAATGAAACTAAGAAAATGTCTAAACATATTGAGAAATATAAACACATGGTAATTAGCCTAAAGACAGAAGTCAAAGAGGTTAAAAGAATAGAATATGTAGTCAAAATGAAACTATAATCCAAATCTAATTAATGTGTGAATCTTGAGATAGAAATAGTGTCTTTGAGAAAAGAACTTAAAAAAACCAAAGGTTAACTAAATAAAAGTATAAAATTGATAGGAGGATTAGACATTATTGATGAATTGATCAACTCTCAAAATACATCAAAAGAGAGAACAGGGTTAGTTATGAGAAGGGAAAAAGTTCCTCAGCTAGTACATTTTCTAACCTATATGAAAACTTCAATGTAGAAGAAGGATCAGGATCTAAGAAAGAGAAAGCTTGTAAGGATACAAAGAAAAACACAAGCAATGTTGATGTGAATAAAGTTAAACCTAAAAATAATCTTGAAGAGAAAAAGAAGACAAAGGTAACTGATGTTTATGGATACACCAAGGTGAGGAACTTGGAGAAACCAAAACTTAGAATAATTGCTCATGCTACACCAAGAAATGCTATGACTAGGTACTCCTATTTTTATTATGGTTATTGTTATAGGTATAATCATTTTGGTCATAAGGCTAGTAATTGTAAAGTTTTAACTATAAGGAAAATATATTTTGTAATCAAAACTCATTTGAACCCTTGGTATATACAAATATAATGTGCTATAATTTCAATAACTTTGGTCACATAGCTAAAAATTGTAGAACTAGATTTGTAAGATCAAAAATACACAATGAAAAGAAAGACATGCCTCCTAGTGTGAAAAAATGTTCACAAGTTTCTGAGAAGAAGCTACATAAGAAATCCAAGGATGTGTAGAGAGTGAAAAATAAATCCATGATTACTTAGACTTCACTCCATGGCAAGGAGTAGAATTTATGGGTGATAAATAGTGGATTCTCAAATCATATGACTAGTGACAAGAGAAATTTCACCAAATTGATCAAATATAAGGAAGGATCTACCAGCTTGGGAGATAACACAATAGTAAAGATCAAAGGTAAAGGAACCTTGAACATAGAAGATGATGTCATTTATGTTAAAGGATTCAATCATAATATGCTAAGTATTAAAGAAATGTGTGATAAGGGATATAAGGTCACATTTGATGTAGAAGGATACAAGCTAAAAAGATCTAGAAAAATAGTTATAGAAGGGAAAAGGATTGAGTGCAATATCTATAATCTTGTTGAAGTTAATGGTAATAGTTTCTTAATGGGAAATATTAATGAGAGTTGGTTGTGGCATACCCTCAACTTTCATAATCTAGTCAAAGTAGGCTCAAATAAGTGTGTAAGACACATTCCCAAGATAACCAAACCTAAAGATACTACTTACAAGGAATGGCAACAAGGCAAGCAGATAAGGGTCAGATTTCAAACAAATGAGTATGCAACTACAAATCCTCTATAATTCGTTTATATTGATCTTTATGGTCCTACCAAGGCAACAGGATCTAAAGGAGAGCATTACTTCATGTTATTTTTAGATGACTACCCAAGAATGACATGGGTAACATTTTTGAATGATAAATCTCAATCCTTAGAGAGGTTTAAGATCTTTAGAGCCATGGTTGAAAATGAGATCGAAAGAAAAATCAAATGGTTAAGATTTGATAAAGCTAGATAATTCAAATTAAATGAACTCATAGAGTATTATGAGAAGCATGGTATCAAAAGGCTCTACTTTATATAAATGACTCCACACAAAAAATGGAGTTGTTGAGAGAAAGAATAGAATAGTAAAAAAAATGGATAGAACAATTCTAAAGGAGGCCAAGTTACCTGATGGATTGGAGAGAAGAAGTCGAAACAATAGTCTACATCTTAGACAGAGTTCAACTAAGGGTAAATAGTGATAAAACTCCCTATGAGATATGGTATGGAAAGCTTGCCTCTATTAAGTACTTCAAAGTGTTTGGAAGCAAATGCTAGATCATAAGAAAGGAGAACAAATTGGGAAGCTTTGAATTAAGATGTGATGAAGGAATATTTATTGGTTATTCCAATCATAGCAAATCATATGTATGTTACAATAAGAGGCTACAAAAGATGGTGGAGAGAATAAATGTCAAGGTTAAAAAAGGCATAAAACATGTTGAACCTAACAAGGAATCTAGTAATGAAGAGACATATCATGATGAAGAAATAGATAGTGAAGATGTTGAGGAAAAGAATGAAAATGCACCTCCAAGATTTGTTCAAAAGGATAATCCTAAAGAATATATAATTGGTAATAATAATGAAGGAGTTTAGACAAGGAGCAAAGCTATAATGAACAAGGAGCAATTAATTTTTACTCTAATGTTTAAAATTAAGCCTAAGAGATATGTTAAAGCTAGCAAGGATGAGAATTAGCTAAGAGCCATGGAATAAGAACTAAGCCAAATAGAAAAGAATAAAACTTGGCAACTAGTTCTAAGAACCTCAAATATTAATGTGATAGGAACAAAATGGGTATATAGAAACAAGATCAATAAGGATGGAACTATTATAATAAATAAAGCAAGATTAATGTGCAAGGGTATGCACAAGTTAAAGGCACAAACTTTGAGGAAACATTTTCTCCAATTGATATATTAGAAGCTATAAGAATGTTCTAGCATATTCTATTTATAGGAAATTTAAAGTGTATCAATGGATGTAAAGTTTGATTTCTTAAATGGAAACCTAGATGAAGAATCTATATTGAACAACCAAAATGTTTTTAGTTATTAAATGAAGAAAACTATGTGTCTAAACTGAAGAAAGCACTGCATGGTCTAAAATAGACACTTAGAGCATGGTATTCAAGATTATACCAATACCTGCAACAACAAGGTTTCAACAAAGGATGTGCATATAATAATATGTAATTCAAATCAAAAGGTGAGCATATGTTGATTGTTTTTGTTTATGTATATGGCATCATATTTGGTGGTATTAATAAAAAATGTTCAAATAATTTGATACACAAATGTAAAGTGAATTTGAGATTTCTATGCTAGGAAAACTTTCTTTATTCCTTAGTATACAAATAACACAAACTGATGAAGGGATATTCATATCATAAACCAAGTATGCAAAGGAGATGCTCACAAAATTTGGAATGTAAGATACCAAAATAGTTAGTACTCCCATGATAAATGTATGCAACTTGAGTAAAGAAGATGAGTCACTTGATACAAATCAGACTATGTATAGATCAATTCTAGGTAGATTGTTATACCTAACTACATCAAGACTAGATATCATGCAATCAGTGTGCATGGTTACTATATTTTAGGCTTCTCCTAAAGAGTCACATGATAATGTCATGAAAATAATCTTTAAATACATCAAGAGCACAATTTACTATGGCCTATGGCACCTTAGAAGTGAAGATTTCACTTTGACAACATATACATATGCTAATTGGGTAGAAAGTGTGGATGATAGATGAAGCACTAGTGGTGGTGAATTTTTCCTTAGAAATATACTTGTTTCATGGCTGAGCAAAATGTAAGAGTCAGATACTCTTTCTATATCAGAATAGAGTACGTAGTAGCAGTGGAATGTTGCACTTAGGTCTTATGGATGAAGCAAACACTCAAGGCCATCAAGGTTGAGTAAAAGTCACCTATTTCTATTATTTGTGATAATATAAGTGTAATAAATATATAAAATAATCTAGTGATGCATTTAAGAACCAAGTTCATATCAATCAAGTATCACTGATTAAGAGAGAGGGATGAAGATCAAGAGGTTAGAATGGAATATGTGCCAACTAAGGACTAGATTGTAGACATATTCACTAAACCTCTTCCCAAGGAACAATTTGAATATCTGAGACAAAATTTGGGAGTGGTGGCTCGTACATCACATCACTAAAACACTAGTGATAGGGAATGAGTGTAGGAGGAGTCTCATGGAAGTTTTATTATCCCTAGAAGAAGAGAAAAAGTCAACTTAGGTATGTATATTTCTGAAAACTAGTAATGAGTTGAAAGTTTTAGATTCTTAGACAAACTCCTTTATTTGATAAAGGGGGAGAAATATTTGGACAAAGTCAGCTAGGGTCCCTTTTCCATTGATGTCAAATGGGGAGAAAAAGGTGAAAATACTCTCTATATGAGAAAGAGAAAAAAAATTTCTACAAAAGTGTAAATGTTAAAGAAGAAGAAGAGCAAGTGTCCAAGTTGAGTATTAGGAAAATGTGTCATTACCTAAGGGGGAGCAAGTTTGGTATGAAAAAATTTAGTTCATACTTATCAGAAGCCAATACAAGTAATGCCAAAGGACTTAAATAGTATAAGATCAGAGCATTTAGTTTTCCATCAATGGCAAAGGGGGAGATTGTCGAAAATATGATTGTCATTGATGTCAAAAGGAACATTATGAGTATGTTATTGATGTTCAAGATTGTATATGGTGATTATAGGATATGTAAAGGAATAAGAGGTTTAGGATGATTTTAATTCTTATTTGGATGAATGGAATTCATCTGATTCTTCACATTGATCATCTAGACATTTTGGGTCTATAACAGAAAATATGGGAAGGCATTTTGTTGATGTCACCATTACCATGTGTGAATGAGTATGGGGGAGATGGTCACATGGTTGTGATCACATTTATATCTAGTTATGTGTTATATTTGAAGCCATGAGATGAAGTACAATTAAATTTATGGGCATAAAAATTTAGCTACTAAGATAGAATTCACTAAATTTCTATACTTAGCCAAATTTGCAAAAGGGCTAAACAAAACTAAGTAATCATATTGATGAGTCCAGTGCTTATACACATGGAAATTTTAGGATAAAATGATCACATGGGTCTATTTACATATGTGCCTAATTTATATGTTCTAAATCTTAGGTCATGCGATGTAGTGTGATAAAAGATATGCTTAAACAAAGTAGGGATCTTAGGCATTTTGACAGTGTTTTCCAACACAGTCAAATTTGTAGGTTACAATAAAAATCTTAGAAGGCATTTATATGATGTCATATCTTGCACATATGAAGGATTCAAGAGAAGATGATTATATGGATGGAATCCCATATGTAATAAGATTATATGTGCTAATTTATAGGTCATGTGACTAAGCACGAAAAGAGTTATGCAAGGACAAAATTAGCCTTGAAGGCATGTTTGAGGCATAACTAACTCTGTGGTAGAATAATATGAGTGAGAATATTTAATTGCATTATATCTCACACATGTAAAGGATTTAGGAAGAAATGATCATATGGGTCTGTTCATTATCATGCCTAGTTTATATAGTCCAAATTTTAGACCAGGAAGTTGAGCAAAGGAGAAGTTATGTAGGTGCAAAGATAGCCTTCCAAACATATTGAAATGGTTTCCATACTTAGTCAAATCTTCAAAAGGTAAAGTTAAATCTAGTTGAAATATCAATGGTTTGTACTTAATTTAACATTGGAGATCTAATAGATCATGGCAAAGTCAAAGTGTCAAAGGTCCTTCCAATTTAATGCATAAATGATAAGTGTCACAATCACAGTGCCTCGATAGTTAATCTATGGTGTGGATTAAAGTAAATAGGTCAACAATAAATGCAAGGATGTTAAGTGTCTCAATAGAAAGAACTAATATAAATATATAGAGTGAACATGCTAATGCTAAGTGTCATAAGCACATGAATTTGTTAAATAGAGAACCAATGAGAGTGATATTATCAGATATAAAGATCAAGCTTGTTAGAAGATCTGATGTTGCATGGGTGATCATGCAAAGGAGATCCAATGGAGTGAATGGAATTAAATTCTATAAATTTCTTGATGTTTATTGACATAGCAAAAATTTAAAGATTGATCATGTTCAAGAAGATCGATGGAGTGGAAGAGATCTAAAGATATAAGAATCTATGAGATGAGGTCAATGTGTTGAAGTTTATTGATCAAGTCAAGGTAAAGGTCATGCATCTTCAAAGATCGAATGGCATGAAAAATCTTGGTTGAGAGAGATCCAATGGAGGGAGTGGAATGAAATGAAATAAAGTGATATATGTTTAACAGTTTGATAGAGATAAAAAAATGTGCATCTTTGAAGATCCAACAAAGAGCATGAGCCTATCAAAGAATGATTGAATGTACATGTTTTAAAGTTGAACTATTTGAATAGAGACCATTGGATTGTGGCAGAAAACTCAATTTCAATGACTGACATTTAAATTCATGGCTAGACAAATGGATAGTTACATGAACATGTAGGAACTTACGTATAAGCTCCATATCTTGACATTGATAACATGAATGATCGATTTAACCAATAAAATATTAATTAAAGAGATTGTGAATCAAAACTTGAGTCCAATAGATGATATAGGTAGTAAAAAGACCTAAAATTATGGTATGATGCATAGAATCTATTACAAAGTGTCATGGTTTAACTACCTCTCATGGATCAGATAGCTCTAGCCATTGTATATGGCACTAATAGGTCAATCTATTGGTGAAATGACAACTGGTGGGCTAATAGAATTGAGAAGTGAGAACATAAAATTCAAGTCATAATGAACTAAAGTCTGAAATTGGCATGATTTATTTATAGTTTGAGTGTAAAGAAAGATAAGAAGCAAACCCTAGATCATTTATTTATATATATTACATCTTGGAAAAATAAAATGCCATTCAATGATTGAATTTTACTATTGAGCCACATTGAATATAGATCAAAGTGGTTGGTGAAGGCAATGATGTGTGTCAAATAAAGAAATATCTAGACATAGGACTAGAAAGGTATGGAGAGGAGGAGAGGGTAATAAAGGCATAAAGATAATTTGTAGAGTATGATTAGTTTTATATTAGACTTATAACAAATACTAAAGATATAGACTCATGTATGAATATAATTTTTAAATTGGAGTTGTAGATTCATATAAAATTTTGATAGGTTGGTGAGATCAAATAAGCTAAGTTGATGCTTAGATTAGGGAGTGGGTGCTTCCTTAGAGTTGGTGATCTTAAACTAGGGGATTAGTGCCTCCTTAAGATTGTGTCCTTAAATGTAACTAGTGAGCTTTGCCAATGAGGCTTTGATTCTAAGGTTGGATTAGAACAATAGCTTATAGAAGCAATTCTCACTATGGTTTTTCCCTTTGGGTTTTCCACATATAAATCTTGTGTCATGTGGATTTGTGCTTGTATGTGATCTTTGAATTTATATTTTAATGTACATATTTTTTTGAATTTCCTTTAAAAGGATTGAAAGACCAGTTTTAATCGATATATTGATTCACCCCCTCTTAGTATCTAGTTTTCTTCCAACAAGAATAAATATTTGGAGAATTAAAATGAGGATTTAAAGACACAAGTTGATTTATTAGTGCTTGAGCCAATGATCAAATTGATGGATGAATATTTTTACAATATGGTTGAGGCCTTAAATTTAATAAAACTAAGGTAGAGTGCATTGACATAATAGAACATAGTGGCCAAGGGTCTAATAACCCAATGGTAAGCTTTATAAGATCAAATAATAGGGCTGATCAATATCTGAGTTGAAGGGAAAATTCTTTGATTCAAATCCATAAATTTGGGATATTTGAATACAATTGTTGGAATTATTGTTGACAAGGTCCAAATTTTGAGTGCTTGTTCCAAGGATATAGAGAAACTCCTCAAGGATGATGAGGATCTAATTGGGAAGATTTAATAACCCCTTGGGATAGTGCTCAAAGACCCTACACAACCCACTATTCTAGGCATCATCAATGATGATGAATTCAAACATAGGGCTACTTTGGTAACCTAGGAAATAAAACATAAAATTCAAGGCTAATTTGGGGAGGAAAATAACAAGATCCTAGATATGATCCTTAATGTAGATGAAATAATAGTTAAGGCCAGAAGCATCAAAGAAACCATGGCCAAAAGTGACAAGGAATTGAATGAGCTTGCTGACAAAGAGGAAGATTGTCTCTTGAAACTGGTTGTGGACTTAGAGTTGGTTAGTGACCAACACTAGAAGTCTATGAACATCCTCTAATAATAGAAATAAAGTTATCAATAACAAGGCCCACCAACCAATTAATTGAATGATTTTTTTTTAGAAACACATGCTTTTTTGTTATCATGTTGCCCCTATGTTAGTTTATTTTGTAAAATCAAGTGCATTCTAGAACTTTTTGAAAAAATACAACTATCCCTATCGTTTGTACATTTGTATCTTATAACTAAATAGTATACTACTTTGTCCTCCTATAAAAGGTAGTACTATTATTTTGTAAATGGAGAGAATCTTGAGTAAAATTTGTATACTTTGAGTAGTTAATACAATCAAGGAATTCTAAAAGTATTTCCCAAGTTTTTTTGTGTCAATTGTTACATGTATTTTCTCTCAATTTCTAGTCTTAAGTCTTAAATTTGAATAGGATCTATAAATTTTGAGTTGCATCTTTGATTGCAGGGTTTCTAATTTGTGTTTATGCTACATTAGTTAAATGATATTGAATTTAATTCATTATATTTTCTCTAGATTAGAATGTGCTAATGTTATTTGAGTGTGGTAGCAAATTTTTAAAGTAAATTTAGTTCTTGCTTATAGTTCTTTATATCATCCTTAGAGGTTTGCCTAGTGTGTAGTGAGCTTTGAGCTTATGCTATTTTTCACTAATAGTTAAATTCATACTCAGTTGTAAATGAAAAAATTTCATAATGTTTGGGGCTAAGATTAGTAATCACTTATTCTCTTTATGCCTTACCCTTCTCTTTTGCTTCTTTTTTAACTAGATCACTTTAGTTCAGATTTCATTGTGAATATCCATTTAGATTAGTCTATAGTTTAAGCCTTGATCATAATTCACTAGTATTAGCATAAATACTTATACTTTGGAAATATTTGGTCTATGATGGCTCCCAACCATCAATTAATATAAATTTTGAGTAAAAAATAAACATTGTTTTGCTACTATTTCACCATAGGTAACATAAGCTAACAAAACCTACTACTCATGCTCTAAATTCTTAGAATTCTAAAATGAGAAGTGTTCTTTGAAAAATAAGGACACATGTGATACATTTATAGGAATCAACAAGTCCTGTTGGCATTAGAAAGAGGGTTGTCTTCATGAATTGGTTGAATCTTTACTAGTCTTAGTGTGTTTTGATCTAAGATTGGTGTCATCTTTACACTTTTGCATAATTATTTCCTCAAAAGCATAAATATCATTTATCTTTGTGGTATTTGACATATATTTGTGCTTCCTTTAGACAAATATCATAGTTCTTTGAAGTCTGATGCTTGATTTTGGTAAAGATAGCATAAGATATAAGAATCAACAATATTTGAGGTTAAGATGGCTTATTTTGATCAAAGGTTGATAAATATTTCATGAAGTTTAGTTTTCTTATCTTAAAAGTGTAAAGATTAATCATATTTGCATAATTAGACACATATATGAACTAACTTGGTCAAAGGTTGACATCCTTTACTGTTATTTACACAATCTTTGTAAAATTAGCTTAATGTGGAGGTTTAATCCTTGTTACTTATAAAGATTAACTTGACACATCATATTTAAAATAGGATATTAAATCTTCAAGATATAATTGCCAAGTATTTGAACATGATCACATTTAGTGACAAGAGAGTCTTTGCTTGAGCTTGAAGTCCATAGAAGAACTAGGTGAGATAAAGGTAGACATAGATGTTCCAAATCTTTGCCAAGCTCACCACTTTAAGGTACCTCTACCTTTGAACTTCATCAAGGTATGGTTTGGTTGGGTGATTCTATGATCAACATGATAGGAGTGCTACATGATATCCCACATAACCCTAAAAAATACTTGCCAACATTTAGTCCAACTAGTATTGTAACTGCTGAAAAACACATCAATTATTTTAAAGATATTTTAAGGTTGCTAAAAGTCATACATGAAGATGTAACATGTATATTTTTACCCTTTACTTTTAAATATGATGCATATGAATGGTTTCTCAATTTGCTTGACAATTATATTACTAGCTGGGATGGTTTCACTAATGTTTTCATAGACCAGTTTATTAAAATTATCTATACATGTGTCATATACCACTAGTTCACCACCATCATGAGAGATGTAACCGATCCCATAAGTTCCTTTAATGATAGGTTCCAAAAAATGTATAACAGGACCATATAAACTTATGAACCTAATGAGGTCTTGGCTCTATAAATATACAAGGATGTAGTAGATCACATGACTTATGTATTCCTAAAAATATCTCTTCCAGTTATAACTTCATTAACTAGGGATTATTCTAAATTAGTGATCACTAATAATAAAATATAGCCCCAAGGATAAATGGCCTACTCTATCCAAAATATCAATCCACATTTGCCCACTTTGAACATCTTCCCCAACAACAACTAGAATATTCTAGCCTTGAATCAAATCCCAAATCTAAATCAATTACCTTTGAGTCATGTTTCTCCTAATCAAAACCTAGGATTCTTAAGTCATCATGCAAATGATCAAAGAGATTTAGTACCAACTGTTGGTACTAACAATAACCAATTGCATAATTTTGGAACTCCCAAGAATGAGAATGAGTCTATCCTAAAAATGGTCCAAAAGTTAAGCACTGATTTCTTTTAGCTACAAAAATAAGTTTGCGATACTAGAGAAAGCTCTGATAGGAATTTCTCACTCTAAAGTTTTAGTAGGCCAAATAATAGGTTTTATAATGATAGTTTTTATAATAAAAAGGATAATGAACCATCTTATAGCAATATAACCATGTGCATTAATATTACTAACATTGTTTTACCTGATTATTGTTGAGTGCATTATATAACTAAGCATGGTGAGATTGATTGCATTGAGTTTTTTAAGGATTTTAAATGTTTATAAAAATATTTGGACACATTTGAAGTTGTACCTAATAAGGATAGTGGTGTAGATACTTTAGGTTCCAAGTTTTTTGATCAAACTTTCATGATGGAGATGTTTGATTTTCCCTTTCAAGAGGAAAACAAACCTAATGATGTCCCTGAGGAAATCCAAGCCTTCCAAAAATTCTTGAAGAATACTTATCCTTTGAGGAATAGAGAAAAGAGGCAGCCCTTGAACACCTAAATGTCTCCAAATAACTTTGGAACTCCTCTAGACACTTCTTCAAGTAATGATCTAGAACCACCCAAAGGGAGTACCTCTAAGCATAATGTTGATGTTCCTAGTTCTTCAAATAAGACCAATTATAATATTGTTGAAGATATAAAGAAGATAAAAGCTAACATCACATTACATAAATTAATTTAGATCATAAAATAAAGGGACCTCTGATTGGAGTCATTATTAAATAAGTCTAATAAACCACACAAAATTGACAATGCTAATGTGACTATGCATAAATCTAAGGTAGAATATCCTCCTTTTCTACTCATAGTCAAGATGTTTGATAAGAATTTGAATAATTGTTTATTGGATTCTAGTGCATCCACCAATTTCATGATAGTAGGTATTTGCAAAAAACCTGGCTTGACACCAATTAAGTCTGATAGTGTTGTCACCCAATGAGATAAATCTAGGGTCAAGGTGATTGAAGAGTTATTAAATGATCATATGCAATTGGCCTCTAAGCCTAAAGTGCAGCATTTTATTGATATACAATTTTTTGAAATTCCTTATGTTTTTGGGATCTTGTTGATCAGGGAATGGACCAAAGCATTTAATGGATACATGTGTAGACACCGAAATCGTGTCGACTCCCCTGGTCCTTCCCCGTCTTATTCTTCTTCGCCTATTAAACCCTTGTCGATCACTTGTTTCACCAACCTTGACCCTGGCAGCATGTAAAGATGAGCACAGAGCTAAAACTAGACTCTATACCCATTATGCATCTGTCGACGTCGGTCTTTACCCGACCGATGTCGCCGACGTCGGTCACCTATCGGCCGACGTCGGCAATCCTGCCGACGTCGGTCACCTTCCCCTGGTCCGTTATCAGTTACCATTCGGTTTCCTGAAACGGTTGACGAACCGTTTCTGGAACCATCCCCGTCCCCCGCCTTCATCAACCTCTGCCAGCCATTTGAGCTAGGATCCCCGAACGCTATTCAGAAACGCTGAGCAACCAACCTGCGAATTCCTCCATCAACCTGCAAACTCTGAGCAATCATCAACACTACGACATCAACTATTCTGCACACCATGGCTTTCATCGCGTCTTCTACCAGGTAAGTATTATTCTGTTTATTTCATTTCTTTCTCAGTTATTATTTATCAGTTCTGTTATCTCTGCCTTTGTCCCGACTCCCCCAGACTCTGTTCAGCCCTGTCCTGACTCTGTTCAGCCCTGTCCCGACTCTGTCCAGACTTTCCCAGAACTTGCCCCTACCGACGCCGATCACTACCCCGACCGACGACGGCACCTTAACCGACGTCAGCACCTTCCTAACCGACGTTGGCACCACAGAGACTGACGTCGGCGACTGTGCAGAACAGTGCCGCTTATTAGGTACGCTCTTTATTTTTCTGTCCTTTATTTTTGTCATTATTTTCTACTTTCGTCAGATATTACGCTTTTTATCAGTGGGTTGATATCCTTCTAGGGAGTCTTCGTACTTCTGAGATCAGGCGTTCACCTGACAACCCACCATATCTTTGACTAACGTCTTCCCGTGTTTTAGTCTCTTTTTCACAGGTGTCATTCCTCCACAGCCAAAGAGGAGAATCTTCCAACGTCTGATTTCGGTGCGCTCAACTTTATCAGGTACTTCTAGCCTTGACCATCTTTCAGTTTCTTATTTCTTCTTTGAATGTAGAAAGCAATTTTGCATAGAAACATTCTGGCACGCCCGGTGGGACCCTAGGTCCTCCTTGGGTTCTTTCTTTCTTTCGTTCATTTAGGCGCATTAGGTTTCTTCCTTTTCGCCTCCTTTTGTCTCTTCTTAAACAACATCATAAGCAGAACTAAAATGAACATTTCTTTCTTTCTTGCACTTCTAGACTAGCTAAACTCATATTCTTCGACTCTTTCTCCATTCGTCTTCATACGAACAAACATTTCGACTTGGACATTAAAACACTTTGCATTCATTTCTGTTTGCCTGCATCTCTTAGACCACACATAGTAATTAAACCACATATTGAATTAATCTAGATCACTTGATGTTACACGACCAAACCACCTGCACAAAATAAACATTTTAACTTACCTGAGACAAGGCCCGACTGGGATTTCATCCCCCAGCGGATACCTTACCCGTCCTGGTGACCCTACTTGGATTTCATCACCAAGGGGGAAGCCCACTCCGTTCTCTGGCGGAGTATAATCTCTAGGCGAGGTATATCTTGGCTAAGCGAAACCAGCTAACCACTGGAATCGTGAAGTGAGGGGAGCTTGCTCCTTAGCACCAGGCCACGTACCAGACCCTAACACAGACTTCTTGAGCACCATAACAAAACCCGAAACCATCCATAGACTTCTTTTAGGACCCGACTCACAAAGCCAATCTTCCTCCACACACATTCTAAGGCATAAGCCACTATAATCCTAAAAATTTTATTTCTAGAGTTTTAAGGATCTGCTTGTGTCATCTTTTTAGTTCTTATCTGCTTGTTTGAGCGTGTAAGGACGTTCTCTCTTGCCTTTTATGGTTTTGACACACAGTCAAACCAAGGCCCTTTTTGACCACTCTGACCGTCAACTGCTTTCGTCTAACCCCATCTCTAAACTGTCCTATCATGGAGTTCCACTCGGAGACTGAAAGAACTCCTACAGGACCGACCCTGACCCCGACTCAACTTCCCATCATCCCTGAAGGGGACCAGGATTTCAAAAAATTCTTGGACCTCAATACCGCAGCCCTCCATAACTATCTCACGAGAAATCCAACGCGAGACCTTTCGGGTGATATGGCGACGACATCGACACCATTCGTCATCCAACCTTTTTTAACTCAGCCTTTCACCTCAACCGTTAACTCAACCATGGCCAATACAGAAAGTTTGGCCTCTTCATCTATTTTTAGACCGACCTCCATCGGGGTTTCGTTACCCCCTCAATCATCTACAAATCAACCAAGTTCTACATCGTATCAGAACTTGATTGTCTCGACCCCTTACACTCTTGCGCCCACAAATATAGGAGTGCCAACCTATCCCTCTACCAGTGCCGCTATTCAACCACCTTTGGCGGTGTCTAGTCAACTTATACCTTCGACCTTCATGACGCAACCACCCTTAACCTCTACTTCTGCCCCTGTGACTAGTCATCCGTACGTTGCATCCTTACTGGTACAACCGACTACGTCGTATACCTCCTCTAGCCTCTTTCAAGCGCCTTAAAACCTAGGGGGCGCTCCGTCTACCAATTCTTCAGCAGACGTCATCAAGATGCTGATGGATAAAATGTCCAGTCTCGAAGCTTCTATCTCTGGTTCAAATAATATCTCTTCATATGACCAGATTTACAACGAGCCCATTCATCCTTCCGTCCCTATCTGACCATACCCCAACCATTGGGAGCTTCCTAAATTTACTCGCTTTCAGAGTAAGGAAGACCCACAACAACATCTACGGGCATTCAGACATGCCTACTATCTTTTTGCCCACGACGATGCGTTACTTTTACGCACGTTTCCTATGTCTCTTTCTGGCCCTGCCCTTGACTGGTATAGCTCCCTTGCCAGACATTCTATCTTTTCCTTCATTCAACTCGCTCAATTATTCGTTGACCATTTCTCAATCAATATCACTAAACAAGTCTCGATCACAGACCTTTACTCCATTAGGCAATTTGATGATGAATCAGTAGTTGATTTTGTCGCCCGTTGGAGAGACTTGCTCAACCAGCTCTCCTTCTCCTTGCCTCAACCCGAGCTCATTGAGCTCTTTTCTCGAGCATGTGTCAGTCACATCTCATCCACCTTGCGGGTTCAAACATTCCACACTTTCGACGAGGCCTTCACCATGGCCCAAAAACTTGAACTCTGTGCTATTGAAGAAGATAAGGTCAAATTGTGTAACACTAACACAAGAATCAATGACCATTCTTCTTCCAGACCTTCTTCTGCCCACTCTCAATCTAAGGAGTTGGCGAACACTATCATCTTTAGACCATCATCTTCAACAATAACCAACCGACCAACATCTTCAACATTAGACTACATCAATAAACATTTTCAATGTCAATCCATACAGCGTCAATTCACTCCAATTGGAGAGTCATATGCTTCTATCTTGGATAAACTCGTCAAACAGGGGGTCCTCAATCTCCCTTCAATCCGACCACATCAATTCGACTCTTCAACACCTATCCCTGCATGGTACAGGGAGAATCACTTTTGTAACTATCACCGTGTCAAAGGCCATGATACGGATCACTGTCAAACTTTTAAAAACCTCGTCCAGGACATGCTCGACAAGGGCAATCTTATCTTGGATAACCTGAACACACCGCCCAACCAAAACCTCGACATCTTCAAACAACCTTTTCCTAATCACCCGCCTACTCAAGACAACATCCAAACCATGATCAATGACCCTCAAGACCATATACACACCGTTAACACTATCTTACCTCTTGTCCCTGACCAACCTTCTTCACAGGATGAAGAACCCTCTTCTCCTATTTGTCCTCCATCTATTTCTCCTATATTGGAGGATGCCTTGATCACACCTATGCCATTAGCCCTACCTTCATCCAAAAACCTTACCTCTCCTACTCCTCAAGCACAAGCAGAAGGCATGATCACCCCTACCATCTGCCCACTTGAGGAGCCACCCTCTCCTATTTCTTCTCCACCAAGAGAAGACCCTATCTCTTCACCCATTTCAATTGAGGAAGACCCAATCACGGTTTCCTCTTGCCCTTTGCCTGAGATTGTTACATCTCACTCACCTCCGTCTACATCTAAACCCAAACCCGTATCTAACCTCGCCTCGCACAATAGTGGCCCTCAACTCAAACTAACGAAGACCACTAGACCACACCAGAGGACTCCTCCCCCACCTTCGTCATTACCTTCAATCTTAGGCCCACATCCATCCACTTTAATTGGAGTGCTTCCTACTCCCATCCTTCACAGAGGCACGTCGCCTCCATTACCCTATCAACCTATCAAACATATATCTTCTCTACATCATCAACCAACGTCTCTTACGCCTCTCAAACCAACGTCATCAACCCTCACTGCAATAAAATATCTAGACCCGTTAGCAGGTTCTTATACCTTGCTGTTACGGCACTTGTTGCAGTCATCTCGTCTCAACCTTCCACCTCTCAAACCATATCATTCACTCGGACCTAAACCACCTTGGTTCGACGACACTCGTATCTGTGCGTATCATCGCACACCTGGACGCGACATAGAACATTGTTGTGCCCTCAAGGTCGCCATTCGCCAATGTCTGGGGAATGACACCTCTCTTCTTGACCACGTTATCAAGCCTTCAACACCGCCCCTCTCATCAACTCTCGGATCAAGACCCTCTTGGTTCGACAACTCTAAATACTGTCACTATCATCATACTCCGGGACATGACACTGAGCGTTGTTGCACTCTTAAAGCTGTCATTCGTCACCAACGGAGAAAGGATTCCCTTCTCATCAAGGATCCTCTTGACCTTCCCTCCCACAAATCATCAACACTAACTCATACCTCTCCAACCTCATCACCTAAATCGGGATCTCTACGCCAGGTTCTAGTTCCTTTGTCGCCTTTAACCCCCTTATTCGACATCAACACAGTCCATCTGACTACTAAACCTCAATCGACCTTAACCAATCCGTCAAACATTCTCTCTAGCCGCTGGGGGAATTCAACCTTCATCCAAACTTCGACCAATTTTTCAACACAGTCTCGACCACATATCAATCACTCTTTCAACTTAGCCTCAACTAGACTAACAACCAAACATTTAACCCGACCTCAACCAAACATTCGACCCAACCAATCAACCTTTAACCAACCATTGACCAACTATCAAATGACCAAATCTCAACCAAACATTAACCAACCTTTTTATCCATACATTCAACCAGTCTCGATCAATCAACAACCATATCAGTCAACTTCACATCCACTCATCAATCAACACGTGACCAATATGGAGCGAAGTAAACGAGGCAAGTTTGCTCCTAATTGGCTCGGACCTTTTATTATCACGTACAAGTATGGATCAGGGACTTATCGTCTGTCTTCTCTTGATGGACGCCCAGAACCTGAGCCTCTTAATGCGTTGCATCTGCGACCGTTCTATTGCTAGTCGAGTACTCGTCCACTTGACACTTAACTTGAGCTCGTCCCTTGAGCAATCCTCGTCCTCTTAGTCCTACCTCCTTTCAACCCTATTCCTCTTAACAATTCCTATAACCCTTTTATGCGGTATGGATGCTTTGTCCTCATAAAAGGGAGTCCTTGACCTTCTATAATCTTGTCCATGACTCACATTTCTGTCAAAACAAATCAAGATGTCAAAACATATCCATGGTCACTATATCTATATCAAAATCAAAAAGCAAACTGCTCCCTCGAAGGACAGCTGTACTATCATTGCTGTAATAAATAGACTGCTCCCTCGAAGGACAGCTATTCAAAAGCCTTTTATTAAACAAAAATCTAGACCACTCCCTCGAAGGATGGCTATGACTAAATCTGGCAATAAACAACATTATTTTAGAAGCTTCCCGCATCGATCAGCTTCACAACCTGACCACTACAGCAAACGACATCTCTCTGCAGGCTTCCCGCATTGATAAGTCTGCGCAAAAAAAAAAAAAAAAAAAAACGAGTCATGGACTTGACTTATAGTTGTCTCAGGGTCTCCTATAAAAAAGGGCAAAGTTATCTCTACTCTTAAAATGGGTTACCCTCTTTCCTCCTCCTATTACCTACTCAAGGGACTTCGAGCTCACTTTAATGTCTCAGTGATTCGATTACCGCTCTAACATAACTATGGTCAACGACGTCACGCATGAATGGGGCTCTTGGTTCTCATAACCCCTATCTATGCTATATTTTTGGTCCTTGTCAATAAAAGAGCAATATGCTTTTCACTTCTTCTGCACTTTGGTCACATTCACCTTCATCACTTGTCGATCAACTCAGCTCAACTCTCTTTTCAGACCATCAACATGACCTACCCTGTTCCCCCTAGTTTCTATGGACACCAATACACATGGAAACTATCGACTCGACCCAATTTATGTTAAGCATAAACCAATACTTGCTGAAGCATAAATAGACCTCAATTCATTTTTAGCATACATCCATCACGCATATGGAATATTGCTAGGGATGAAAAACCCCTCAACCAATGTTGCAGAATACACCATTTGGAAAAGGCTGCAACATCTTTTTTTTTCCTCACCATCCCTTTGACCCTTCCTCCCTTCTAGGGAGAACTACATCGGCCTGAGGCCCTATCACCAGGGCTATGTAGGCAGCACTCAGTTGACATGGGATCTTCTGGGGTTAGCTCGACCGCATCCTTTCGTCCATTCATCCATCCATCGACCACCAACCATTGGAGATCATGCCTATCTCCTCCGACCTCGACCACTTCCAAGACGTTGTTGCCTTGGTTGTTTTTGCATCTATGCTACCTCATGACTGGTTAGCGGAATTGTGCGCAGACCTTTTTGGACCCTCACAAGTATAGGATCGCACACCGGTTGATCCGCACTACTTGTGACTTTTTCGCATTTCTAGGAGCACTTCCTGAGCCCGAGATACCTGGAACGCGACGACCCATTTGGAGCTTCAGCTTAGATTGAGTGACCCAATCAGCAGATGACTAAATGCTGGGGCCCAGTTACTTCAATTTTGGCACTCCTCGACCCTTGACCTGTGACACTTTGGCCTGACCATCTCGTGCAGTGGTATGCGCGCAATCACGACCTTTGCAGCGTTCACCCTCACCCCTTTTCCATCCGCTCTTTATCAAATCAGCACCCGATTCCCGGTTCCCTTCCCTCGACTCCTGCTTTGAGGGGGAATACCTCATCCTTACTCGGGGCATTTCGCTTCCTATTTTGTCTTGCAGTTCATTCGAACAACCAACAAGACGAAATCAATCTTATCCCTCACCTGGGGCACTCACTCCTATTTTTGTCTTGCAGTTCATCCAGAACAACCAACAAGACAAAAAGGGGCAAATGTAGACACCGAAATCGTGTCGACTCCCCTGGTCCTTCCCCGTCTTATTCTTCTTCACCTATTGAACCCTTGTCGATCACTTGTTTCACCAACCTTGACCCTGGCAGCATGTAAAGATGAGCACAGAGCTAAAACTAGACTCTATACCCATTATGCATTTGCCGACGTCGGTCTTTACCCGACCGATGTCGCCGACGTCGGTCACCTATCGGCCGACATCGGCAATCCTGCCGACGTCGGTCACCTTCCCCTGGTCCGTTATCAGTTACCATTCGGTTTCCCGAAATGGTTGACGAACCATTTCTAGAACCGTCCCCATCCCCCACCTTCAACAACCTCTGCCAGCCATTTGAGCCAGGATCCCCGAACGCTATTCAGAAACGCTGAGCAACCAACCTGCAAATTCCTCCATCAACCTGCAAACTCTGAGCAATCATCAACACTACAACATCAACTAATCTGCACACCATGGCTTTCATCGCGTCTTCTACCAGGTAAGTATTATTCTGTTTATTTCATTTCTTTCTCAGTTATTATTTATCAGTTCTGTTATCTCTGCCTCTGTCCCGACTCCCCCAGACTCTGTTCAGCCCTGTCCCGATTCTGTTCAACCCTGTCCCGACTCTGTCCAGACTTTCCCAGAACCTGCCCCTATCGACGCCGATCACTACCCCGACCGACGATGGCACCTTAACCGACGTCGGCACCTTCCTAACCGACACCGGCACCACAGAGACCGACGCCGGCGACTGTGCAGAACAGTGCCGCTTATTAGGTACGCTCTTTATTTTTTTGTCCTTTATTTCTGTCATTATTTTCTACTTTCATCAGATATTACGATTTTTATCAGTGGGTTGATATCCTTCTAGGGAGTCTTCGTACTTCTGGGATCAGGCATTCGCCTGACAACCCACCATATCTTTGACTAACGTCTTCCCGTGTTTTAGTCTCTTTTTCGCAGGTGTCATTCCTCCACAGCCAAAGAGGAGAATCTTCCAACGTCTGATTTCGGTGCGCTCAACTTTATCAGGTACTTCTAGCCTTGACCATCTTTCAGTTTCTTATTTCTTCTTTGAATGTAGAAAGCAATTTTGCATAGAAACAACATGTCCATAGATTGTTCACATTTGTGGTTGCCTTCGAAAAGATTTCCAAATTAGATTAGGGTTGAAAGAGAGCTAAGGATGAGGCACATGATCATTGAGTACAATGCTATGAATGAAAGGGTCAACATAATTAACTCAGACTTAGGGTTTTTCACTCTAGAGACTGAAAAGTTATGTGATCCTCAGAGTACTTATGTTATGCCTAGGTTGTGGAAGATACATTTTAATGGTGCTAGGTATAAGGTTAGATCTAGAGTTGGCATTGTTCTAACTAACCCTATTGGTAATAAATACCATGCCTCCTATAGAATAGAATTACCTTACACCAATAACCTTTCTTAATATGAAGCCCTTATCTTAGTTTTGTAATTTCCTATTAAAAATAAAGTCAAAGAAGTACTAGTTTATGGTGACTCAGAACTAGTAGTCAACAAGGTGAAGAGCAAATATCAATGAAAACTCTTATACCTCAATAGGTATAAGTTCAAGGTATGGTATCTAATTAAGTATTTTGATGCTTTTAGTATTATTTCCATTCTAATATAGGATAACTAAGATGTTTATGAGTTGGCATCTATTGTAGCCAACCTCATGCCGAACCAAGACACCCCCAACTTCATCATTGAGCTGATACCTTTTCCTTCAATATTGGATAATCTAAATCATTTTTAGGTCTTTAGTGATGATCAACAAATATTGAATTTCATGACCAATTTTAAAGCATTTAATGCTCATGTTATTCATGATGCTGATGAAATTACTTATGGAGAAGGCAAATTTGATTACAAAGTTATTCAATTGAATGACAATAATATTCCTAAGGGAATGATTGACTTAGAGAGACTATTTGATCAAGACAAGATGGATAAGGTTTCTAATATTCTCAAGGTAAGTGGGAAGGACTACAATTATATTAATCTTGGCCCCCAAGATCAACCCCAGCTAGTTAACATTGGGAAAGATTACACAAACATTAAGAACAAAAAGGGAAAATAGATGTTAATAAAGTATAAGGATGCCATAGCATTGTCTTATGATGACTTAAATATATTTGGTCCAAGATTCATCACCCATACTATACCCATTAAATAAATTTGTAAACCCTTAAGTCAAAAGTAGATGCATGTGAACCCCATATTAGAACCAATGGTTTTAAAAGAGGTCAAGAGATTACTAGATGTTATAATTGTGTTTCCCATCAGGGATTCTACTTAGATGGTAAATTTGGTGCCAGTCAGGAATAACAATGGTGAGATTAGGCTATGCATTGATTTTAATAATTTGAACAAAGAATTTGAAAAGAATAACTATGCTCTTACCTCTCTTGACCAGGTGATATATGTTGTTTCAAGATCAGCCATGATGTCTTTTCTTGATGGCTTTTCAGGATACAACCAAGTGTAAGTTGACAAAGAAGGCAAGATGAAGACCACTTTCACAACTAAATGGGGAACCTTCATCTAAAAAATAATGCCTTTTAGATTAATAAATGTAGGATCTAATTTTCAAATGGCCATGGACCATGCCTTCCAAGGTGGGATGGGTGAGTGCATCATTATATATATGGATGATCTAATCATTTTTTTTCTAAAAATAGGGAAGATCACTTTATGCATTTAGAAAAATTATTTGTGAGATGTAGAAGGTATGTAATCTCCCTAAAACCCAAGAAAATAATATTTTGTGTTACTGAAGGCAAATTGTAGGGTTATGTCATAACTAAAGATGGGATATCCATAGATCCTAAAAGAGTGGAAGTTATATCTAAGACAAAGACTCCAAGTAGTAGAAAAGAGTTAAAATCATTCTTTGGTAAGATAAAATTTATAATAAAGTTCATTTCTAGCTTTGTAGAGATTGTCAAGCCATTGAATGAAATGATAAAGAAGGATTCCAAGCTCTCATATAATGAAGAATCCAAGAAGGCATTCAATGACATCAACTAAACAATTATTAAAACTCTAGTCTTGATAAGTCCTAACTTTCCAAAGGACCTCTATCTCTATTCTTTTGCATCTAACCATACGATAGCTATAGTTTTAACATTTAAAGTTGATGTGTGTGATCACACAATAGCTTTCATGAGTAGTAAGTTGAAGAATTTTGAATTGAACTATTCATTGATTGATAAACATGCATATGCATTAGTTAAGGTAGTGAATAAATTTAGGTACTATATCCTTATAAATAAGGAGCATGTTATTATACCTAAACCTACCACAAATATCATGCTAAGATAGAATGATATTGGGGAACATAGAGGTAAAAGGATGTTAGTTTTGTAAGTATATGACATAGAAATGAAAATGGAAAAAATGGAAAGGTTGCTAGGTCTGATTTAAATGATTGTTAATACCAGCCTTAAGCTAAGTATTATGCAAGTTGATCAGTACAAATTTCAAGCTTGTGAGTGGTATGATTCTATAATTCATTTACTAATTAATGGTACTTTTCCTACATGACTAACTAGGGATGAAAATAGGGCCCTTAGGCTCAAGTTAACTCATTATCTGATTAAAGATTGGGTCTTATATAGAAATAAATTTGAAGGTGTCTACATGAGATGTGTTTAAAAAGAATAAGCTACCCAAATCATGAGCACATTTCATGAAAATTTTAGCAATGGGCACCCATATAGAAAGACTACATCCCAGAAGATCCTTAGATATGGCTACTCTTGGCCAACTATTTAAAAAGATGCTCACAAACATGTGAGGGAATGTCACTCCTGCCAAATAGGGAGCACTAAAGAGCCTAAGGTAATAATGTCATTACAACTAGTCATGGTTGATAAACCTTTTTCAAAATAGAGGTTGGAATTTGTAGGAGTAATCAACTCCAATTCATTAGTTCACAATTATATCCTGACTGCCAGAAATTATTGCACAAGGTGGACTGAAGATGTAGCCACCAAACAATGGAAAACCCAAAAAGTGATTAGTTTCTTGGAGGAGAACATATGTACTAGATTTAGAACTCCAGTATATTTAGTGTGTGATAATGGATTTGTGTTTATATCCATAGAGATGATAGAATTGGAATATGATAATGACATTTGTCTCAGGTTTTCATCCAACCATTACCCCTAAGGAAATGGAGTGTCTGAGTCTACCAACAAGAACCTAATGAAAGAAATAAAGAAGTCTACTATGGACAAGCACAAGACTTGGCATGAGCTTCCCAAGTATATCTTTTTTTCTCTTGTTCTGTTGCTTTCTATTGTTTATTTTCTTTTGTTTCCTTGTTCCTTATTTCTAATAAGTCCTTTTAGACAAACCTAAGATCAAATTTTATTTATCTTACTTAAAACTCAAAAGTCCAAGAATGTGGGTATGAATCTAATACATGTGTTGACCATGGTGCTAAAATGTGAGCCTATTGTTGTGATTCGAAGAAATTGGTAAAGACTGATGGAAGAAGCCAACTGTTCCATAAGAGTTTAAACATTATCTTGACCCAAATTTGGTTTTAAGAATACTTACACTTTTAGAATAAAAGTTTAATCTATTAAGGTACAATCATGCTTGCACTTAACAAACATCCTTGCTTGGGATGATGGTTAAAAACATAGATGATTTTCTAAGGATCAAACACTTAACCAAATCCTTAAACCTAGCTACCCTAGTTACCAACCTTGGTAAAAGCATAAAAGGTATAAAAATACAAAAATAATAATAAGAATACAATGCAAAACTAAAATCTATTCAAGCATAGGTCATTTTAGTAATCTCTAGTAGGGCTATGGAAGACTATATTGTAGTGGAATAAGGCTATGAGTGAAGCCAAATGCATCTTTATCAAGGATATGAATGTCTGGCTGGCAACAGAGCAATCCTAAAGCCTTGTCTAAACTAGAAGCATGGTTCTTCAAGAAGATCTAAACATGATCCAAGTTAGTGTTAGTGATTAAAGAGCATTAACCTAGAAGTTATCCCCTAAATCCCATATTAAAAAATAAGAGGAATAAAATAACACACATAGCATGTTATGTCTTAATTTTTGATCCTAATTCTACAAGTGCAAGGTTTGTTTCAACCATAAAATGATCTAGATAATGGCATTGATCAAGTGAAGTGGATGACATAGTTGTTTGACTAAACTAGAGTCTCTAAGTTATAAAATATTTTTATGTTTCTTTGAAATTCACCATTTTTTAAGGTTAACATACCCCCATTTTTGAAAATTGGGACCCTTGGGATACTTTTAACCTTAACTCTAAAAACCATGGCATGTTTTAAACATTATTAGAATTTGAAGATCATCTACTTTGATAAAATTGGCTTTCTAATTTATGGTTTTGGTTTGAGCTTGCCTAATGTTTCTAATGATTATTCTTACTATCTTATAAGTTACAGGTTTCATGGAGCCCTATTGAAAATATCATGTTTAAAATTTGCAGATTGACTCTATTCAAGTTTTCACTAGCCTTTAGTTTTTGAAAAATTGAATCCGAATTCATGTTCTGAAAGCTCCCTTCCAAAAACCATAGAATAAACCCTTGGTTCAAATTTAAATTTGGTAGGATCATTTTATGGGAACATTTTAATTTTTTTTTGGATTTAAGACCAAATTTTTATGTTAAAGCTAGGTCATGTTTTTTAACATGACGAAACCTTAGTCTAAAAATTAAGCTTAGTCCCCTTTTATTTTCCCCTTGTGTTCCTTATATTTCTAATTTAGCCTAAGATTATTCTATAAGGATTCATTTTTTATAATCATAACACCCTTTGCTAAAAAATTTAGCCTAAATTTTTAACCTGAAGGCCCCATTCGTATTTATCAACACAAATGAGACCTTAGTCTTAAAGCTTTAGCCTAAGTCTCTATCTACTCAAGTCTAACTTTCATATTGGTAGGGTTCTTTTATTTTTTATAGCATGGTCCCCTTTATTATTACCTATTTATCCTAAATACTTAATTCTAAGGCCCCATTAATGTTTATTAATATTAACAAGACCTTAGTCTTATCATTTTAGCCTAAGTCTTATTTCATCCTGGGTCTTAACTTAAAAAACTTTCTCCTTTATAGATCCAATGGTCTATGCTTTATCATACATTTTTATCAGATGGAATGAAGCCAACATTTAAAATTTAAAGGCTCATGAAACTACGTAGATTCACCATATGACACTCCCACATTTAGATTTCGGTGACAAAGGGGTCTCATATCTTAAATAGAAGCAATGGTGTGAGACTACTCAAATCATGATCAAATGACTCTTGCTTCATCATGACTTTTAATCAGATGGAGTGATTTGAATCTAAGAGATCAAAAAGCCTTGTAAGATCACCATGAGGCACTCCTACAATAGAACATAGGACCTTTATGAGCTTTAATTTGATGTTTTCATGCACATCATTTGACATATATGAGGCCATCATTGAGGAAAAAGGGGCATGTTTTATGTCATTCAAGGGGTCTTTTATGCTTTAAAACATAGCATAAAATATCTTAACCTAAGTCTTTTCATGTTTATTAATATGAAATAGACACATCCTTAAGAATTTTAGCCTAAGTTCTTTTTATGACCATGCACTAATTAATGTTTGTGTATCTTGCAGGATCTAATGATCCACACTTCATCATGCCTCTTGATATAATGACATTGAATCACTGATGACTTTTTAATAGAGCTTCAAGATCCTACAAGCTCAACACATGGTAGATGTGCATTCAATATGTAACTAACAAAGGTGCCAAAGATCAAAAATCCCATGAAAGTGCCAAGTGGCATAACCATGGGGCTTGATACCAAAAGGAACTAATGACATATAAAGGCCCAGATCATAATCAATGAACCACACTGATCCATAGATAATGATCAAATGGTGCAAAACAAAAAGCATTTTTAAATGCCAATACCTAGTTGTTTGAATGAATTTATGAAAAATACCATGAAAGGTGTTATATATATGACAAATGAGGACCATGCAAGTACAAAACAAAAGAATAGAAGATCTCGTGTGCTCAAAATAAAAACATATAAATTCATAGGTCAAAATCAAATCTAAGGCATGTATGATCCTAGGTCCGAATAAGCTACCACCATTAAAGCTTCAAAAGGCCTAAAACATGCATACAAATCCTTAATGTTGAGCTAAAAAAACTAACCTAGAGACCATTTACAATCTAATTGTGAGAAATTTGCAAAGTTTGGAAGCCATGGCAGCTCGGAGGAAACAATTTAGGGATGAGATAGAGTTATATTTATCTGCAGACAATGAAGATAAGGTCTTTAAGGACACATCCCTAGACATTGTTGTATTGAACATAGGCAATAAGAACTTGTTTGCACTCTTTTGGATCATTGAAGTGATGCAGGCCATCACTAAAGAAGAGAGAAATATTGCCACCATGAGCATAAGATACTATGACCTAGTTATAGTACAGATGGCTAGTCTCCACCATGTGACCATTAAACCAGAGGTAATCCACTGTATCAACATCCTTGGTCCCATTTTCAAGAATTTTAGGCTTGAGAAAGGTTGGATTATTCATGAAAGGACCTTTAAAATAGTTGCATTCATTTCCCCATTAGCCTTTGAGAGTTATTACAAGCTCCCAAAACACCAAGTGGATTTTCCCACTATTAAGGAATGAATTGGTAGGAATGATCTAGACACCATCCTTAGGCCATGGTTGCTCCAAGGGATCCATGTAATCTGAGACCCTACTGGAAACATTCTAGTTACTCAATTCAGAGAGGGGGTTAGGGTAATCATTAATATATCGAATAGAATATGTGGATCCCCTTCAATCTGACAGAGAAAGAAATTACATAGAAAATTCTTAATGGTGAGGATAGAGTGCAAAAAGATAAGAGGAAAGGCCTCCTCCATCTATTTCCTTTGGTTATTGTCAAGACTATGTTATATAATTGGTATTAGGTGAACAATATGGCTAGGCATAGGGACTCTTTCAAATTATAACTTGACGAGCTTAAGATGTGGGATCCCGATGCCATGGTCTCCACACACTTTAAATCTAAACAATTTCCCAAAATAGTTTATGTGCACCAATTCAGTGTCGATGACACCATATATATCAAAGAAAACAGGTTTGAAGAAATATTGTATAGGCTCAAAGGACATAACATTAGGCTTGAGCATAGATTGAACAGTGATGAGAAGCTACTAGGTGACATATGGTAAATGGAACATATGTAATACCATTTTATTCTTGGAACTTCAAGGTCCCTTTAAGAGCAACCACAAGTGGAAGGGAAACAACCCCAAGCATAGATTACATAAGGTCCTAGTAAGGAAAAGTTGAAAGAGAGACCTGGTGAGGGCCCATCATCCTCAGTCCCTCCCCAAAGACCAAAGTCTCCAGTGGAATACTTGGACATGATTGCCTTAGAGCTAAATGAAATAGTGGAGGATTCTCTCAAGGTTCTTGCTGAGGTATATGGATCTGATGAAGAGGAAGGAAAAGCTGAGGAAGTATAATCCCAAGCAAAGGAAGTAGATAAAGATAAAGGGAAAGAAGTTTCTTTGGATCTTATTCTAGTGGCACCAATAAGGAAGATAAAATTAGAATTGGAAATTTTCCTAGTGGAAAAAAAGAGGCCAATTTTGGTTTTCACTCACCCTACAAGTGAAATCAACTTATTCAATGAGGAATACCCCATTCATGGACAAATCACCCCTGATTGGTTCATCTATGGAAAAATTTAGAATATCCCCACCTTATCCCACATATGGGGCTTGATCCAAACTATCAACATCTATGTGCATGATGATATAAAGCCATGGATAAGGAATTTGATCAAGGAGGAGGAAGAAAGAAGAATAATGACCACTATAAGATTAGATGGCATATAGATGAATACTCTAGGATAATCAATTAGTACCTAGATGGAGGCTCCTAAACCTCCAAATTACATTGAGATAACTACTATTGTGAAATTCAATCCAAAGAGAACTAGATTGGAAAGAGTGACAATGAGAAAGACCATGGTGGGGATTGTAGAGTTCATAGTTCAAAAGGTTGAGCCATTTTCAAGATAAACTCTAGTTGGGGGAAAGCATCCTGGTGAACTCCCCATCCATGAAGAAGATGTTGAAATCTTAGCTTAGGATCACTCAATTCAAACTAGTGCTAACATTAGGGGATGAAAAAATAATAGTTAATTTGGAGAAGGAAAATATGATTTGAAGGCATAGGCTGCCTTATTAGTGCCTTAGGTAATGATCAAATTGTCGGATAAATACTTCTATGATATGTTTGAGGCCTTAAAATCAATAAAACTAAGGTAGAGTGCATTTACACACTAAAACATAGTGTCTAAGGGTCTAATAACCTAATGACAAGCTTTAGAAGATCAAATAGCAAGGTTGTTCAACATTCCAGTTGAAGGGCAAATTCCTAGATTCAAATCAATAAGGTTGGGGTATTTAAGTATAACTCTAGGAATTATTGTTGACAAGGTCCAAAGTTTGATTGCCTAGTCCAAGGATCTAGATAAACTCCTCAAGGATGATGAGGATCTAATTGGGAGGATTGAACAACTACTTGGGATAATGCTCAAAGACCTTGCATAGCCCATTATCCTAGCCATCATCAAGAATGATGAATTCCAACATAGGGATACTTTGGTAACCTAGGAAATAAAATGTAAAAGTTAAGGTTAGTTTGGGGAGAATAATAACAAGATCCTACACATGATCCTTAATGCAGATGAAAGAATAATTGAGGCCAGAATCATCAAAGAAGCCATGGCCAAAAGTGAAAAGGAATTGAATGATCTTTCTAACAAAGAGGAGAAGTGTCTCTTGAAACTAGATATGGACTTAGATTTGGCTAGTGAACAACACCAAAAGTCTATGAACATCCTCTAACAATAGAAACAAAGTTCTCAAGAGTAGGTCCCAACAACATATTTGTTGAATGATAATTTATTTTGTAAAACCTTTATAATATTTTGAAAATAGAATATTATTTTGTAAAGGCACATGATAGTTTGTTAGCATGTTTCCCCTAGGTCAGTTTAGTTTGGAAAATCAAGTGTATTTTAGAACTTTCTAAAAAAGGATAGATATCCTTATATTTTATACATTTATATCTTATAACTGACCAGTATACTACCTTGTCCTTTTATAAAAGACAATACTAGCATTTTGTAAATGGAAATAATCTTGAGCAAAATTTATATACTTTGGGTAGTTAATACAATTAAAGAATTCTGAAGGATTGTCCAAGTTTGTTTGTGCCAATTGTTACATGGCTTTTCTCTCAATTTCTAGTCTTAAGTCTAAAATTTAAATATTTTATATGAATTATGAGTTGCATCTTTTATTATAGGGTTGGTAATCTATGATTATGATAGATTAGTTGAATGATCTTGAATTTTATTCATTTTATTTTCTTTGCATTATAATGTGCTAATGCTATTTGAGTGTAGTAGCAAATATTTAAAGTAAATTTAGTTCTTACTTGTACTTCTTTATATCATCTATAGAGGTTTTCCTGGTGTGTAGTGAGATTTGAGATTATGTTATTTTGAAATATATACTCATTAAATGCATACTAATTTGTAATTTAAACTTTCTCATAATGTTTGGGGCTAAGATCAGTAATCAGTTATTCTCTTTTTGCCTTACCCTTCTCTTTTGATTCTTTTTTAAGTAGATCATTTTAGTTTAGATTTAATTATAAATATCCATTTAGATTAGTTTATATTTTTTTCCTTGATCATAATTCACTAATACTATCATATATACTTACACTTTTCAAATATTTGGTCCATGATGGCTCCAAATCTAAATTTTGTGTAACAATTAAACATTGCTCTACTCCTATTTCACTAAAGGTAACATAAGTTACCGAAACTTGCTACTCATGCTCTGAATTCCTAGAATTCTAAAATGAGAAGTGTTATTTTAACACTAAAGACACCTATGATACATTCAGAGTCATCAAAGAGTTCCTTTTGATTAGATACTTGAATGATAAGAGAGCTAGTTTGGTCACTAAAGTCATGGGATATGACATGCATATCAAGGTTACCAAGTTATTGAGAGGCAACGGACTATGTGAGCACTTAGCATAAAACTTGAAAATAGAAAAAATAGGTTGTTATAGAAATCCAATATGACATTTAGATAGTTGTTCCTTATTACACCATGAGTTGAACATAAGACATGATCAAGTTTCTTCAAACAGTTGAGTGTCTACTAGGCCTAAAAAAATTTAAAATAAGACATTTAATATATAAATCCATACCATATGTTCTTTTAGATTAAATAATCCTTATGAATTACCTTAATGGAGTTCTCTTAATGTGTGTAGATACTGATTTGATTGAGAGAATATTGGCATAATTCCATGATGGGCCATCAGGTGGTCACTTTGCACCAAGAAATATAACAACAAAAGTAATGACAACTAGTTATTATTGGTCTATCTTGTTAAAATATGCATATGCATGGGTGATAAAATGTCAAAAGGTTGATTTATTCACAAGAAAACAAAAGCTTGCATCCATCCCTCTCCATCCCATTTAGGTAGATCAACCTTTCATGAAGTGGGGATTAGATTTCATAGGTATGATCAATCCTATTTCAAGTGTTGTTCATAAATGTGTGTTGACTAAAACTAACTAATTTACTAGATGGATAGAATTTGTATCTCTTTATGAAGTTCATGAAACTAATGTGATATACTTGTATGAAGGCATAATAACTAGATTTGGGATACCTTATGCACTTACCTTAGATAATGCAATGGATTTCCTGGGTAGTAGGATAAGTGAGTAGGTTTTGAAGCATGAAATCCACCTAAGTACATCATCCAACTACTATCCTCAAGTCAATGGACTATTAGAGTCCAAAAATAAGAATATAATCAAAGTTATCAAGAGGACTATGAAGGAAAATTAGAGAACATGGGATACAAATTTTAGGACATCCTTATGGGCTAATAGTATCAATCCTAAAAGAGACATTAGAAACTCCTCTTACATGCTTATCTATTGAAAAGAAGCAAAGCTAAAAATATACCTTGAGCTGCTAGATCTAGAGATTGCACATTAGCTTGATATGATGGAGAACATTTTCATCGAGATTAGACTATCTAATTTGATGGAATTGGAAGAAATAAAAGGTCATGTTATGTATACTATGGAGTCTCACCAAGCTCAAACCAAAAGATATTTTCACAAGATATCTATTTTAAGATAAATACAAGAAGGTCACCTTGTAATAAAATGGGGTAAAGATAAGGCCAAGCCTAGAAGAAAAACATGTTAAGCATGGGATATACTGAGAGGGGGGGTGAATCAGTATATCATATATATTATAAAACTTTCCCTTTATCAAATTCCACTTAAGCAAACATTCAAGATATGAAATAAAACTCAAACAATAAACATCACACAAGATAGGGAGAGACACTAGATATAACATGGAAACCCAATGTGGGAAAAACCATGAAGAACAGTCTCAAGTATATTCATGAGAAACAACCCATAGGAGCACCATACCACTTTAATGAGTGCCAACCTAGATACAATTCGTGAACACCAACCCATAGGAGCTTCAAACCCCTTTGTTGAACACCAACCCATAGGAACACCAACCCCTTTGCCGAGCACCAACCCAAAGGAGCACCAAGCCCTTTGTGTATACCACACACCTATCTCTCAATGTTTCTATATCCACAAATGATAGATCAATACAACATCTCTTTCCTCTCTCTCACCTTTGCTCTTCTAAGCTGGATATAATAAATACAAATCATATTCATATCTCACAATTGCTCTTCTAAGCTAGATATTACAATATCAAATCAACCTCTTTTTTTCATATTACAAATGGCTTCTCAAGGCTTTATTTATAGCTTTCCAAATGACCATTGGCCTTCCCCCTTTGTGACCCTTTAATCCTCATGGAAAATGGCACCAATCTTAGATGACCCTTCATATTCATGCCTTTGAAAAGTCATGTGGTGACCCTTCATGACCAAAAACGTCCTTCCCACTTTTGTCCTTATCTTTGGTGACTTTTCGTACTCCTCAAAGTGTCCCTTCATGAGAAATTACACCCTTACTCTTTTATCTTCACTTGGTGGCTCTTGGTATTCCCCAAGATGACTCTTCATGGGAAAATGTGTCCCATCCTTCTTTTGTCTTTACCCCGTGGCTCTTCGACTTCTCCATGGTCCCTTCTTTTATCTCATATGCAACCAAAAATATATTCGTTAATATTAAATAAATATTAACTCACATTAGCCAAGATAAAAAACATTAAATGCAATGGGGCCTTTATCACCAATAATACTAGACCTTTGACATCAATGACAATATTTCCAACAATCTGCCCCTTTGTCATTGATGCCAACCTCAATCCTGAAACTGCCACATCCTGTCACCTGCACATCTTATCATCTAAAAATATACAGTAACTCCCCCTTACTGTAGCAACATGTAACTATTCCATGTACCTATGTTTTGCACCTATACCTGTACCTATTATTCTACCCCTTTGACATCAATGGAAAAGGGCCTACCTAGAGCTAACACTTAGCTCCCCCTCACTTGATGCTAAACATCAATGGCAGGAAGTAATAGAAATTACTCCCAACTCCTCTCACCGATCTTTGAATGTATCCTTTGATCGTGCCTTTGAGAACATATCTAACAAAACATATACATTGTTCCCTGTCCTTTGAGCATCTACAATCAACTCATTTGAATCTTTTCTTCTAATCTCACAACCTTCTTTATGAAATTTTAATGTGTATCCTTGATCACATATTCGACTAAAACTCAACAAATTATGCTTAAGACCTTTTACATACAAAACATTTTTAGTCTTAGTTCTACCATAATCCAAACTCAAAGTACCTTTTCTAGCTATCGTAACAGAGGTTTGATCTCTAAGTCTCACTGTACCATCATTGATCTTCTTTAGAGATATGAATTTACATTCATCTCGTATCATATGCCTTGAACATCTGCTATCAATTAACCATGGCTGATATTTACCTCTTACATGCAAGGCTATCTGAACCATCATAGAATCTTCATGTTGTTTCTTTTGCCATGAACATATCTGAACCTTCTTCTTGATGAATGGAACTTTGAAACTCTGATCTTTCTTCTTGATGAATGTAGCTTTGAAACTCTGATCCTTCTTCATTGAGTCTGCATGAGTATTCTTTTCCTTCTTTCTAAAATTGTTAGCTCTTTTTCAACATTCTAATTTCTTGTGACCATAATCATTTGAAACACTTTAAAACTTTTAAACACTTCATATGCAAGAATCATTCTAATAGCCTCAAACTGGTGCAATTTTTTTTTCAAAAATATATTCACTCAAAAGATATACAAAGTAATCTGCCAACTCACCTTCTTGTCATGCAACATAACCAAGACCCAATAGCATCCACCATGCTTCAATTTTCTTAAAAGTGTCTCCTTGAAGCTTAGAAGAGACACCCCCACATAAAAGGGTCCTAAAAACAAATCTCAAGAGATTCCCACATCTCCTTTGTTTCTTTCTTGATCTTCTTGTGTTTTTCTTTTAGAATCTATTTAAGCTTGTCTAACCTTTTTAACTTAATAACCTTATCATTTATGATGTTATTCATCTTCTCAACTTTTTCAACTATCTTATCTTGACAAAGCTCATGCTCAAATGTAACAAGAGATTCTACACAATCCTTCCTTTCTGATTCTTTATCTACTATAGCAAGTAATTCATTTTCACTCTTAAACTCAACTTGATCAACCTTTACTATTTTAGGTCTCTGAACCTTAATTTGAATATTCTCATACCTTTTAGGGGCTCTATAACCTTTAACATACTTTGAAGATCTCTTTACTTTATTTTGACATAATCTAGCAATATGGCCAACCTTATGACAACAAAAACAAACAATATTTCTCATACCTTTTTCTTGAATGTGACTGAGATCTCCCTTTGACTGATTGCTTCTCCTCATACAATCTCTTTCCCTATGACCAACATGATGACAAATAAAATAATGGCCATGAAAAGAATTTGAAAACTTGAAAGCATTGGGCTGCTTGATTGGCTTCTTTGATTTGCATGCAAAACTTGCATCCTTCTTTCCTTGGACTAATATTTCATGATCTTTTTCAACCTTGAGTATAAGCTTCTCATGATTATCCTTTAAAGAACCTAACTCAACCTTCAACTAATTACACTCCTTCTTTTGATGTTAAAATTGAATTTGCAACCTCTGACTGATTCTTATGATCCTGAATAAATATCTTATTTTCTCTTACTTCTATAGCCAACTTAGAATCCAAGATACACACCTTTTCCTTAAGAGCCTCAACCATAGATTTTAACTCTTAATTCTCCTTCTTTAGCTTCTTGGCCATCTTATGCTTTTCTTTGATCTACCTTCAAGCTGTTAAACCCTTTCTAAAGGAACTTGCTCTGATACCAGTTATTAAGCATGGGATATACTGAGAGGGGGGGGTGAATCAGTATATCATATATCTTATAAAACTTTCCCTTTATCAAATTCCACTTAATCAAACATTAAAGATATGCAATAAAACTCAAACAATAAACATCACAAAAGATAGAGAGAGACACCAGATATAATGTGGAAACCCAATGTGGGAAAAACCGCGGAGAACAATCTCAAATATATTCATGAGAAACAACCCATAAGAGCACCATACCCCTTTGCTGAGTACCAACCCAGCTACAATTAATGAGCACCAACCCATAGGATCTTCAAACCCCTTTGTTGAGCACCAACCCACAGGAGCACCAACCCCTTTGTGTATACCACACACCTATCTCTCAATGTTGCTATCTCAAAAAATAATATATCAATACAACATCTCTTTCCTCTCTCTCACCTTTTCTCTTCTAAGCTAGATATAACAAATACAAATCATATTCATCTCTCATAATTGTTCTTCTAAGCTAGATGTTACAATATCAAATAAACCTCATTTTTTCATATTACAAATGGCTTCTCAAGACTTTATTTATAGCTTTCCAAATGACCTTTGGCCTTCCCCCTTTGTGACCCTTCAATCCTCATGGAAAATGGTGCCAATCTTGGATGACCCTTCATATTCAAGCCTTTGAAAATTCATGTGGTGACCCTTCATGACCAAAAACGTCCTTCCCACTTTTGTCCTTATCTTTGGTGACTTTTCGTATTCCTCAAAGTGTCCCTTCATGAGAAATTATGCCCTTACTCTTTTTTCTTCACTTGGTGAATCTTGGTATTCCCCAATATGACTCTTCATAGGAGAATGCATCCCATCCTTCTTTTGTCTTTACCCCATGGCTCTTCGACTTCTCCATGGGCCCTTATTTTGTCTCATATGTAACCAAAATACATTTTCTAATATTAAATAAATATTAACTCACATTAGCCAAGATAAATAACATTAAATGCAATGGGGCCTTTATCACCATTAATACTAGACCTTTGACATCAATGACAATATTTCCAAAAAAACAAAGTTTTATACTTTAAGGAGTGGGTCCTATGTCATCACTCATTAAAAATAAAACAATGATTTTTAGCTCTCAACGCTGAATGGATAAGAGTTACATATCCCAATCAATGGGATACAACTTAAACATTACTATTGAGGTCATTTTATCGTCTTGTACATAGTATATTAGTATTTTATTTCTCAATGTTATTCTATCACATGTTTTATTTCTTGTGTGTGTCTTGTTTTTTAGTGTCTTTGAAAGGTATTTTCAGTTTTTAGTTTGTTTCAAAAGCTAATGTCATGTTCAAGTTCAGTTTTTGTCTCAAATAGAAGTAGTGTTCAGTGAATCCATTCCTAATGGAATGTTTTACGCCACTAGTCTAAATGTTTAGTAGGCAAATTATCCTAGGAGGTGGCCAAAAATGTGAGCTAATCAACCACCATTGAACAAGGTCTATCAAAAAATCATAACTAAGTCATCTAACCTTTTATAAGATATGATTGAGAGGTATGTTTGTTGTCATGGTTTGGTGTTGTAGGTTGTATAAATGTCTAAACAACATCTTATTAGGAGTTTAAGGTCCATGACATGTGTATTTTATAGTCAGTCTTGTGCATTGATCTTTTATGAGTTGTTTTACAATGTAGATTAGCAAAATTTAAGGCAACTTTGGAAAGATTAAATTTAGTTTATAAAATTTAATATATGCTAGATCCATGGTGGAAATAATGAAGTGTTAATATTCCAAATATGGCATCATACTCTTTAGTGTATATTGGAATATAATCAAAGCTATGAGATAACATTTTTTTCTTCACAAGGATTTTTAGGATTTTAAGGTATTCTTGGTGAGATTAAGGTTTTGCTTGTTTTGTTATATTGCTTGTCACAATGTTGTAATGCAAACCCCTTGATAAATATCAAGTGTAAAGACCTAGTAACATACATAGAGGTCAAGTAAATTTATTTGGGTCATGTGACACTTTTTGAACATCATATTATACTTATTTATACCCCTACACTTGGTCAAAGTGTAAAAATAATTCTTTTCCAATGTACATTCACTTTGAAAATTGTTTGACTCATTACTCTAATGTCCAAACATAGTATGATGTAGGAAATGGTAGGAAAAGGAGATGCAAATATTCTTAGTACATTACACCATCACCATACAATCCAAGAGGAACTCCATCATCATCTATTTCATAACTTTAATAATATATCTTGGTAGAATAAGAAATTTTTCTTGAGGAAGATAAGTCCAAAAGGGAAGATGTAGTCTCAAACATGATCAAAAGAATTTATTGATAGGGTTTTCAAAATAATAATGGAATTTTAGGATCTCCACAACTTTTTCCAGCATTCTTAGGTTCAAAACCATACATATACATAAATTATAAGTCCAAAAAAGGCAAAAAAATGTTCAAAGTCTCCATCAGGTCATTGACAAAGGAGAAAGAGCCATTTTGATGAGGTTATTTTATGAAGGAGGAGAGGTATCAGGTAAAATTATCTTAGGATATGTTTAAATCCCCTATTACCTTCAAATCCATGTCAATAATTTTTGGATTTTGGGTCAAATATTTATGAACCATTGTTAACAAGTGAGTTGGCTCTTAAACCCTACCAAACCAAAATAACATAATTTTTATCTTGTAAGTTTTGTGTCTTTCATATATCTCTATTAGAAGGGGACATCACAGTGGTATCAGAGCTTTGGTCTTTGGTATCATAGTTTTGTGTCTTTCATATATCTCTATTGGTAGGGGATATTACAGTGGTATCAGAGCTTTTGTGCAGATAAAGGAGCCCCTAAGTAAGGGACATTACAGTGGTATCAAAGCTTTGGTCTTTGGTATCATAGTTTTGTGTCTTTCATATATCTCTATTAGAAGATTGGGTGGGGAGATTATAGGGATCCTATCTACTATGCTACCTCACAAGGATTCTGAGGTGGGGTATGCTCATTATTCTTCTTTTGATCCAGAGAGAGAAGATTTGATTTCACACAGGTGTAGATCGGCTCCAATTTCTTACCATCCATTATGGGACGGATTGGCACCATCTCTTGCAGATGGAATTGCTTATCTGAATTTCTGCAAAATATCTTCAAATAGATGAATAAATCACAGTATAATTTCTTATTTATTTTCTCATAAGCTTACAATTAGAGACCCCAATAAATTATACAGATAGAGATATTCTGTATTAGAATAGTATATCTTCAGATCAGGTGGTTCAGCAATCAGGTGTTAAGAACAGACTGGTTGGCGGCCGTACTAAGTCCGTACAGGTCCGTACAAAGCGCATCAGGCACCGACCTCGGCAGAGAAAGGGCTACAGTGACCGACATCGGTCGACTGAAGACCGACGTCGGCAGAAAGCCGACCGATAGTGATCGATGTCGGTGATATATCGACCGACGACGGCGCCTGTGTGTCGACACAGAAAGGCTGAGACGTCCAGAATTGCAAGTTATTACCCAGTTTGCATGAATTCAGGGTTTTTAAGACCAAATCTGTAATATTCTTTGATTTGCACAAGAGAGGACTGTATTATACTCATCTGAACTAGTGATAAGATCTTTGATCTTTTATTGTAAGATTTACTATGGTTATTGTTTATCTGTAATCTGAATTTATTTTGCAAAAATTGGATCTTTGACCAGAGTTTTATGGTTTATATATTCCCTGTTTGAAGGGGATATTACAGTGGTATCAGAGCTAAATTCCTGCCATCCTGTTGGGCACATCAGAGCTAATGTCTTGCCATCCTGTTGGGTAGCTTGGGTAAAGTATCATGATGACTTCATATACTCAGAGTCGATGGGACTATGATATGAAGAAGTTGAATCATAATGTAATATCCCCTTCAAACAGGGAATATATAAACCATAAAACTCTGGTCAAAGATCCAATTTTTGCAAAATAAATTCAGATTACAGATAAACAATAACCATAGTAAATCTTACAATAACAGATCAAAGATCTTATCACTAGTTCAGATGAGTACAATACAGTCCTCTCTTGTGCAAATCAAAGAATATTACAGATCTGGTCTTAAAAACCCTGAATTCATGCAAACTAGGTAATAACTTGCAATTCTGGACATCTCGGCCTTTCTGTGTCGACACACAGGCACCGTCGTCGGTCGATATATCGCCGACGTCGGTCACTATCGGTCGGCTTTCTGCCGACGTCGGTCTTCAGTCGACCGATGTCGGTCACTGTAGCCCTTTCTCTGCCGAGGTCGGTGCTTGATGCACTCTGTACGGACCTGTACGGACTTAGTACGGCCGCCAACCAGTCTGTTCTTAACACCTGATTGCTGAACCACCTGATCTGAAGATATACTATTCTAATACAGAATATCTCTATCTGTATAATTTATTGGGGTCTCTAATTGTAAGCTTATGAGCAAATAAATAAGAAATTATACTGTGATTTATTCATCTATTTGAAGATATTTTGCAGAAATTCAGATAAGCAATTCCATCTGCAAGAGATGGTGCCAATCCGTCCCATAATGGATGGTAAGAAATTGGAGCCGATCTACACCTGTGTGAAATCAAATCTTCTCTCTCTGGATCAAAAGAAGAATAATGAGCATACCCCACCTCAGAATCCTTGTGAGGTAGCATAGTAGATAGGATCCCTATAATCTCCCCACCCAATCTTCTAATAGAGATATATGAAAGACACAAAACTATGATACCAAAGACCAAAGCTTTGATACCACTGTAATGTCCCTTACTTAGGGGCTCCTTTATCTGCACAAAAGCTCTGATACCACTGTAATATCCCCTACCAATAGAGATATATGAAAGACACAAAACTATGATACCAAAGACCAAAGCTCTGATACCACTGTGATGTCCCCTTCTAATAGAGATATATGAAAGACACAAAACTTACAAGATAAAAATTATGTTATTTTGGTTTGGTAGGGTTTAAGAGCCAACTCACTTGTTAACAATGGTTCATAAATATTTGACCCAAAATCCAAAAATTATTGACATGGATTTGAAGGTAATAGGGGATTTAAACATATCCTAAGATAATTTTACCTGATACCTCTCCTCCTTCATAAAATAACCTCATCAAAATGGCTCTTTCTCCTTTGTCAATGACCTGATGGAGACTTTGAACATTTTTTTGCCTTTTTTGGACTTATAATTTATGTATATGTATGGTTTTGAACCTAAGAATGCTGGAAAAAGTTGTGGAGATCCTAAAATTCCATTATTATTTTGAAAACCCTATCAATAAATTCTTTTGATCATGTTTGAGACTACATCTTCCCTTTTGGACTTATCTTCCTCAAGAAAAATTTCTTATTCTACCAAGATATATTATTAAAGTTATGAAATAGATGATGATGGAGTTCCTCTTGGATTGTATGGTGATGGTGTAATGTACTAAGAATATCTGCATCTCCTTTTCCTACCATTTCCTACATCATACTATGTTTGGACATTAGAGTAATGAGTCAAACAATTTTCAAAGTGAATGTACATTGGAAAAGAATTATTTTTACACTTTGACCAAGTGTAGGGGTATAAATAAGTATAATATGATGTTCAAAAAGTGTCACATGACCCAAATAAATTTACTTGACCTCTATGTATGTTACTAGGTCTTTACACTTGATATTAAGGAAAAAGTTGTGTAACAACCATCATGTCACCAATCAATCCATGTGAATAAACCATCAACATCAACAGCATCAACAATATCAAAATCAGCAACTGAAAAACTGTACTCGATACCCAAACAACTATCTGAAGATCAACTGTAGGTGCCGGTAAAAGAAACCACTCTGAGGGACTCAAGCCAACTAAAATATCAACCCTGTCAAAATTGAAGTCCCTATCTAACTGATACTCACATCCAATTGGACCGTGGATATGACAATTATTGGTATCTGAATCACTGACACCAAAACTAATCTCTAGATGCACAGAAAAATAAGGAGCATACCTCACCGTATGACGCTGGTAAGAACCCCCAAACTCTGCTACTGGCACACTATTGCCAAACGGGGACTCAATGGATGGCTCCAATCTCGGCTCAACAAACATCACCTCAACATCCCTGTAAGGTAACATAGTAGAAAGGGTTCGTAAAATCTCCTCACCCAATCTGCTAATAGCACTAAAACCTCGGACAAGAACACCTTCTGTCATCTTATGTGAGTCCAGACGAACACCTGCACTATCCAGCAAGTATTCCATGAATGGTTCAGTGCAGTAAAAATTATATGTGGAAGCATTAACATACTCCCCCACACACCCCAACTGATCTCTCTGTAAAGGTGGCACAACCAACTGTACCACACTGTCATCCATGTGAGAATAATCAATCTGGAGACATGACTCCACTGGTATCTCAAACTCATCAGAATCAGCAAGATCCAAATCCTGTATATGTGTATCAGCATCAACAACCTGTTCCTCAGCGGCAACTGCAGGAATGTACTCACCACCAACCACCTCAATATACAAATGATCATCCATACTTTTTAAATCAACTCCCAAGCTCATATCAACAGACGGAGTATCGACAACTGTAGCATCACTGTCTAACTCTTCCATACGGAAAGAAACCACTGGTGAAACTAAGTCTTCAAAACTGTCCACTGTGTTCTCCTGAGTATCATCTGCAATAATCGGATCCTGGGACTCTTCTACAATCTCTACCATAGCTGAGAGATCATCAACCCTCAGTGCACTAACATCTGAGCACCCCTGTACACTCTGAGTGCACGCATCAAACTCATCCTCATCTCCACTATCTCCTATCTCATAATCATAATAATCATGGGACATGCTACTTTCTCGTCAAAGTGATCTATAGTGCTCTCTCCTATGCTTAACAAAGTGATCAAAAGGCAACAACTTCTGAATTTGAGGTGGTACTAACTCCCACTCCTCATTCGCTGTCATATACCGTGCGGGTTTGTTTTTGGATGTAGGATATGAAAGAGATTCATTCAACCTCTTCAAACTTAGTTTCAACTTCTTCATATCATAGTCCCATCGACTTTGAGTATATGAAGTCATCATGATACTTTACCCAAGCCACCCAACAGGATGGCAAGACATTAGCTCTGATGTGCCCAACAGGATGGCAGGAATTTAGCTCTGATACCACTGTAATATCCCCTACCAATAGAGATATATGAAAGACACAAAACTATGATACCAAAGACCAAAGCTCTGATACCACTGTGATGTCCCTTACTTAGGGGCTCCTTTTTTTCTCCTACAAAAGCTCTGAACAACTGTAATATCCCCTTCAATCAGGGAATATAGAAACATATAAAGCTCTGAACAAGATACGATTTGCAGAATAGATTCAAACATGCATAAACAAATCACAGATCTTATCATTCATCCAGCTGATTATAATAGATGTCCTTTCTTATGCAAATCAAAGAATATTACAGATATGGTCTTAAAACCCTGAAATTATGCAAACTGGGAATAAACTTGCAATTTTGGAAGTCTCGGCCTGTTGTGTCGACACACACAGTCGTCGGCGTCGGTCGATATACTGCCGACGTCGGTCTCTGTAGGTCCTTATTTGCCGACGTCGGTCCTCAGACGGCCGAAGTCGGTCACTGGGGATCTCTGTCTGCCGATGTCGGTATCCGTGAGAATCTGTACGGACCTGTACGGACTTAGTACGGCCGCCAACCAGTCTGTTCTTAACACCTGATTGTTGAACCACCTGATCTGAAGATATACTATTCTAATACAGAATACCTCTATCTGTATAATTTATTGGATCAATAAACTAAATAAAGATAAATACCTATAATATCTGTAATAACTTTTGTGTGAAGTTATCTCTCAACCCAGAAATTCTGTGATAACTTCTGGATGAAGCTATCTCTCAAATCTGTACCTCTGTGATAACTTCTGGATGAAGCTATCTCTCAATTTGGCAATAGATCAGTTGATCTTTCACAACCTCTGAATCGCACACAATGAAGAGTTGATGTTCTCCACTGCAAATGGAATCCTGGAACCCTTGGCTCAGTCTTCACAGAAGAATTTCTCCAATTTCAATAATCAATTCATACATAATCAATAATGGCCTCCATGAGAAACCCTTATACCCTCAAAAAGATATGCTTGCCCTAATTAGGGTTTTCTTAAATTAGCATTAGGGTTTCTAATTTAAAATTAGAGCAAATAATTAATAATTAATAATTAATTATTAATGAGACCAAATAATTAATATTTGATTAAATCAATCAAATATTAATATCTCCCTCAATATACGTCGGATCCTCAAACCGATCGAAGCAGGTGAATCAGGGAGTGATTCCGCCTATGACCATACCAAAATAAAGGTGCTCCGCTGCATGTCAAATATCCCTAAATAATAGGAGCATCAATCAAACATGTCTGAAAGACCCTAAATGAAAACCAAATGTAGAAATTCTGCGAATCAAAGTCAAGCCAAGCTCCATTATGACCCTCTATCCATCATATTAGCCTACGAAGGTCGTATAATAGGCCAGTCATCAAATCTGTCAATGTCCATGAAAAAGGGGACATGACAAAGAGCCATTTTGATGAGGTTATTTTATGAAGGAGGAGAGGTATCAGGTAAAATTATCTTAGGATATGTTTAAATCCCCTATTACCTTCAAATCCATGTCAATAATTTTTGGATTTTGGGTCAAATATTTATGAACCATTGTTAACAAGTGAGTTGGCTCTTAAACCCTACCAAACCAAAATAACATAATTTTTATCTTGTAATGGAATAAATAAGATTTATGAATGAATATAAATATTTTTAAATTATATTTTTTAGGTATAATGGTCCATGAATCATCAAACTTAACACAAATTCTCATTGGTGATGGTTGTACTAGTAGCAAATTTCATTATTATATTATTTTGGACATGATGGACAGGGTTATTTGGGGTTGAGGGATGATTTAAAAGATGAAAATGGTTGAAATAAAAGTTCAAAAAATTTAAAATACCTCAAAAAATGCAAGTATCCCTCCCCAACCTATTCCAAGCAAGCATTCAATGTAGGAATGAGTAAAATGTGAAAGAACAGGTCTGCAGGGTTTAAGAATGTTAAAATTTTGGAGTCATTTGATACAGTTGAGAATTTTTTGGGATTAATAATAAGGTAAGTAAAATTATATGAATTTTTAATAATCCCTCACACCACATTCCATGTTTCCCTAATCTTGCATTCATTTCCTAGGTGTTTTTTTTAGAACTGGTTCAACACATAGTCCCGCAATGGAAAAAACACATTCCTATGGGCAAACACATTGAATGAGACACTCAGAGAGAATAAAAAAAATGTTAAAAACTCCATGAAAATCCTTGATGGGAATTTTAATGTGTTAGGCCATGAAGACCATTGAGTTAAAAATTTTGGACAAGGTTTTAGGTAGGAAGAGAAAAGTAATAGAACTACAACCACAGGTGACATTTCTAATTCATTCTTTAGATGTTCATCCTGATGTTCAGACCTAAATCAAGTCCCTTAATATCCTTCAATATTTTTCATGTTCAAAATGGAAAAATATAAATGTAGTCATACATGCACAAGTAAACTATGCCAAATCTACAATCTAGAATGATAGGCTCTTGACAAACCCTGTATGTTTTCTCCTTGGGAAATTTATTCAAACAAGTAAAACAATATAAAAATTAATCTCAACATAATTTAATATCATAATAACTAGGGAATTCAATTTAACATCGGGATTGAAATGGGTTATAAACTTGAAATGCACACCTATATACCTACACTTCAAAATATGAGAATAATATGCAATTTTATGTCTAAATTTAAATTTGAATGTTCATTTTTATGGTGAGGAACCCTGTAGGAATGTATATACACTGATTATATTCTTTGGAATGAAAAATAAAATCAAAAGATGACAACTAGGGTCAAAACACCTAATTTTTCAAGAAGCACCAACCTTGGATACATCAAGGCTTAAGGCCATTAGTGGGGTAAAGGGATTTATAAAACCATATATAGAAGTCATGGGACATGTATCAAGCCTGGAAGAAGTTTTTCCAACCAAAAAATGACATGAAAAAGGACTTTCACATAAGACAGTCATCTCAAATATGCACCTAAAACCCAATAATGCTCAAGAAGGTAATTTATCTCATATGAGAAGTTGGATGAGTAGGTGCATGGGGTAGAATGGCCTTAGGGGATGTTAAAATTTGTATACTCCAAATTCATATAATTTTCCAATCTATTAAGGGGCTCAAGTCTATGAACAATCAGTAAAATGATTGGAGACCTAAAATTTCATTTTTTTTCCCTCAAGGAACTCGATGATTGTGTATGTCTCCAAATGGATCGATATGTGCATGAAATAATTTTAAAATACCTTTATGACATATTTAATCCTCATGAGCACTTGTAGGAGCCATAATCTTCACATGTTTAGAATATAAGTACAATCTAATGGCCTAAAAATTACATTTTCAAGCCTGTTTATATGCATTTGAATGAATGAGGTCATTTTAATCAGTTGAAGATACCTACTAGGCCTAGGAAAAGGTATAATGACCTCAAAACCCTAATTTAAGATAATCTCATTATGATTAGATAGGTTTCAAGTCACTAAACTAGGTATAAATTTAGAACATTCTCATATTTACATAAAGGGTTGAGGTTGTAGAGCTTATTACGATAAACAAGAACAGAATAAGCCTTATAGAATCTTTTAAAATATCTAGTATCACCCTTGGAGGGATTTTAAAGGTCATGAAAAAATAAATTCTAACAGATACAAGCAAAACAAAAGAGCTTATTCATAGGCAGTCCACTAGTTATGTTGTTGAGAAAATTAAAGGAAACATGAAAGCCTTTATCAAATTTTCAATCTTGTCTTAAGATACATGCTATTTAATACTCGTAAAAGACATAAAAGACCTAAAAACTTAGTGTTGAAATCATGAAACATAGAAAAGGTCCAAATACAATTATCAAGTCTATATAGATTTTCTATATCATGAATACTTAGCAACCTCTCCAAATATCTTGTTAATAAGATGTGAAAACTCATTTGAATATGGTATATAAGACTGGATACACATTACATGACCTTTTACAAGACATCCATGAGATTGAAAAGATTATTATGATAGTCTTCGAGTAAATACTAGACCTTGGAGGAAGGCATGGAATTTTATTCATTGCATTACTTTGGATCAAACAATCTTAGACATCAAGTTTTAGGTTCTAATGATAGAGATAAAAGTGTGAAGATGTTTATGTTTTAAGTCTCACTTTTAAAAATATGAAAAATGCATTTCAAGATCCAATAATGGCATAGAAAGATTCCAAGGAGGTCGAGTAAGTCAGATGTCAAGGTATCAACATGTAACTTGTCAATCAATAAATGCAAGTTTCAATGGAATAAGGATGAGTCTTAAAATTACAAGAACCGCTTTTATGCCACCTCTCATGATGTCATCATCAAGCAAATCCAACACATGTTGAGGATGAATAATGGGACTATTTTCATATTCTATTATCATTTTAACTAGTTTCATGATAGATGATAGTCATAATAGGCTTCTTACATGTCCACCTTCTCTCTCTTTTCTCCATTCTTCTATATATACTCTTGAAATGGACATTGCAAAGGATCATCCATGTTAGCATGGTGAATCCCTACTAAAATTGATACTTTTTGTGGCTTATGGAGTGAATGCACACTATTTTTTTTCCTTATTCATCTTATTGGAATAAAAACCACTAAGATGAGGGGGGGAGGGGTGAATCAGTGTGAAAACATTTCATTTAATTCTATTCATCATTCTTTAACCATTTAAACTAGTATAGAGATATAGCAGTGCATAAAATAGAAATCACACAAGCTATAAGTAAGACATCAATACATGAACACCAGATCTATGTGGGAAACCCTCATGGGGGATAAAAACCACTATCACACCACTTGGACTACTATCCTACAAGTAATGAAACAATATTTAGTGAGGCATCAACCCCACAAGGACCACCAATACCTCACTAGTCCTTTATCAAGATCCAAATTGAAAAAAGGATCCAAACACACAAGTGAATTTACACTAACCCATATACCTCAAGGAAACTTCTAAAATATCCAATGGTCAAGGCAGATCCAACTCCCTTCTTGATTGAGCACTAACCTAGCCAAGACATATTAAATCACCTTCACAATAATTTGTTGCTCAAACAATTAATAATGAATTGTTATTCAAATATATTTCTTACATATTTTCATTCCAATCTATGTCATACACCTATAACACTCTTATGATGTAGTTTTGATGGTATCTCACCTCATTAATCTCACTTCAACCTTTTACCCCTCTCAAATAGCCTTCTAGGCTCATTAGGTGCATTAAACTTATAATACACCTGAAAAATATATGGTATATCTTCATCATTTTTATTCCTCATTTTATGGTCCTAAATGACCTACTTATTATCCTCCAATATCTCTTTTATTTTATTATCTTCCCATATCTCTAACTAGTTCAAATAGGCCAATTAGGCCTTGTTTTTATACCCGTCACTTACTCTCACCCATATTTGTCATCCAAGGACCATAAGACACTTTAATCACAATTTAAATAGATTAAAAAAAAAAAAAAAAAACTTTTAACACATGATAAAACCATTCCATATGTCAGTCATACTGCTTAAGGTCCAAAACCTTCATTAGGCCTAAAGGAGACCTAATGCAATTATGTCTATCTTTAGCACACGTTACACTTGAGTCACTTTGAACACATTTACCCTCCATTTTTTTTTAATAACTTAAAAATATTAAATATACCCATGATGATATATTTTTAGGTCCAAACCACCTTTACATCCAATTCACCACTTGAACCATGCTAATAGGCCTACTCGCCATTAGGCCTTCTTACTGATTAAAAGTCTATTTCACAAAATAAAACTCTACAATAAATTATATAAAATAAAAAAAAGATAAAATAACATTAAAATAGTATAAATGACCTCATTATCACCATTATGTCCATTATACACCTTCACTCAAGCTCTAAGCACACAAAAAGACTTTTATAATAGGCTCACTCAAAATTGCACATAGGTTCTTAAAACATAGTCAAAAGCTTTTGATTTTTAAAAATTGAAAAGGAATAAAATAATAATCTAAAATAATTATAATTAACCTATAATACCTCCTAAAAATATTAAAATTCATTGTATTCTTCAACTCTGATCAAAACACCCCCAACTCATCTCTGTAAGATGACTACTCAAACTACCTAATTTCTCCAAAAATGTAGTTATGAATAACATTGTCTTTATCATTTTTAAAGTAACTTTAATAACTTATTATTAACATTAATATATACTATATGACTTATAATTCAACCTTAAAAGGATATATCATATGTTTTGTTGTAAACTATTGGTCTTATACACCAATTTCTCAAGCCTCTCTCTCACTATCTTAACACAACTATACAATCCATTTTTGATTTCATATATCTACAAATTATAGTGATTAAAAACCTTCCATAAAAAAAATAAAATATAAAATAAATACCAAAAACATGAAATAATGCATGGGATACATTTTATTTTGTCTCAGGGTCTCACATTCTTCACTTTACCTAACACACCAAGAACTGTCAATTTGTCTCAGGAACCAGTCATGGTGAACATGAATCTTAAAACCTATGAGAACACTTAATTTAACTTAAAAATTATTTATATATCAATTATATATCCTAATATAAAATTCAAACAAATAATTATAGAGTTTTAATAGGAAATGAGAAACAAATTGATCAAACTTTGAACCTCAATCTTTCATTATTTTCACTCACACAGATAGGTCACATTAAGAAAAAATTATTTATTATATGTGAGTATATAAAAAAAATATAAACCAAGGTAAAATTATTTATATGTATTAAAAAAATACCTCAAATAATTGAAACCATTACTAATCATCTGAAACTCATCCCTACACACTTTTTCACTCTAACTAGTTTTTCTCAAAGTTCTCACTCTTACCTAGTTTAGTGATAGGTTAACTTGGGTGACTAAAATAGTTGACACATAAGACATATATTGTAAAAATAAAACCATGGACATAAATAATTATTATTGACATTCAACCTCCATTGATTTTTTAGTCTTGACCTAGTCAAACCTACTTACAAGATAAAATTCTTTAGAAATAAGGGTTTTTATGTAGGTTTTGCTTATTGGCTTGAAAAACCACTACCCAATATAGATTACTTGAGGAGTATTATATATTATGGAATGAAAATAAAAAATAAAAAGATGATAACTAGGGTTAAAACACCTAATATTTCAAGAAGTGCCAACCTTGGCTACATCAAGGCTTAAGGACATTATTGGGGTAAAGGGATTTATAAAACCATATATATAAGTCATGGGGCATGTATCAAGCATATAATAAGTGTTAAAAAAAAACATGAAAAGGGACTTTCACATAAGATAGTCATCTCAAATACACACCTAAAATCCAATAATGATTGAGAATGTAATTTATCTCACGTGAGAAGTTGGATGAGTAGATGCATGGGGTAGAATGGCCTTAGGGTAAGTTGTTAAAATTTGTATATTCAAAATTCATAGAATTTTTTAGTCTATTAATGGTATCAAGTATATGAACAATCATTAAGATGATTGGAGACCAAAAATTTCATTTTTTCCCTCAAAGAGCTCGATGATTGTGTATTTCTCCAAATGGACCACTATGTGCATGAAATAATTTTAAAATACCTTGATGACATATGTAAGCCTCATAAGCACTTGTTTGAGCCATAATATTCACATGTTTGGAATATAAGTACAATATAATGGACTAAAAATTGCATTTTCAAGCCTATTTATATGCATTTGAATGAAGGAGGTCCTTTTAATCAGTTGAAGAGACCTACTAGGCCTAGGGAAAGGTATAATGACCTTCAACCCCTAATTCAAGATACTATCATGATTATTAGATAGGTTTCAAGTCACTAAACTAGGCTTAAATTAAGATAATTCTCATATTTACATAAAGGGTCGAGGTTGTAGACCTTCTTATGGTAAACAAGGTCATAAGAAGCTTTAGAGCATCTTTTCAAACATCTAGTATTACCCTTGGAGGATTCTAAAAGTCATGAAAAAATAAATTATAATGGATACAAGAAAAACAAAAGAGCTTATTCATAGGTAGTAAAATATCATGTTGTTGAGAACATTAAAGGAAACATGCAAGCTTCTATCAATTTTTCAAACTTGTCTTAAGATGAGCATGTTATTTAAGACTCATAAAAGACATAAAACACCTAAAAACTTAGTGCTCAAATCATGGAACATGGACAAGGTCCTAATAAATTTATCAAGTCTATATATATTTTCTATAGCATGAATACTTAGTGCCCTCTCCAAATCTCTTGTTAGTACAATATGAAAACTCATTTGAATATGGTCTATAAGATCGGATACATATTACATGACCTTATAAAATACATCCCTGAGATTGATAAGATTATTATGATAGTATTCATGTACATACTATACCTTTGAGGAAGGCATGGAATTTTATTCATTGCATTACTTTGGATCAAACAATCTTAGACATGAAATTGTAGGTTCTAACGATAGAGATAAAAGTGTGAATATTTATAAGTTCTAAGTCTCACTTTTAATAATATGAAAAATCCATTGCAAGATCCAATGATGGCATAGAAAGATTCCAAGGAGGTTGAGTAAGTCAGGTGTCAAGGTAACAACATGTAACTTGCCAATAAAGAAATGCAAGTTTCAATAGAATAAGGATGAGTCTTAAAAGTCCAATAACCACTTTTAGGACACATCTCATGAGGCCATAATAAAGTGAATCCAACACATGTTGAGGATGAATAATGGGACTATTTTCATATTATATTACCATTTTAACTAGTTTCATGATAGATTATAGTCATAATAGGCTTCTTACATGTCCACCTTCTCTTTGTTTTCTCCATTATTCTATATATACTCTTGAAAATGACATTTAAAGGATCATCCATGTTAGCATGGTGAAGCTCTACTAAAATTGATACTTTTTGTGGATTATGAAGTGAATTCACTCTATTTTTTTCCTTCTTCATCTTATTGGAAGAACAACCACTGAGATGAGGGGGGGGGTGAATTATTTTGTAAACATTTCATTTAATTCCATTCATCATCTTTTAACCATTTAACTAGTATAGAGATCTAACAGTGCATAGAAGAGAAATCACATAAGCCATAAGTAAAACATCAACACACAAAAACCATTTATATGTGGGAAACCCTCATGGTGTATAAAATCCACTATCACAACATGTGGACTACTATCCTATAAGTAATGAAACAACATTTAGTGAGACATCAACCCCACAAGGACCACCAATCCCTCACTAATTAGGTAGAAATCCAACTAGTCATTTATCAAGATACAACTTGAAAGGAGGATCCAACCACATAAGTGAATTGAAACTAACCCATACACCTCAATTAAACTTTTGAAATATCTAATGGTCAAGGCAATTCCAATTCCCTTCTTGATCAAGCACTAACCCAGCTAAGACAAATTAAATCACCTTCACAATAATTTGTTGCTCAAAAAACTAATGGTGACTTCTTCTTCAAATCTCTTTATTCTCTATTTTCATTCCAATCTATGTCATACACCTATAACACTCTTATGATGTAGTTATGATGGTATCTCACCTCATTAATCTCACTTCAACCTTCTACCCCTCTCAAATAACCTTCTAGGATCAATAGGTCCATTGACCTTATAATACACCTGAAAAAGATATGGTATATCTTCATAATTATTTACTCCTCTTTTTATGGTCCTCAATTACCTACTAATGCTCCTCCAAGATCTCTTTTCTTTGCTTATGTTCCCATATCTCTAGCTAGCTCAAACAGGCCAATTAGGCCTTATTTTTATACCCATCACTTAATCTCACCCATCTTGGTCATCCAAGGAAATTAAAACAATTATATCACACTTTAAATAGATACAAAAACACTTTACACATGTCATACAACCATTCTATATGTCGGTCATACCGCTTAAGATCCAAAACCTTCATTAGGCCTAAGGGATGCGTAATGCAATTAGGTCTAACTTAAGCACATGTTACACTTGAGTCACTTTGAACACCTTTAGCCTCAAAAAATTATTAAATAACTTTTTAAAAATCTTAAATATACACATGATGATATATGTTTAGTTCCACACCACCTTTACATCTAATTCACCACTTGAACCATGCTAATAGGCCTACTCGCCTTTAGGCCTTCTCACTGCTTAAAAGTCTATCTCACAAAATAAAAGTATAAAATTAATTTTATCAAATAACCAAATGATAAAATCAAATTAACATAGTAAAAATTATCTCATGGTCACAACTATGTCCATTATACACCTTCACTCAAGCTCTAAGCACACAAAAACACTTCTAGAATAGGCTCACTCAAAATTGCACATAGGTTCTTAAAACAAAGTCAAAAGCTTTTGAATTTTAAAAATTGAAAATAAAAAAATAAGACTATAAAATAATTATAATTAACCTATAATAGCTCCTAAAAATATTAAAAATCATTGTATTCTTCAACTCTGGTCAAAACACCGCCAACTCATCTTTGCAAGATGACTACTCAAACTACCTAGGTACTCCAAAAATGTAGTTATGAATAACATTATATTTATAATTTTTAAAGGAAATTTAATAAATTATTATTAAAATTAATATATCTTATATTACTTATAATTCAACCTTAAATTGATATATCATATGTTTTGGTGTCAACTATTGGTCTTATAAACCAATTTCTCAAGCCTCTCTCTCACTATCTTAACACAACTATATGATCCATTTTTGATTTCATATATCCAAAAATTATATTAATTAAAAAACTTACATAAAATATTAAAATATAATATAAATACCAAAAAACAAAAAAAAAAATCATTGGATACATTGTCTTTTGTTTCAGGGTCTCACATTCTTCACTTCACCTAACACACCAAGAACTGTCAATTTGTCTTAGGAACCAGTCATGGTGAACATGAATCTTAAAACTTATGGGAACACTTAATTGAAATTAAAAATAATTTATATAATCCTTATATATTGTCATATAAAATTCAAAAACAAGTTTATAGAGTTTTAATAGCACATGAGGAATAAACTGATCAAACTTTGAACCTCAATTTTTCATTATTTTCACTCACACAAATAGGTCACATTAAGAAAAAATTATTAATTATGTGTGAGTATATAAAAACATTATAAAAGAATTTGAAATTATTTATAGGTATTTAAAAAATACCCCAAATAATTTAAACCATTCCTAATCATCTCAAACTCATCCCTACACATTTTTTCACTCTAGCTGGTTTTTCTCAGAGTTCTCACTCTTACCTAGTTTAGTGATAGGTTAACTTGGGTGAGTTAAATAGTTGACACATTATATATATATATATATATATATAACAATGGACATAAATAGTGATTATTTAAATTAAACCTCCATTTATTTTTCAATCTTGACCTAGTCAAACCTACTTACAAGATCAAATTATTTAGAAACAAGGGTTTTTATGTAGGTTCTTCTTATTACCTTGACAAGCCACTTCCCCCTAAATATTCTTTGAGGATTATTATATATAATAAAATCATAAAATTTTCCTTAAAAATAAATTATGGGTAATTTCAAACAAATTGTCTCTAATCATGTCATTAAGAGGTTTTTAAGAGGGTTTTAGACAAATTTACCTTCTTAATGTTTGTTCATACAACTCTATCCTTGAAACCACCTCCTAATTCTTGTAAATAATTTTTAGAACCATTTTAAATATATAAAAAAAGTATCAAGTCACCATTCAATGTTTACACGTGCTAATGAGCATCTAAATTTCCTTATCAAGCTTGGAAACCTTCAATTTGTATACACAAGAGACCTTAAAAACGAACTTCATGCTTCTTCCTTCAACTCAGGACCTCAAGCTTGGTAAAAATCCTTAAAACAACATATTAAACATAAATCCATGATCACATGTTCTTTATCACCTTTAAAACTCATCTTGACCCTTCATTATGCCACACTAGGCCAATATGTACATTAGGTATAGAACCACTAGTCATACTTGGATCTTGAAAACACTAGGAAACCTCTTGCACTACTATCAAAACATCACACGCATGTCAAATAACATAATAAAAATATTATTCACTATAAAAATTATTCACATAGGTCTAATACCTCTATTATTAATAAGCAACCAATCTTGTGACTTTACACTAGGTATCTCATGTTAGGACTTACCTCTTAGCCCATTATGAGAGTCATGTAACTGACTCTTCACCTGTTTCTCTCATGCTATGATAATTAATTTTATACATTAAAGATCATATAAATCCATGTTAACATCACCATGCCACTAAAATACATTTCCATACTTTGGAACTAGGCCATCAACTAGACCTACTAGGTACCACACCTCTTTGAGACCTTTTTACCATTGTATATGTACTTTGAAACTTATTCACATGCCAAGCCTCCTTTATACATTATCAAATACTACCATAAAATTTCAATAGATTGTAAAAATAAAAATTATATCCAAAAACTCAGACATAACTTAATAATTTACTAAGCCATGCTTGAGACATCATGAATACTTACCATGTCTTTTCACAAGAGCACCTCTGGTACATTAATGATATTTGACTACCTTTGACATCAATGATAACCTAAATGACACAAACACACATAATAGGAACATAAATAAACAATATCCCCATTTGTCATTGATGGAAAACACTCTGAACATAGTAGACCATTCTCATCTTTCCTCAAGCTACTCCTCTAAGATCTCTTTTCTTCACTTATGTTCCCATTTCTCTAACTAGCTCAAATAGGCCAATTAGGACTTGCTTTTATACCCATCACTTACTCTCAACCATATTGGTATACCAAAGGTATTACCAAACTTTTATCACACTTTAGATAGATACAAAAACATGATACACACGTGAGACAACCACTCTATGGGTTGATCATACCCCTTAAGGGTCAAAACCTTCATTAGGTCTAAAGGAGACCTAATGCAATTAGGTATGTCTTAAGCACACATTACACTTGAGTCACTTAGAATAAATATAGCCTCCACAAATGCTTTAAGCACTTAAAAAAACTTCTTAATTATACCCATTATGACATAATTTTAGGTCCACACCACCTGTAAATCTAATTCACAACTTGAAACATGCTAATAAGCCTACTCGCCATTAGGCCTTCTAACTATCTAAAAGTCTGTCTCACAAAAAAAAGTATATAATAAATTTCATCAAAAAATAAAACTATAAAATAATATTAAAATAGTATTCATGACCTCATGGTCACCACTATGTCCATTAAATACCTTCACTCAAGCTCTAACCACACAAAAACACTTATATAATAGGCTCACTCAAAATTGCACATAGGTTCCTAAAACATAATAAAAATATTTTGAATTTTCAAAATTGAATAGGGACAAAAAAAGACTCTAAAATAACTATAATAAAACTATGAGGCCTCCTCAATATATTCAAATGCATTGGATTCTTCAACTCTGAGTAAAACAACCCCAACCCATCTATACAAGATGACTACTCAAACTCCCTGAGTGATCTATAAACATAGTTAGGAAGAACATCATATTTATAATTTATAAACAAAATTTAATAAATTATTATTCAAAATAATATATCCTATATTAATTATATTTTAACCTAAAAAATGATAGATCATATGTTCTGGTGTCAGCTACTGGTCTTATAGACTAATTTCTCAAGCATCTCTCTCACTGTCTTAGCAAAACTATACAAGCCATTTTGTATTTCATATATAAACCACTTAAATTTATTAAAAACATTACATAAATTATTAATATATAAAATACATACCAAAAAACATAAAAAATTACATTGGATACATTGTCTTTTGTCATAGGGTCTCACATTCTTCACTTCACCTAGCACACCAAGAACTATCAATTTATCTCAGGAACCATTTATGGTGAACATGAATCCTAACACATGTAGGAACACTTAATTTAAAATATAATAATTAATATAATACTTATATATCCTTATATCAACTTATAACATAAATCTATAGAGGTCTAATAGCAAATGAGAAACAAATTGATCAAACTTTAAACCTCACTCTTTCATTGTCTTCACTCACACAAACTAGTCACTTTGAAAACACATTATTAATTATTTGTGAGTATAATAAAACATTATAAGTTAAGGTAATATGAGGTATAAATATTGAAAAAATACTCCAAACAATTTAAACCATTCCTAATAATCTAAAACTCATCCCTAAACACTATTTCACTCTAGCTATTTTTTCTCATTGTTATCACTCTTAGCTAGTTTAGTGATAGGTCAACTTGGGTGACCAAAATAGTTATCACAGAGGCTATATCTTGTTCAAAAAACACCATGGGAATAAATAATGATTTTTTACCTTCAATCTCAATTGGTTTTTCAATCTTAACTTTGTCAAACCTGCCTGCAACATCAAATTCTTTAGAAATAAGGGGTTTTATAAGTTTTACTTATTCCCATAACAAATGAATAAAAATTAGATATTATTTGAAGAGTATTATACATTATCCAAAAAAACAAATTAATTTACCAATCCATTTTATGTGATTCTGAAGAATTTATCTCCAATCAGGTCATTATTAAGAGGTTTTTGAGAGGGTTTTAGACCATTTTACCTTTCTAACATTTATTCATGCAGATCTATCCTTGGAAACAACTCATAATTATTGTAAATAATTATTATAACCATTTTTAATCTCTCCAGAAAGTATCAAGACAAAATTAAAAGTTTACATGTGCCAATAAGCATCTAAACTTCCTTCTTGAGCTTGGAAACCTTCAATTTGCATATACAGGAGACCATAAAAATAAATTTCATGATTCTTCCTTCAACTCAAGACCTTAGACTTGTTAAAAACCCATGAAAAACATACTAAACATCAATACATGCTCACATGTTCTCTATCACCTTGAAAATTCATCTTGACCCTTCATTAGGCCACACTAGGCCAATATGCATGTTAGGTCCAAAACCACCAGTCATGCTTGGCTATTAAAAACACTTTTAAACCTATTAAAATGATATAATAAATCACACACATGTCAAATGACATCATACCATGATTATTCTCTACCAACATTGTTCACATAGGTTTCACACTTCTCTTTTTAACAAGCTACTAAGCTTATGCCTTCACACTAGGTCTCTCATGCAAGGAGTTACCTCTTAGATCATTATAAGAGTCATGTAACCGACTCATAACCTATCTCTCATGATTTGAAACTTCATTATATAACTTCAAGATCATATACATCCATGTTATCATCACCATGACACTACAAGATATTTCCATGCTTGAGAACTAGCCCATCAACCAGACCTACTAGGTAACACACCTCTTTGATACCCTCCTACCATTGTAAATGTACTTTGAAACTTATTCAAATCTATCATTATCAAATGCTACCATAAATTTTCATAAGCTTGTCACAGTACAACATAGAGCCAAAACCTCATACAGAACTCAAGAATTTACTACGCCATGTTTGAGTCATCATGAATACTTACCATGTATTTTCACAAGAGCACCTCTAGGATGTAAATTATCTTTGACTAGATTTGATATCAATGACAACCTTAATGCCATAAAAACACATAATAGGAACATACCTCAACACATCTGACATTTATTATTTTCATGGTGAATTATTAATCAATGTTAGTGTTGATGTTAGTTAAATCTCCTTGCCTTTATCCTCTTAATTCTTACCTTTTTATGATTAAGTTATCTTATTGAAGTTCATATGGTGTGTATCAAGTGCTTATGCAAATATTAAGTGTGGAAAACCTTAATTAATGCCTCATTATATGCATCTTGATTGTCCCTCTAATTTTATGTATAAACTACAACCTCAATATTGAAAAAATTATAGAAAGTGTACTCATATAAAATATAAAATTAGATGACTTAAGCATGGCTAATGACACCCAATCCATATGTATTCCTACTTGCTTACACAACCCTTCTAGGCTATTATTTCATTTATTCCTAATCATCCACAGCCTTTCAAACTTAACCATTATAGGCTCAGGTAGCTCTTTTAGTCCCAAATCCATCCCCCTAGATCTAATTCCCTATAGACAATAGTCTCCAACTTGGACAGGAGCACTGAAACCTAAGGTGTCCTGATTTTAGCACTTTTTTCCAAGTTCATTTTTCATCCCAATGATTAGATTCTTTTATATCCTTATGCTTTTTCTTATCAGCCTAAGATGAATTCATTTAACCCATGATCATCAATCCCTTATAAAAGGTCATGCAAATTCCATTTATAAGTGTTGACACTCATTGATAAGAGAGGAGAGAGAATACAAGAAACTACACTCAAGCACTTTTCCTTATTCTCTACATACAACCTTCTAAGATCATTTCAAGCTTATTTAAACCTTTACACCAGTCCCTATCCATCTAAAGTACATCTAGTTTTGCATCTAGTTGCATTTATGATACATAATCTCACCAAGCACTTTAATGGGAGAACTAAATTAGTTTTATCCCTCCTTAGAGTATTGGTATTTAGGAATCATGCCCACACATGGGGTGTGAAGTGCATCCAAAACATACTTTACACACTAACCCCTTCTCTATCTTTCCAAGTTTCTATTCAAGTTTAAGCAAAAAGATATACTAGGGATTTGAAGATTAAAAACAAATTAATAACAAGCTCCATAGGATTCTAGGCTTCGATATTTCATTGATAGGGTAACACAAGCCTGCCAAATAGAATCTAGAAAGCTCAAACCACCTAGAAAATAGTGCTAGAAAAGGACTACAGTGCTAAACAATAGTTCTAGAAAAGGACTACAGTGCTAGACAATACATTGTCCCACTTTTAGTGCTCCTATCCAATATATAAATGAAACTCAAGATCTAGTTTTTGATAGTTTCCCAATCCTACTCCTCAAATATTAGACCTTGTCTCAGTTTAGATCATTTAGAATAAGCTAAGTTAGATTTCTCTTATTTATTATTATATTCAGAAAAGGGAAAAATACAAATCTATTTACACAAATCAATATCTTAATTCCTACATATTATTTACCAATTTATTTTGCTCTGACCTATTTATTTAACTAAGAATAAAATTCCATTATTCTAAAAATAATAAAACATTTGGTGAACCTGACTTACTTCAAATTTCACACAAAAACCCTAAAAACCCTAGAGTAAACTATTTCTAATTTTTTCCAATAATTTCTTGGTTTTTCCTATAATTAAAAATTAGAAATCTACAAATTAATTACAAAATTATCATATATTTTATAAAAACCCTAGTTTTCACATACTAGGTCCTTTTTGCATACAAAAACATTTCAAACACTAGGAAAAATATATTGCTAATTTTAGAAAAAATTTCTAATTTTTTCTAATTTTTTCTAGCAAAATTATAAAAAAATTATATAAATTTATATCAAAATTTTAAAATTATCATACTAATTTTAATAATTCATTAAATAATCCCTAGTTGCATTAACTAGCTCTAAGTTATTTTCTTGTACTTTTCCAATCATTTTCTAAATTTTTAGTTACATATCAAAATTAACAAATCAATTTTAAATTTAAAAATTCATAGTATTTTGCTAAATATTTTTGAAAAATACTTAGTTTCATGTACTATCTCCTATATTGCTTCTTGCAGTATCACCTTATATCCATAATTAAATTACAAAAAAGTTGTTCATTTATTTACAAACTTTTCATACATTTCTTACAAATAATAAGGAAGCCATAATGGGACCTATCATGTACACGAATGATGAAGTCTATCATATGTTAGTACAAAATTTCATCCTTTGCATTTCAAGTTTAGGTTTGATTATATGGGATGATATTACAAAATTCATTTCCAAACATGCACAAGATTCCAAAATTCTTTTTGCATATTCTCTTTCACTCATATGGAAAATTGTTAAAATTTACCTTTCTAAATGAATTTGAAATGTCATGTTGCATATCAAAATTTTATATGCCTTTATGCGAAAATTCATGTTCTCTATCCTTTGCTCTCTATTCCTCATATGGAAAATTATTAAAGTTTATCGTGTCAGGCACATTATAAATATTATGTTTCATGTCAAATGTTTCTATGCCTTTATGCAGAAAGTCATACTCTCAACCCTTTGCTTTCCATACTTCATGTGGAAAATTTTTAAACTTTATCATGCTAAAAACATTTGAAATGTCATGATTCAAGTCAAAGTTTTCTATGCATTCATGCAAAATTCCATGCTCTCTATCCCTTGTTTGTTATTTATCATATGGAATGTTCTTTATAATCATATTGCTATACATGGTTTCTACTTAGATGTATCTAACTATTTATCTACTTTTAAGTATCTCCTTATCACTACTAGATACAAGTGAACACTAGATGATATATCTACCCCTCCTCTCTTTAAACAAAGTACATCTAGATTTTACCCTGCACCTACTACTAGCTCTATGCCTATAGTATATCATGTGGTAAATGCTATCACCCAATTTTACAAAGGTAGGAAGGTTTATTACACCCATGGTTATAGCTTTATCACTTAGGATAACACCCCTTTTGATACAATTTTAGCTCCTCCACTTGTTATAGTTCTTCCTCTAGTCTAGATTTAGCCATAGTTGAGACCTTCATCACGAGCATAGAAAATTCATACATATCGATAGCTTTAGGATTCTAGATAGTTTCTTGCTACAATATTCCCACCTAGGGTAGTATCATTGAGATCTCATGCATCTACACATAGATCACATGTTTAGAGAGCTTATCCTACATCTAGATGGGTCCCTTAGAACCCCACAATTGTATCCACTTCTTAGAGTTATAGAGGGACTCCATAGTCAGTTTCCACTATAAGAATTTTAGAGCACTTATAGACTACAAATAATTTTGAGTCATAGTCTCAACATTTCCATCATGCTTCATGATCATGCATGATACTTCTTGATAGAGGGCAACATGATTGGGAATCTCCCATGAGACTCATCGATTAGTATCATATTTTCTTAGCCTTACATGTACATAGTTGTTTATGCTTGATTGTACATAGTTTCTTCTACTTGATTATACATAGTTCAAAATTTCAAAAATACAAAAACAATATAACATTTTGAAAATACCCAAAACATTCAAATATATCCAAAACACCAAAAAGATATAAATTTTATGCATCATCCATAAGTTTCATTACTACTATCATACTAGGACTTACATTTGTTATTTCATGCTATTGTATATCAATTTTTTGACAATACCATGCTTCACTTGATCTTTTTGGAGTGTGTATAGTGACATCCAACTACTTGATCACTTCACTCTACCCATCAAGGTAGAATTCCTACTTCTACATTCAAGACACACATTGATATACATACCCTCTAGGGGCATCTTCTACATGAATACACCATCCATGTTATGTCATTCATACACTACACATACTAAGTTATCATGCTTATGTATATTCCTTACTAGATTAGATAGATTACTATATCAACATTTCACTAGTATCTAACACTTATGTATTTATTAACATATACCTAGTCTTGTACTACACATGTTTTGTATACTTTCACATTTGCTTTGATTAGTTAGATGTGATTTTACCTTTATAGTTATTACATGATTTCTCTTCTTGCTTAGCATATCTTGTGCAATTGCATTTTTGATTCCTTCTTGTTTCCTATTTTTAGCTTAGGACATTTCCCAATGTCCTTTGATTCTATTCATGTGTTTTTATAAGGACATTTGCTAATGTCCTTTACTTGTACTCTTCCATATGCCTATGGTCCTTGTGACAAATTTGCTTGTTTCACTTGTATGTGGAATTTGAACATGCCTTCTATGCTTGCTTTCTAGTTTCAGTGATGTTGGGTGAATATTTTGTCAATCAGCTAACTGATGAGAAAAATAGATCTCTTCAACCATAGCATAGGGAAATTGGTCAGCCAGATGTGCAAGTTTACTACATCAAAAGGGGACAAATCTCTCTTCTCATCAAGGGGAGGTTCCTGTAAATATGCAGAAGCTATATACTATATATATAAGCAAAAAATAATACTCAGGGGTAGGATAAACCATCCATCTCTCTTTTTTTAGAGATGATGTTCACAAATCAAAGGAGAGATATTGATGAAATGACTGAAGAAACTCCTCTTCTTTTAGAAGTGTTGTTCAACAGACAAAAGGAACCTTTCGAGTGGTTACAAGTAACTGTAACAGGGCGTAGTAACACAACAAGATGAAATGAGGCACAAACTCTCCACTTTAACTGCCAAAGAGTGAAATATGAAGGACAATGAGGGCACAAGGTCATCTCAAGGTCCTTTACATAGAAATAGAATACAAAGGATAATGAGGGCACAAAGTCGTCCCAAGATCCTTTACATAGGAATAGAAAAATAGACAAACTAAAGACAATTATAGTAGCACAAAGTCTCTCTACAACCAACTTTAGGATACCTTCTTAATCACTTTCACTAGTTCTGCTTATTTAATCAAATAGACAAAAAATGTATTAAGGAAACAAATATAAGAACAATTTCCCCAACAACCAAGCTATTCTAGCACAAAGTCTAAAAAGTCACTTGTTTTCTTATTCAAATAATGAAATATGATCAACAATCTGAGTTCAAAGTCTTAGTAATGCCTTTTAATTTGGGAAGAGTTTCATTTCTGATTATAGACCGAGATCCTTAAAACAATAAGAGAGAGTCCAATATATAGTGCTCTAAGAAATACTTGGGTGTTTTGTTTCAAAAAAGATGTGTTACAATGCATTCAATGCCTTTAATGCATTTTAAATTTTGTCCATAGGCTGTACTCGAATCAAGCATTAGTATTTAATATGGGCCACCTGATGTGTTTCCTAATGTGTGCGTAGCTATTTGATTTACTTGATGCAAAAAAATGGGCCACGCTATTGAATGTTTGCACTCTTCTGATGTCCACCTAATGGGCTGCTTTACCTTCTAGAAATGTATCCTATGCGTAGATATTTCTAATCTTTCTCCATCATTCTCCCTTTATTTGTTGCTTTTAATCCTTATCTGTGTGATTTGAGCTCTCAAGCTATCTCTTTAGCCAGTCACTGAATTTGTTCACAGGATCTGTGTCGTATTTGAAAATCAATGGATATTTCATTATCTTAAATTTGATGTCTGCAGGGACATCAATGGTTTAATCACTTCCTTGGTTCAATTTATTTCTTGGTTTAATCATTTTATTGGTCTTTGATTGAACCATTGAACCTATGAACCTTTGAACCTTTATTCTCTACCCTCTGCAAGGGTACTTTGGCATGTGGGCCTTGGGGCACTCCTTTGAACCGACCGCTTGAACCAACTGATTAAACCTTTGAACCATTTTGGTTCAAGGTTCAATAGTTTAATGGTTAAATGGTTCAAGCACTTTCTTGGTGTTCGATTCATTCACTTGACCACTTAGACCAACCATGTTGAACCAACCACATTGAACCTTTGAACCTTCCTTTGGAATCATCCATTGTTGATTCTTTCTTTGCTTGAGGCTACTTTCTATTGACATCAGCAAGTGACATGTGGCATCTTCCACTATGAAATAGCTAAGGACACTTGGCATATTCTGTTAGGTTTTACAAAGGACACGTGGCAACTTTCACTGCAACTTAGATACCTTTTGAGAGTCCTGTAGAAGATGACACGTGGTAGCTTCTGCCAAGCTTTGTAGATGACACATGGCATGTTACACTTTGACTTTATGAGGGACACATGGTGACTTCTACTGAAACTTTATGATAGACACGTGGTGGCTTCAACTGCAACTTTATGAGGGACATGTGGCACATTCCACTACAATTTGAGGCTTGATCTTTCCTAGAGGGAACTTTCCCTTCAGGCTTTTATTCCTTCAGTGGGCTTTTATTTCAGGCTTTCTTTTGGGATTTCTCCCTAGGTGAATTTATTTAGACAAAATGTCTAAAGGAATTCCTTCAGACATTTTGTTTGAAGGACTTGTGCCTTGATTACTTTTTCATGGGATTTTTTTTGAAAGAATTCCCTAGTCTTCACTTGGTCTTTGAAACGGTCTGTATATTCCCTGCCTACCCTCTGTAAGGACACTTGTCTTGGTTCAATGCCTTTTTAGATTTTTTTCAATAGTCCACTTTGGCTCTTAAGTGCCCTCCACAAGGGAACTTGTCCTTTGGGCTCTTGGAAGACCCTTTTGAACATCCTGATTGAAAATAAATGGCTAAGTGTTGAACCTATGTCTTTCTTGTAGAGTCTGTAGAAACCAACCTACAGAGTCTGTAGATATGAGTTCATACATCTAATGGAGTATGTAGAAATGAAGTTAGTAGAGTCCATAGTTTTCAAGCATTGAAGTTCATAGAAACTAAATATGTAGATATGAGTTCATAGAACTGGGGGAGTCCATAGATTTCTTCCTACAGAGTCCATAGAAATGAACTTGCAGAGTTTGTAGATTCAATCCTGTGAGTCCGTAGAACTTGAAAAAGATTGAAAAATGGGGAATTGAATGCCTAGAACAATTTTTGAGAAGGGGAGAGAGGATTTTGGTCTGTTGGACCAAAATAGTTCAAAAATAGTTTGAATGTTGTCCCAAAAATGACTGATATTTTTTGGGGACAATAGTTGGCTGAAGTTGGGGAACTTCCTTCAGTTGAAAACTTGGAACAACTAAGGGGAGTAGAAACTAGAATCTCCAGTGCCTTGAAGTATGCCATTGGGCCATGGAGTCAAGCTAGCCAAAAAAGAAAGGTGACAAAAACAAAAATGAAAGCACAAAAATAGAACTAAAGACTATACAAATATACATATGTACAAGTTGATCTTATTTGATACTTCATAGATTGAAGTGATTTAAATGTTACCCACTGTGAGGCAATGAAAAGAGCATGCCATCTTGATACTTTAGCAAGAAACTATTTTCACCATTGAGCTGATGAATAGTAAACGCGCCCCTCCAAAGGGAGTCAAACTTCCCATGTATCCCCTTTGGTTTTCTTCTCTTATCCCATAGCAGGACTTGATCTCCAACTTGGAAATAATGGTTTTTTGCCTTTTAGTTTAAGAATTTCATCACCAGACTTTGATGGGTAGTAATTCAGTCCACCACCATAAATCTCTATTCATCTAGATTAGTCAAGCACATGATTCTTTTATCAAGGGGGATTTCATATGTCTGATCTTCAATTGCCTTAGCCAATTTTAATGCTGCCAATTCCAAAGTGATTAGTATCTTAGCATTGATACCATAAATAAGTTGGAAAGGAGACATACCAATTGCCCTCATTGGTGTGATTCTGTCTAACCATAGAGCATCAACCAATTCTTTATGCCATGTCCTTTGGTTGTCATCCACCAGCTTCTTGATGATAGTCACCACGTTCATATTGCTTGATTTAGCTTTTCCATTCCCTTGTGGAAAGTAATCAGAAGAATGGGAGAGAGTAATCCCATAGTAGAAATAAAATTGTGTAATCTCCTGGGAAGTGAAACAAGCTACATTGTTAGTAATAATCTTGGTTGGGACCCCAAATTTGGAAATGATATTCTCTTTGAGGAAATTGCACACTACTTCTGAAGTAGCATGCTTGGTTGGGATGGCTTCCACCCACTTGGTGAAGTAGTCAGTTAATGTAAGGACATAATCATGTCTAGCACTTGAAGATGGGTTTACAGCTCCAATAAAATCAATTCCCCATTGTTAGAATGGTTCCTCTATGATCACTAGCTTGAGAGGCAAGGCAGCTAACTTTGGTCTCCCAACAAACTATTAGCATAGTTCACATTTTCTCACCCACTTATATGCATCTTGGAAAAGAGTTAGCTAGTAATACCTGGCTCACAAATTTTTTTGGGCAGTTACAGGAGTAGAAAAATGTCTTCAACAGGGTAAATTGTGGAAGGATTTCAAAAGTTGGCTTTGTTGTTCCTTGTCGACATAGCAAAGAAATACTCCATCAAGGCTCCTCTTATACATGCCGTTGTCCCAAAAGACAAAATTGGTAGCTTTCAACTTGATAGTCCTCCTTTATTTGTAAGATACGTGAGTAGAGTACTCACCAAAATTAAGAAAATGAGAAATACCTTAATACCACTCATTCATGGTGGAGAGAAAGAGGACTGCCAGTGTGTCTTCCACCTCTACTTATTCATGCTCTATTTCTTCTAGTTTGTTATCAGAAATTAATTGGCATAGGCCCTTTCCATGTACCAACTTTGTTGGCTTGATGACTAAATCAAACTCCTAGATATTTATAATCCAATTACCTCTTTTCACCCCAAACTCCTATTGAGTTAATATGGATTTGACTGTGGTGTTAGGAACCAAAGAAGTAGTGTGAGAATTTAAGATGTAGAAGCAGAAATACTTGACTATCTTCGCTAATGCATAAGCATGCTTCTTCATGTTTGAATACTTCAGCTCATGAGTTTGAGAGGGTAGTTCATGAAATAAATGGGAGATTCCATACCTTCTTTATTCTATTAAACTAGAATTATTGAAAGTGTGTGTTCAGAAGCATAACTGTATATGATGAACTCTTTGTTGTAGTCTAGACAAACCAGAATTGGGGCATGGGCAATGGCAGTCTTGATATCCTCAAATGCTGACTTGCCTTATTCAATCCAGCTAAAGGTTGTCTTTCCCTTCACCATGTTCACAATGTGTTATGTCTTCTCAACAAAATCAGGGATGAACCTTTGTAAGAAATTCACCTTTTCGAAGAAAGAGTGAACAATAGTCTTACTTGTTGGCAAGGTAAGCTCTTGGATAGACTTGAATCTATCTAAATCAATCTTTATGTCTTAATTGGACATAATGTGTTTGAGAAGTTTCCCCTCTTTTACTCCAAAAATACATTTCTTGGGGTTCAAGGAAATGCCATTCTAGTGGCAACATTCTAACACTTGTTGCAAGTGGCGTATATGATCTGAGTGATGCTTAAAAAAGATGGTCAAGCCATCAAGATAAACTATATTGAACATACCCATATCATCCTTGAAGGAAGGTCCATTACTCTCTGAAAGGTGGTGCCAGCATTTATCAAGTCAAAAGGCATCCTTCTATATGCAAACATGCCCCAAGGTGTGGTGAAGGCAGTCTTATGTTGGTCTGCTTCACCAACTTTAACCTGATTATATCCTAAGAAGCCGTCTAGCATTGATAACATCTATGGACTAGTCACTTTCTGAAGTACTTGATCCATGATGGGCAAAGGATAGTTATCCTTTAAAGATGACTGATTTAGATTCTTGAAATCCACATAGATGTGAATTTTTCCATTGTTCTTCCTCACAGGGACTATGTTGGCAATCCATGTGGAATTATGGATTGGGAAAATTATCCTAACATTCAACATTTTTTGTATCTCAGATAGAATAGTACCTGATATCTTTGAATTGTACTGTCTATATTTTTGATTTTAAGGCATAGAGTCAGCCTTGAGAGGAATGTCATGGTGGATTTCATCAGGCTTGAGAGACTTCAAGTCATCATAGGAATATGCTAGGACATCCATGTATTGGTGAATCAGGTCAATAAATTTGAGTTTCTCCTCTAGAGTATAACATTTCCCAATGTTCACCATCTTGGGATTTTCATTAGTACCCAAATTTATCTAATCAAACCCCTAGGAGGAGCTTGAAATCCATTTGTTACTATTTGATGAATCTATCATGCTTATCAAATTTTTTCTCAAGAGAAACCAATCCTTTGGGAATTTTATTTCCTTTTAGTTTTAAGAACTCTTCACTTGCATCTATGTTTGATTCAAGAACTGGTTCACACTTCTGAGGATCACTACCTTCAAAATGTAACCATTCAAAGCTATCTTTTTGTTCCAAGAAGGCAATGATTTTGTTGTCATTGTTAAACACCTACCAATGACTAGAGTTATCAAGTACACTTGGTCTAAAGACCAACTCAATAGTGTAAATATCTCCTTTGACGTCTGAGTGGGGGACTAAGAGAGTACCTAAGATAGCCAGTGCATCAGCTGAGTCATTAAATTCCCTGGGTATGGAAGAGATGTTAAAAGCATCAAAGCTTTCAATTTGATCCCAGACTAGATTTTAGTAGTGGTGTAATCTCTTAATTTTAGTTTGATACAGGTTTCTTACCTGAAAAACCACTAGTTCAACATATCCTTTAGCATGAAGGATTTTGATGCCTTTATCTTGAGCAGCCTTCAATCCAAGTAACAAAGATTCATACTTAGTTGAGTTATTGGTGTTGTTTAACTGCAACTTGTATGAAGAAGGAAAAATATCTCCTTGAGGAGATATCAACACAATCCTAGCCCCTGAGCCAATAGAAGAATTGTTGCCATCAAATTATAGGATCCAAACATCATTAGAAACTGATCTTTCTTTAGATTTCTCCTTGCTTAGAAGGGGGAATTCTTCTGATTTCTTATCTGAGTTGATTCTTGGATCATCACCTATAGGACTTTCATCTACTAAAACATGAATATTCTATGTGGTTAAGAAGTAATTACCCATACTTGAAGATTCAAATAGAATTTGAGCTTTAGGGGCTGATGTCTGAGTGACAACATATTTTGATTCCTTTTTAGAAAGTAGCCTTTGCATGATGCCTTTGATAAGGATCCTTGCTTCAGACAGGTCCATGCTCAATTCTCCACCAACATCTTTGTAGAAATTTTGCCCTAGAAGAATGTTGTATGAGGCTGGAACGTCAGCCACCAGGACTGTCATCTTGATCCTTTTGTCTTGGAATGCTGCAAATACAAATTGGGCATCCTTGATTTGTCCCAATAGAGGTACCTATTTGTTCTTCATGGAGAAACACCTCCCAAATGTCTTGGTTAGTGTGAGACCAAGAGATTCTTGTACTTTGGTAGGCATGACATTGTTAGATGCACCTAAGTCTATGATGTAATTTCTTAGTTTGTGACCATTTATCAATAAGGAAACATAGAAAGGCTCTATTTTCCTAGGGGCAGCTAGAGGAATAATGACAAGATTGTTTAGGATGGACATGTTCTTTGGAGAATCATGAGTTACCTTCTTAGCATCTTGTCTTGTAGAGATATTTTTATTCTTCATACACTGAACTAACCTATCTAACTGTTCAGGATTGGCTTGTAGGAATTCAAATTCAGACATTTAAATTTTGGTCTTCTTGACATGGTTGATTATGTCAAATGAATGAAATGGACTAGGAACAGAAGAAGGGAGTTCATCTTTCTAATTTTTAGGAGGGGTGGTAGTGGTCTATGGAATTGAAGTTGAAGATGGAGGAATAGTTGATGTACTTACCTTTTTATTACTCACTGGGTCCTTTGGTTGGAAAGATAGAGAAGTTCCTCATTTGGCAATTGAAATTGCAGGGTAACAACTTTCCCCTATTTTTCCTTTATTAGCTTACTGAGCTGACTAGTTCTGGGACTGGGTGAATATAGCATTTGATCCATCAACTGCTTCACCTTTACCTTTGGGTTCATCTTAGTAATTTAGGAAACTAATGTTGGAGTCACCAACTAATTCTTCCTGGCCTTCTTCAAGGAGATCAACGTCATTTTCTTGGTTCAATTTAGGTTGGAAAGAGAAATCAGATTCTATTTCAAGATATCCAACTGCTAAATTGGTTGGGGGTGCTTCAATGGCAAGTTTCCCTTATGGGGGAATAAGATGATTTGGTTATCCTTGATTCCTAGTAGCATTGCCTTGATATGGCTGATTCTAAAATGTCCTTCTAGGCATATCCCAATTAGGAGGAACAAACATACCTTGGGCCATTTGCCTTTTCAAGGCTAGTAGTTTATTTGCCAGCTTTTACACCATTTGATCAGTGGTGCCTATAGGTGAGTATTCAGAAGATGAAGAAGATTTACTTCTGTTTGGGTCTCTCCTTATCTTTCCTATCTAGATAAGGTCATCTTCTACCTTAGTAGCCAAATCTTGAGCTATAGCAAGGTCTATTTGGCCAGCACGTCTCAGCAAAAAACTCACTTTAGGTAGCTATGAGTTGATGAAGAAACAATTGAGATTCTCATGTGTAGGTTGAGCAATGATAGGAATCTGATTCCTAAGTTTGTCAAACTTAGCAATGAAATCCCTCATGGGCTCATGAGGCTCTTTCTTCATCTATGTGAGTTGGGCCAACAAAGCATGTGCATCTTTTGTAGGCTTGAACTTGGCTTCAAATTTATCTTTAAGAGTATCCCAATCAGTCATTGACCTAGCCTACAGATGGTAGAACCAGTCTATGACAACACCTTGTAGTGTTTCCACAAAAATCTTGATTGCCACGTCCTCAAATTCCACTCTTATTACACGAAAGGCTATGCTGAAGGCTGCAATATGTTCGTCAGGATGAAACTTCCCATCACCATAGAATTTGAGGAAATTTTTTCTTGAACTACATGGTAGCTCATGTCGAGGTGGAATTAAATTGAGTGGGCCAAAAGAGTTACCCCAAGGACCTTGAACTGCCATTGTATGACTCTGGAAGGTGGGATAACAAATCTCAAAGGGGTAAGTATTGACAAAGCTTTATTAATAGTATAAATGGATGATTTGCCTGGTAATGGAGAATTACTTTGCTATACCAACTTGAATACATGGTCAACAATACCTTTAGTCCTTTGGCTTCACGTATAGTGTGGAGTTGTCAGATTGTAAAATAAAAATGGGAAAGAACTGGCCCTGGTTCAGCTTGCATTCTATCCCAGTTGGTGTGGAGGTGGAGGGAGATGGTAAGGCTATAATAATAATGAGTAAGAAATAGAATGAAGTCGCTAGAGTCTATAATGGATAAGGGTAGGGACTATTTCAATCTAAAACTTGAGGCTTCAAATTTCATGTAATATCCCCAACAGAGTCACCAAAAACTATTGGGTGAATATTTTGTCAATCAACTAACTGATGAGAAAAATAGGTCTCTTGAACCATAGCATAGGGAAATTGGTCAGCTAGATGTGCAGGTTTACTACATCAAAAGGGGACAAATATCTCCTCTCATCAAGGGGAGGTTCCTTGTAAATATGTAGGAGCTATATACTATATATATAAGTAAAAAATAATACTCAAGGGTAGGATAAACCATCCATCTCTCTTTTTTAAGAGATGATTTTCACAAATCAAAGGAGAGATCCTAATGAAATGACTAAAGACACTCCTCTTCTTTTAGAAGTGTTTTTCAATAGATAAAAGGAACCTTTTGAGTGGTGACAAGTAACTATAATAGGGCGTAGTAACACAACAAGACGAAATGAGGCACAAAGTCTCCTCTTCAACTGCCAAAGAGTGAAATATGAAGGAAAATGAGGGCACAAGGTCATCTCAAGGTCCATTACATAGGAACAAAATACAAAGGATAATGAGGGCACAAATTCATCCCAAGATCCTTTACATAGGAATAGAAAAATAGACAAACTAAAGATAATTATAGCAGCACAAAGTCACTCTACAACTGGCTTTAGGACACCTTCTTGATCACTTTCACTAGTTCTACTTATTTAATCAAATGGATAAAAAATGTATTAAGGAAACATACATAAGAACAATTTCCCCAATAACCAAGCTATTCAGGCACAAAGGTTGAAAAGTCACTTGTTTTCTTATTCAAATAACAAAATATGATCAACAATCTGAGCTCAAAGTCTCAGTAATGCCTTTCAATTTGGGTAGAGTTTCATTTTTGATTACAAACTGAGATCCTTAAAATAATAAGAGAGAGTCCAATATATAGTTCTCTAAGAAAGACTTGGGCACTTTGTTTCACAAAAGATGTGTTACAATGCACTCAATGCCTTTAATTCATTTTAAATTTTGTCCATGGGCTCTTCTAGAATCGATCATTGGTCCTCAATATGGGCCGCCTAATGTGTTTCCTAATGTGCACGCAACTGTTTGCTTTACTCGATGCATAAAAATGGGCCACACCATTGAATGTTCACACTCTTTTGATGTCCACCTGATGGGCTACTTTACCTTATAGAAACATATCCTATGCATGGATATTTCTGATCTTTCTCCATCATTCTCCCTTTCTTTGCTATATTTCATCCTTATCTATGCGATTTGAGCTCTCGAGCTATCTCTTTAGCCAGTCGCTAAATTTGTCCATAGGATCTGTGCCATATTTGAAAATTAATGGATATTTCATTATCTTAAATTTGACATCTTCAGGGACGTCAATGGTTCAATCGCCTCCCTGGTTCAATTGCTTTCTTGGTTCAATCATTTTATTGGTCTTTGATTGAACCATTAAACCTGTGAACCTTTGAACCTTTTTTCTCTACCTTACATAAGGGTACTTTGGCTTGTGGGCCTTGGGGCACTCCTTTGAACTAACTACTTAAACTAACCGATTGAACCTTTGAACCTTTGAACCATTTTAGTTTAAGGTTCAATGGTTCAACGCTTTAATGGTTCAAGCACTTTCCTGGTGTTTCGTTCATTCACTTGACTGCTTGAACCAATCATGTTGAACCTTTAAACCTTACTTCGGAATCATCCATTGCTTCTTCCTTCTTTTCTTGAGGCTTCTTTCCATTTACATCAGAAAGTGACACATGGTGTATTCCACTATGAAATAGGTGAGGACACTTGGTGGATTTTACAGGGTTTTACAAAGGACACGTGGTGACTTCCACTACAACCTAGATACCTTTTGAGAGTCCTACAAAAGATGAAACATGAAAGCTTCCACTAAGCTTTGTAGATGACACATGGCATGTTGCACTTTGACTTTATAAGGGACACATGGCAACTTCTACTACAACTTTATGAGGGACACATGGCAGCTTTCGCTATAACTTTATGAGGGACACATGGCATGTTCCACTATAATTTGAGGCTTGATCTTTCCCAAAGGGAACTTTCCCTTTGGGGTCTTGAGAATCCAACCAATTTGGATCAGGGAGAGCCCCCCAAAAGGGTATCTACCCTTCATAGTCTTTTAGATGGCCTTCAGGCTTTTATTCCTTCGATGGGCTTTTGTTTCAAGATTTCTCTCGGGCTTTCTCCCTGGGTGAATTTCTTCAGAAAAAATGTCCAAAGGAATTCCTTCAAACATTTTCTCCAAAGGACTTGTGCCTTATTTACTTTTCCATGATAAGTTTTCCAAAAGAATTCCTTTCTCTTCACTTGGTCTTTGAAATGGTCTACCTGTTCCCTACCTGCCCTCTACAAGGGCACTTGTTTTGGTTGAGTTCCCTCCACAAGGGCACTTGTCTTGGTTCAGTGCCCTTTCAATTTTTTTGAAACCATCCACTTTGGCTCCTAAGTGACCTCTGCAAGGGTACTTGTCCTTCAGGCTCTTGGAAGACCCGTTTGAACTTCTCGATTAAAAAAAATGGCTAAGTGTTGAACGTATGTCTTTCCTGTAGAGTCCGTAGAAACTAACCTGCAGAGTTCATAATTATGAGTTCGTAGATATTATGGAGTCCATAGAAATGAATTCAACAGAGTTCATAGTTTTCAAGCCTTGAAGTTCATAGAAATCGAGTCCATAGATTTCTTCCTGCAGAGTTCATAGAACTAGGGGAGTCCATAGATTTCTTCTTGCAGAGTCCGTAGAAGTGAACCTGTAGAGTCCATAGATTCAAGCCTACGAGTCCTTAGAACTTGAAAAATATTGAAAAATGGGGAATTTGAATGCCTAGAACATTTTATGAGAAGGAGAGAGAGGATTTTGGTCTATTAGACCAAAATAGTTCAAAAATAGTTCAAATGTTGTCCCAAAAATGACTGATATTTTTGGGGGACAAGAAGTGACATGTGCCCATGTCCCTTGTTTGTATGGCCCCTTGGCCAACCTTATATGCTTCTTGAGTCTTGCTCCATTTGATTGTTTTCTTGACTATTTTTTTGATTATTATAATGCCATGATCTATATCATGCATTTTCCTTGATTTATTGGATGCCATGATGGACATCATGCTCCATCCCTCCTTAACAACTAATAACTAACAACTAACATCTAACATTTGTATTTCTAGTTTAGTGATTTTTACATGCTTTTACATTGTTATATGTATCTAGGCATACCATTGTTAATCTAACAATATCTCAATAAAAACATTTCTATATCTAGCGATATCTTCTCAAATATCATTACTATATCATGTATCTATGCAGCGTAACACACTTATAAGATTCTTTATTTTGAGGGCATTCATTGTAAGTTCATCATTCCTACCCTTAGAAGAGGACGTAAAAAATAGGGGTTTTGTCATATAGATAAAATCTCTTAATAGTCAAAATAAAAGCATTTAGATCACCCAGTTTGACATTTAGAGGTCAAACTAGTCAGAACAGAGCAAAAAAATAGTGATAATTCTAGATCAACAACTAGTTTTAGTATATGACAACGATTCTAGAAATGGATATTAGCACTAAAAATAGGGGTTTCTTCATTTTGGTGCTCCTTTCTAGGTAAGAAAACACTCAAGATTTTTAGAAATAGGTAAAAATCTTAGTTTAGATACATTTTTTGCACATCCACATCAGTTAGAATCAATAGTCTAGTATAGTTTTCTTAGAGAATCTAGATATAGGGGTTTATCATGTGCAGTATGATGGTTCTCAATTTTAGTTTTAGATTAGGTAATGGACATAACTTCAGGATCGAAATCCATATTCTAGACACTATTTATTAGGGGTAATGTATGAAACACATTACTCTTCTTTTATTTTCAATTTTAGTTTATTATTCAGGCATTCTTAGCAGTTGCATGCCTTACTCTACTTATAGGTGGTTAGAATCAATTTCAAGTTGAAATTTCATACAATTTTAACTTTATGAGTACGTGAGTTCCCAAGTTGGCTTTCATTTAAGCCTAATATATCAATTTTAGAGTGGATTTCATACAAGCCTAACCTTTATCTTTTGAAATGGCCACGAATGGCCTAGTTTATAGCATACATTTAGGCTATCCATGTCACATTATCAGATTTGTAGTACATCCATGGACTCCATGAGCCATCTCATATGATATCTATTCTATACCAATATTACTTCATAACTTCACTTCATGGGGCAATGATGGAGCCAAAGGGATAGCCTTTGTATTTTTGAACCACCTATTCAGAGGGAGTGGACACATAGTCCAAGCATTGATTAACACATGCATGATTCATTAACTTCACTTAGTTGGTGATGATAAAGCTAAATGGCTAGCCTTTGCATTCTTGAGACACTGTTTGAGGAATTGATTACTCGGCTCCATTCATGGTATTACTCTTGATTCAACAAATACCCAACATCATCCAACACAATACATTATCATAATAGGTTTTGTATTGTTTCATGTATGTTATGAGGTGTATTTGTTCCTTTCTCTTCCTCATACTCAACTTTTGTAAGTTATTATTTTAGATATAACATATCTAGTAAGGACTGATCTACTTTTATGTTTTCATTGTAGATTCCCATTTCATAGTGTGCTCTCTCTATGCACATATAACATCCCACAACTTCATGAGCTTCTCCCATACAATTAATTTCAGGTATGCTTTTTACTTTTCTTTATCCTAGTATTTCACTTTGCTACATCACTAGAATAAATGGAGGGGGGGGGGAAATATAGTCATATAAAATATGAAATTGGATAACTTAAACATGGCTAATGACACCCAATCCATACGTCTTCCTACTTGCTTACACAACCCTTCCATGTTATTCTTTCATTGATCCTCAGTAATCCATAACCTTTGAGACATGACCCTTACAGACCCAAAAAACTCTTTTAGGCCTATATCCATCCCCCTGGGTCTTGTTCCCTCTAGAAAATAATGCCCAAATTGGACATGAGTGTTGAAACCTAGGGTGTCATAATTTTGGTGTTATTGTCCAAGTTCATTTTTGGTCCTAATGATCAAATTCTTTTAGATCCTTATCCTTTTCATTTTTGGTATAGAGTGAATTCATTTAACCCATGATCATTAATTCCCCTATAAAATTCCATTCAAAGTCCATTTAGAATAATTGACACTCATTTACAAGAGATGAGAAAGAAAATAAGCAAGTACACTCAAGCACTCTTCCCTATTATTGACATGTAACCTTCCAAGAGCATTTCAAGCTTATTCAAGCATTTACACCAATCCCTATCCATTTGAAGTACATCTAGTTTTGCATATAATTTCATTTATCATACATAATTACACCAATCATTTTAATGGGCAAACTACATTAACTTGATCCCTCTTCAAAGTGTTGGTATGAAGGAAACATGCCCACATATAGGGTGTGAATTGAATCCAATGTATCCTTTACACACTAACCCCTTCTCTATCTTTCCAAGTTTCCATTCAATTTTAAGCACATATACTCCTAGGTCTTTGAAGATTAAAAACAGACACACAACAAGTTTCGTAGGCTTTTAGGCTTTAATATTTCATTGACAGGGTAACACAAGCCTATCAAACAAAACCTAGAAATCTTAGAACACTTTGACAATAGTGTCAAAAAATGAATACATCATAAATCAAGGTGTCCCACTTTTACCACTCTTATCCAATCTAGAAATGAACCTTAGGATCTAGTTTTTGATAGTTTTCTAGTCCTGCTCCTCCAGTATCAGATCTTGTCTCAGTCTAGATCATTCAGAATAAGCTAAGTTATAATTCTCTTATTTATTATATATCTAGAAAAGGAAAAAATACAAATCTATTTACACAAATTAGTAGGTGTAGTGATAGTAGAGATGTAACATCAAGGGATCTAGCCTTCTCTAGAGGTTATCTCTAGTCATAGGCCACCCACAACCTTAGAGAGTTTTCATTGTGTCAATTTAGTGAGGAAACCTACAACATCTCCTCAAAAGGTGAAACTCAAAGTGATAATAGTTAGCATCATAACTAGCTATGTACTTGGTTTTATATGTCATTTTTATACATAACTTAGTTATACTTTCTATATTTAGACTATCTCAACTTTATGAATTCAATATATGCTTATATATGAGTTTAGAATATAATTGGCCTATTATAGATATGATTACCACCCTTATGTCATTTCATTTCTATATTCTTAACCCTATATACTCAAATGAGGATTGTCATATAAAATAAGTCCAAGTTAGGGTTAAACAAAGTAAGGAAGATAACAATAGAATTTATATGAAGTAATGAAAAATTAATTAACAATCAATGGGAAATCTTGAAAATTTTCAATATGAAAACTTGCCTTAGCTAATTGTGAAGTGTACAAAGTGAGACAAATGAAAACTAAATAAAATTCTCAGTGGACTAGAAGGAATTAAAACAAGAATATTTCACTCTAATTCAAGAAAATATATTTTAATCCATAGCTTTCAATCCTTTTGAAGTGACATAAGGCATATTTTTATAATGCAAAAATGTAGTTAAAATGGTTTATAACCAAAACAAGTATTTAAAAATTGAATTTTGGATATATATAAGTCAAATTTTTAGGTGTATAAGTCAAAACACCAATACAATAGGTCAAATCACTATTGCAATAGTTCAAGGTGCCAATAGACATGTCATACCATTAGTGGGTAGGGTTTCAATGGTGGTTTGACCTACCCAGCTGCTCACACATGCCTTTTTAAATTCCCTAGTGAGTATTGGTGGTTTAAGTCCAAAGTGCTATAAATAAATGGATCCTTAGACAAACTATTAGTATTCAATTGGAATTTTAGGCCAAACTACCACTTTTGGGTGGCATCTTAGACCTAAATTTCTAAATTACATATAAAATCCTAAAATTAATAAAAAAATGTCATAAAGGGTCTCTAGCAATGTAGGACAAAGGTTAAGAGTGTAAAATCAAGTTCCAAGGTCAGGGACAAGTTTTTAGTATCTAGTTAAGTGAAAAACATTATGTACAAGATTATACATTGATGGGTATGGCTAATCTGGAGTAAACAATGCACAAGTATGGAAAAACTAACCTAAAATTATCAATATTGATTAATTATTATAGGACCTAGGACCCTCAAAGGGTACACAAATCCAATTACAATTTTCTTCTTTTTAAGATAATAAAACACTCTAAAACATTATTACATAGTTATGTGTACACAAACTAGATTTCATTTACAAGATTGAATATATGAAATCACCATGAATCATCCTGTCATATTAATGTTGGTATGATATAAAAGTAACTATAATAATAGTATTTATCAGGGTACAATCCTATGACCTATGGGTTATGGGCCCATGAGGTAACAAATCCATTATGTTATTTTGGGACTTAAAAAGACCCCATGATTGAATTCAAAACACCCAAAAACCTATGAGACATCTAAAAATTTATTATTGTATGATGAAGGATAAAAAGACCCATGTCAACTTTAGTGATTTTGGATTTCAACTAAATCCCATTATTAGTTAACCATTATATCATATTAACCAGGTTGATAAATTAAACTAGGCCTTAATCTACTTACTTTCCCATAATATTGACTAAAAGGATGGTATAAATGGTGCCACAAAAGAACATTTTTAATCTTTGGATAATTTAGTTACAATTCAAATTTATTAAAATGACTTCAATGTTGGTAGCTTTAATATGCCAATAGAATGATTTAATTGGAAATTGGTCAAGTCTACAGGCTCATAATTGCATGATTTAGATTCTATTCAACACTTGTACTCAACTCCTAAAAAATTTAAGTTTTGAAAATCCTAGACCCTCACTTAGTGTGATCTAAAACACTCTCATGTAATTTCAGTCTCATAATGTAAATGGAATTAACATGGGGTGGTCGAGGATTATGAAACTATGAACCAATCGTAACACATCACATGCATAGTTGCATGTGATGTGATAATTGATCATTTCTTGATGCATGTCATAATATCATAGTACTATAGATTTGTAGTAACAAATTAAGTTTATGCCAAGTCAAGGGTTGATGTGTTTGTAATCAAACCAAATGGATACATGTATCCATCCAAAAATGGACTTGGATAATTAAATTATAAGTTATTGTCTTAAAATGTTAAGTCAAATGACTAAGGTGAAGGTAAAGTTAGTTTCATATGGCTAAGATAAGGTCAAAAACTTATGACAAAGTAAAAATATGATTGTCTAAGGCATTATACAGAGGAATGACTCACCAAATTATAATAAAAATAGCTTAGCCTAGAAAGCCTATGTTTAAGATATAATGACATCCCCTTTCTATCCACGTAGATGTATTCTAACATAGAGGGAGTTTGTGATGAAAAAATGGACTTGGGAACTATTTATAGGCCTTGTATTATAACATAGTTCCTCATGGAACAAGAGAAATAATATCTGACATGTTCAAGGCCCAAATACATGACTAGTTTAATAAGTTTCACTTATTAAACTAATGGATCAAACTTTATCAATGCATGCCTTAGATTTAGCTCTGAGAGATATAAAAAAATTAGTTCATTTGATAAGAAGATTATATGAGTTTTTCAAGGAGAAATATTTGGAACATTTAAGTATAATATGGGATGGGCCAACTAATTTTAAATAAAGTGATAACAACTAAGGACATCCTTTTTGATAACCCACAATTTTATGTATACAAACATTATAATTTACTCACATCCATGGTCAAATAGTCAATAAAGTCTATGAAAGTTATGAAATGAACTAACTTCTTATTATTAGATAGGAATCCATTGATGCACTGACATGTTACAACAATTTCTAAAAGGGGAAATAAATCTAACATTTTTAATAATATAAATAAAATATTCCATCGTATGCATCAACATATCATTATAATTCTCAACTTATGATTATCATATTTTCTAAAAAAGGAATCAAACATAGTTTATCATTAATTTATTAATGTTATAAAAATAAAAACAAGATTGATAAATGTGTGCACTATAAATTGGTTGCTTATTGTCTGAATTTCAATACACTAATAAAAAAATACCTAATGAGAAGATGATTTGGTTTTATGTTTCACTTGACCACCCTCAAGGTAAGTGAAAAATATCTGTAAAGGGGTATTGAGGAATCCTTTCACTAAGTTTATGTCTCACAGAGTAACACATTATATTCTAACCTAAAATTCTCTTCCCGATTGATCCTAAAACATCCCTTCCTTTCATGGCATTTTGACTTACTTAAAAATAAGCAAGCAAGAGAAATGGTCTTATATGGGATCAAAAGTTGACAAAAATGGTTCAAGGCTAGTAAACACACATGTATTATATCTCATTTAAGAAATCATATCAAGTTAATAGAGGTCAAATGTAACACTAGGAAAAAATCAAATGTTCAAGACTAGAAGCATATAATGAACATAAGGTCCCCAAACCCACAACGACTTTAAGATCATAGTGTTGTGAATGCATGTAGCACACGAAAAATATTAATTAGGTTATGTTTGGTGGATATATATCACACCATGTCTTAGGTTTATTTTTATCCTTAAATCTACATGATTACATATTAGTCATGCACCTAGTAGAAGGAAGAATCCAACATGCTAGTATGCTAACATATCACATGAGTGACCTCATGCATTCACCTGAGGCATGTAGCCTAGATTGATTCCTATTGGTTATACCATGTGATGGTGGATAAACAATTATTACTTAGGTGATTGAGTTCACACATTTAATCATTATTACTACAAACATCATTCTAGACTTATCCATTTGATGTGTTCACATAGTGCATGTACTTATCTAGTATCATAAAAGAAGAATTAACACCAAAAATATTTAACACATAAATATTCACAAACAAAGTATTAATTTCATTTTTATTATTTGATTAGTTTACAAAGGAACTTCATTTAGTACATAATCTCTCTAGATATCTATCTTTACAGCAACACTTTTTAATCAAAGCTAAAGGTTATTTGTACACAAGTTAACCCCTTCTTGGGTTACATCATTAATACATTATATATGAAAAGATAATAAATATTTCAAAAATTAATCATGGTGAACCATTAAAATTAAGTTCCTTTTGATTTGGACCTAATAGCCCCTTTATATTCTATATGCTAGATATTTACTTTCATAATCCTCTTCTCTCATGGACCAATGCTAGATTTATTTTTCCATTAATCTCTGATGCATTTATAAACAAATTTATAACTACCTCCACCTCCTACACCCTTGTTCTAGTCTTGCATTTTTTTGAGTCCTACATATTATGTTCCTCATTCTTTGTTTACTTATCTTTTGTAACTCACCCTTCTGTGACAAGATATTTTGCATTGTTCTCCCATTTTTCTCTCTTATGTGCCATTATATTGTATCGTGGTCCTCCGTGCATGTTCTCATGCCCTTGCTCTTATATGTATGTGCTCACACCCTTGATGTTTTTTTATTATGGCTCTAAAATAATTATAATATATTACTAAAAAATTTGGGTCCAACATCACCCTATACTAAACTGATAGTTTATCTCAGACTATGTTGTATTTTCTTCAGTTAAAGAAAATGTGGGATATTCTTACTATACATAGCACCTGAGATCCTCCCACTAGTTGAAGGTTGTCTTAAGATTTGAATTAATAACCTCCACTTTAGCTCTCAATATTTTGATTTCTCTAGATTACTCTAGAAATGTATATGCTTGAGTTATCAAAGTCTCAAATTGAGTAGTTACAATTTTGTTAGCATCCTCAAGTGCCCAATGTCTACCAAAACTAGTCTTAAAAGCATAAAAATGGCATTTATCTACTATTGATGAGTACTTATTTAATTTTTTAGTTCTTTGATATCCTATAATAATTTTGCATGCTAGGTCCTATCCTTGATGCTTAATGCATTCTATGCCAATTAGTAGTGATGTTATTCCTTAGGCAGTCATCATTCTTCCAAAAATTTACTTGACCATAACAAGTTTACAAAAACCCCATATACAATGGGAATACCAACACATAGTTTATTTGAAAAGGTGTGATAGATGTCTATGACCTTTATAAACTTATCTATTGCCCAAAACTTCTCATGTTGAAGATCCACCTAGTTTTTACATTTATTAAGTAATAAGTCCATGAGCATTTCCAATTTATTGATGGATTCACTAGTAATGGGAAATTGATCCATGAAAACTAGTTCACTTTTCAAAATTGTCTGACATAGGCCTAAAGTCTTAAGTCAAGAATTTTTTACCACATTTAGTTGGCACTTGAGTTCTTCAATTTCTTCTTCAAAATTGCACCTCATTTCATGTTCTTCATTGTACAATTAGACAGCCTCTTAATGTTTCTAGTTAAGTTGGATAATGTTATGGATGCTGGGAATATTTTTCCTAAAAACCTCTAAGGAAAACATTATAAGGGTTGTGCATGTTGTCACTAGAGATAAATTCATGAGATTTACCTAAAGTGTGTCTAAAACATCCACCACATCTAGGTTTATATTGGTGTTAGAATTTTGGAGGTCAAAATGGCTTTCATTATGATATAATTCCATTGTAAAAGATGAATCACATTGAGTTTGTTGAGTGGACTCATGTTCAAGGAAATAAACCCACAAATATAGTTTATTATCTAGTGTATCCTTTCGGAATAGGGCATGAATGAGATTGTCCTAATTTGTTTGATATTGATACTCTACCTCCTACATAGGTTTTTACCCTTTTGAGGGTCATGCTCTAAATCAATAATTTTAGAATTCTTTTCTCATTGTCTTCTGGTACCAATGCCAAGGTCTTCTATGCTAGGGCCAAGGAGTGAGAGAATATTGTTTGAAAGCCCTAGACCTCATGAATGGGGGCTATATCTCCTATCTGCCATTCGTAGACATGAAGGAGTTAAGTAAGAATAATTCTAGGTCTACCATTAAAAAAGTCACGGGCAAAAAAATTTTAATGGTAGCTATAAGTGGCCTATCAAAATCTGAAGTTAGTAACCTATTACAAGACATGAAATAAGATATCATTAGTCACTTGGCCTCCCAACTAGATAGTCTACACTCAAGGAAAAAATAAAGAAGCCTTAAATCAAGCTTTGACCATCTATTATATATATTATAAGAAGAATGAAATAGATTGTAGTTGTCATGAGGTTTGAGATAAAGTAGCTAACACCATAGTTGAAAAACTAGAAATAATAGAGTTACACACTATAAGAGGAGATGGGGACCAGGTTTTCTATGTTGCATAAACAAATCCATGGGTTTAATGACCATATTATCTAGGTATGGGACAAAATTCACCTTTTGAAAATTCTACCTCCTTTAATTCACAATTTATAAATACTACTCCCAATTGGACTAGTCCATGGATGAATGTCTCACCTCCTAATTTTATCTATAAACCACCTTAGACAAGTTACCAAACCACCTCTTGATAGACTCAAAAAAATATATCCCCACCTTGGATACAATCTTGGTAACCACCCCAAGGCCCACCCTTCATAAACTAGTGGAAATAGCCCTAAAGACCCAATTATCCCTAGAGAAACCATCAGGGAGGATTCCCTCTATAGAAACAACAACAACCTCTTACTCTTATGCCCAATACACAAGCTACACCCAAGCCTAATAATCCCCATACCCAACCTATGTAAAACCCTACAAATAAGCTAGTTCAACCAACATTTAGTACTAAACCTATCTAATACCTGACATATATAGTGAACATCAATGAAGTTTATCTACTTTCAAAGAAATTTTTACCACCGCCAACCCCACCCATAATAATGGAGTCACATCAATAAACTCTAGAAGATCAAGATAACTCACCTTCAGCACTAAAATAACTCTCTGAACCAGTGAATAAAGTTGTTGATGAAATAGCACCACCTTTTTTAGAACATCTTGGCCTTCAGTGCTATGTAATTGAGCCTAAATTTGATTTCATATGACAACTCAATAATCTCTATGTTAAAATTCCTCTCTTCTAGGCCATAAAGGATGTACCCATATATTCAAAAGTTGTTAAAGACTTATGTCTACATAAATCTAGAAAGAAGAAAAAGGATCCCAATACAGTGCATGTGATTGGCCAGTTGGCAAACCTTATGCTAGGAAACACCCTATCACAAAAATATTTAGACCTAGGATGCCCAATAATAATAGTTTAGATACATGACTAATAATTGTCCAATAGATTAATAGACTTGGGGATTACAATAAATGTAATGACAACTAAAACCATTAAAAAACTATAGTTAAATAATATTCATCCCACATCTACAATGTTACAAATGGCTAATAGGTCTATAGTTAGACCAAAAAGAGTCATTGAAGATCTTGTAATTAATATATATTCTTGAGAGTATTCTATAGATTTCATTGTATTGTAACTGAAGTCTAATTTGGGTGGATACCCTCTTATCTTTAGATGACCTTGGATTGACCCATTTGATGCTTTCATCAACTTTAGATTAGGTAACATATTGATATATAATGGTAACCACACTAAGAAGATAGTTCTCTATATTATAGCACAATTGACCTTGGCACCAAAGCATACATTATGGGCTGAAGAAGATGAGAAAGATCAGCCTCTCTTTATGTTAAGCACGAGATATACTGAGAGGGGGGTTGAATCAGTATATCATATATCTTATAAAACTTTACCTTTATCAAATTCCACTTAATCAAACATTGAAGATATGCAATAAAACTCAAAAAATAAACATCACAGAAGATAGAGAGAGACACCAGATATAACGTGGAAACCCAATGTGGGAAAAACTGTGGAGAATAATCTCAAGTATATTCATGAGAAATAACCCACAGGAGCACCATACCCCTTTGCTGAGTACTAACCCAGCTACAATTCATGAGCACCAACCCCTTTGCCGAGCACCAACCCAACAACAATTCGTGAGCACCAACCCATAGGAGCACCAACCCCTTTGTGTATACCACACACCTATCTCTCAATGTTGATATATCAACAAATGATAGATCAATACATCTCTTTCCTATTTCTCACCTTTGATCTTCTAAGCTAGATATAACAAATACAAATCATATTCATCTCTCACAATTGCTCTTCTAAGCTAGATATTACAATATCAAATCAACCTCTATCTTCCATATTAAAAATGACTTCTCAAGCCTTTAAATATAGCTTTCCAAATGACCTTTGGCCTTCCCCCTTTGTGACCCTTCAATCCTCATGGAAAATGGCACCAAACTTGTATGACCCTTCATATTCATGCCTTTGAAAAGTCATGTGGTGACCCTTCATGACCAAAAATGTCCTTCCCACTTTTGTCCTTATCTTTGGTGACTTTTCATATTCCTTAAAGTGTCCCTTCATGAGAAATTTTGCCCTTACTCTTTTGTCTTCACTTGGTGACTCTTGGTATTCCCCAAGATGACTCTTCATGGGAAAATGTGTCCCATCCTTCTTTTTTCTTTACCCCATGGCTATTTGACTTCTCCATGGGCCCTTAATTTGTCTCATATGTAACCAAAAATATATTCATTAATATTAAATAAATATTAACTCACATTAGTCAAGATAAACAACATTAAATGCAATGGGGCCTTTATCGCCAATAATACTAGACCTTTGACATCAATGACAATATTTCCAACAATCTCCCCCTTTATCATTGATGGCAACCTCAATCTTGAAACTACCACATCCTATCACCTGCACATCCTATCATCTAAAAACATACAGTAACTCCCCCTTACTGTAGCAACATGTACCTGTTCCTTGTACCTTTTTTTGTACCTATACATGTACATATTATTCTCCCCCTTTTACATCAATGGTAAAGGGCCTACGTGGAGCTAAAACTTAGCTCCCCCTCACTTGATGATGAACATCAATGGCAGGAAGTAATAGAAATTACTCCCAACTCCTCTCACCGATATTTGAATGTATCCTTTGATCGTGCCTTTAAGAAGATATCTGACAAAACATATACATTGTTCCCTATCCTTTGAGCATCTGCAATTAACTAATTTGAATCTTTTCTTCTAATCTCACAACCTTCTTTATGAAATTTTAATGTATATCCTTGATCACATATTTGACTAACACTCAATAAATTATGCTTAAGACCTTTTACATACAAAACATTTTTAATCTTAGTTCTACCATAATCTAAACTCAAAGTACCTTTTCCAGCTATCCTGGTAGTGGTTTTATCTCTGAATCTCACTATACCACCATTGATATTCTTTAGAGATATGAACTTACTTTTATCACCTGTCATATGCCTCAAACATCCACTATCAATTAACCATAGCTGATCTTTACCTCTTACATGCAGAGCTGTCTAAACCATCATAGAATCTTCATGTTGTTTCTTCTGCCATGAACATGTTTGAACCTTCTCCCTGATGAATGGAGCTTTGAGATTTTGATCCTTCTTCTTGATGAATGGAGCTTTGAAGCTCTAATCCTTCTTGACTGACTTGAACATGCTTCTACAATACTGAGCTATGTGTCCGAAGTTGTTGAACTTGTCGCATATTATGGTCTCTTCATCAAAGCTTGATAGAGGAGCAAAAGAGTTGTGGCTTCTGCTTGACTCTACTTGACTTTTCTTCTCCTTATTTATGAAATTGTTAGATCTTTTTCTACATTCTAATTTCTTATGACCACATCCATTACAATAAAAATAATAGACATAAAAATATGACCTGTCTGTATATCTCTGACCTGATTGCCTTTTGTAGCTTTGTTCCTTCCAGCCTTCTCTGTTTGGAATGTCCTCTGTATTCTTTACTTCTCCCATTTTTGTTTCCTCTTGTGTAAGAGCTTCAACATAGATATTTTTCTTTTCAAAACTGATCCCTATCTTATCTAAATATGCTTTTTGACTTTCCAATATCTTATTCAACGTGTTAGTGCTATCTTCAAATTTTGAATCACTAACTACTTTATCACTAACTGCTTTCTTAATATCTTATTTTAAAGAGGCAATTTCAATAACATACCTTTCACAATATTTTATTGCTATTTCCAACTGTGCTGTGAGATCATCTTCAATCTTCTTGGCTTCTTCAAAGTGTGCTTGTAGATCTTCAATCATTTATTTTGACTCTTGTTCATTTTTATTGATCTGGCACTTTAATCTTTGATACTTCTTCTGAATAGCTTCTAACTCTTCTAAGGCACAAATGAGCTCTCCTTCCATATTCATTTCAGCTTCTTCCTCTTCTTCTTCTTGATCATCTTCATGTATGGCCATGAATAGAATCTCTTCTTCTTCTGAAGCGCTGACTCCACTATCTTCCCCTGAGCTAGGATCTTTAGAATATAGGCTCTTCTTCTTGAATCCCTTCTTAGATTTGCCTTTGAAATTCTTCTTGTATGTAGGCTTTTCTTCTTCATCATCATTAACCTTATCTAGGCATCTAGATAAAAAATGTCCAATCTTTCCATAATTAAAACATTTATAAGGTAGTTTTCCTTGATATTTACCTATTCCTCTTTTCGGCTTGCAAATGAAAAGTGCTCCATTCTCATCTTCATCATCACTAGAACTATCACTTGATTCTTGAATCTTAGCTTTCTCTTTCTTTGATGTCTTGAAAGCCACTTTTCTCTTTGAGGGTTTATCTTGTTATGTCCATATCTCATATGTCGTGAGAATACCATGAAGCTCATCCATCTTTAGCTTGGCTAAATTCTTCATCTCCCCAATTGCCAAAACCTTTGCATCATATCTCAATGGTAGAGATCTCAAAACCTTTTGCACCACCGTTGACTCATCTAATGTTTATCCAAGACCTTAAATCTAATTTATGACTTGATCAGCTCGCAAAAGATAACTTGCTATATCTTCTTCTTCTTCCATCTTCAAACATTCAAACTGCCTTATAAAAGTCTGCAGCTTAGCTTACTGAACCTTTCCATCACCTTTGTAAATATTCTAAAGTTTTACCCAAGTTCATGAGCAAATTTACATTGCATAACTTTAATAAATTCAGATTCACATAAACCACATAAAATAGCATTTAAAGCTTTAGCATCATATTCACTTACCTTCTTTTCTGCTAGAGTAATTGTAGATATATGTGGCTCTTCATATTCCTCCACCACTACTTTCCATATGTCGAATCCAAGGGCCATCAAATAAACCTTCATTCTCATGCTCCAAAAAGCATAATTTGTTCCATCAAATAAAGGTGCCTTATTTGTATAAAATCCTTCCTGTGACCTAGCCATCGTGTTTTCCCAATCTACCTTCAAGCTGTAAAACTTTTCAAAAAGGAACTTGCTCTGATACTATTTGTTAAGCATGGGATATAATGAGAGGGGTGGGTGAATCAGTATATCATATATCTTATAAAACTTTCCCTTTATCAAATTCCGATTAATCAAACATTCAATATATGCAATAAAACTCAAACAATAAACATCACACAAGATAGAGAGAGACACCAGATATAACGTGTAAACCCAATGTGGGAAAAACCACAAAGAACAATCTCAAGTATATTCATGAGAAACAACCCACAAGAGCACCATACCCCTTTTTTGAGTACCAACCTAGCTACAATTCATGAACACCAACCCACAGGAGCTTCAAACCCCTTTGCCGAGTACCAACCCAACAACTATTCATGAGCACCAACCCACACGAGCACTAACCCCTTTCCTAAGAACAATCTAACAACAACTCATGAGCACCAATCCACATTAGCAACAACCCTTTTGTGTATACCACACACCTATCTCTCAATGTTTCTATCTCAACAAATGATTGATCAATACAACATCTCTTTCCTCTCTCTCACCTTTGCTCTTCTAAGCTAGATATAACAAATAAAAATCATATTCATCTCTCACAATTGCTCTTCTAAGCTAGATATTACAATATCAAATCAACCTCTATCTTCCATATTACAAATGGATTCTCAAGCCTTTATTTATAGCTTTCCAAATGACCTTTGGCCTTCCCCCTTTGTGACCCTTCAATCCTCATGGAAAATGGCACCAAACTTGTATGACCCTTTATATTCAAGCCTTTGAAAAGTCATGTGGTGATCCTTCATGACCAAAAACGTTCTTCCCACTTTTGTCCTTATCTTTGGTGACTTTTCATATTCCTTAAAGTGTCCCTTCATGAGAAATTATGTGCTTACTCTTTTGTCTTCACTTGGTGACTCTTGGTATTCCCCAAAATGACTCTTCATGGGAAAATGTGTCCCATCCTTCTTTTGTCTTTACCCTATGGCTCTTCAACTTCTCCATGGGCCCTTCTCTTGTCTCATATGCAACCAAAAATATATTTGTTAATATTAAATAAATTTTAATGCACATTAGTCAAGATAAACAACAGTGGGGCCTTTATCACCAATAATACTAGACCTTTGACATCAATGAAAATATTTCCAACACTTTATTCTTGTATTCTCCATAGACTATGAATACACCTTCATTGATCAAGAGGAATATACAATTCTCTTCAATGTTATCCAAAGTAATTATAACTCATTATGTAGATCTCAACCGCCTGCAATGTGTTGAGTGCCCATTTTCTAGCCTCTGAGAAAAATATAATTCTCATACATCTATACGATAAATATTCCACCATCTTCTACCTCATATATACATCCAAAATAGATCCATTAGCAATATATAAATGATGAAATCACTCTCACGACAAATTGAAATCTCTCCAAAAAATATTGCTTAATAATAACAAGTTGGAGTCAAATGAGGAAAAACACCTAGTCAACATGTGACATGCTAACCAATGCACTTTTGCATGGGATTATGAGGATATAGAAGAAATAAATCAAGAATAATTCACAAACCATCCATATATATATATATATATATATATATATATATATATATATATATATATATATATGTGGATGGTTTGTGAATTATTCTTGATTTATTTCTTATATATATATATATATATATATATATATATATATATATATATATATATATATATATATATATATATATATATATATATATATATATATATAAGAGTGCTAACCAATCAAACAACCTTAATGTAGGATGAATCCAACTCTTAGAGAAATAGTCAAATTGAAATTATAGAAACTCCCGACCACTGGATTTATATATCCCATCTTAGATAGTGAATGGGTTTCACCATTAGTAATTGTACAAAATTAAATAGAGAATGACATGTATGCATAGATTATATGGAACTTAATATAGTAACTATACAAAATCACTTTCCTCTACCCTTCATTGATCAGGTGTTAGACACACTAGTAGGAAAAAAATATTTTGCCTTTCTGGATGGCTTCAGTGGTTACAACTAGATTAGAATTGCTCCTGAGGACTAGGAGAAGACCACATTCACTTTTACCTAAGGTACTTATTATTATGTTGTATTACCTTTTGGGCTATGTAACACTCTTGCAACATTCTATAGGGTTGTCATTAGCATATTTGTAGATATGGCCAATGAATGTGTAGAAATCGATATGGATGACTTCATTTTTTAAGGATAAACATTTGATGAGTTCTTGAAGAATCTGGAGAAAGTGATACAATGATATTAAGAGAACCATTTATCCTTAATTCAAAATAACTGCTACATGCTTATGATAAAAGGCACTATCTTAGGCCACCATGTATCTGCTAAAGGAATTAATGTTGACCCTACAAAAATCAGCATCATAAAAAACCTATCTTTTCCTCAAAAATACAAAGATGTCAAGAGTTTTTTAGGACATACTAGTTACTACAAGAGATTTATCAATAATTTTAGCAAAGTAGTAACATCATTGTTCACTCTCATGACTAAATATGCTAAATTGATATGGACTCCTACATATGATACAACCTTCAAACAATTGAAGGAATTATTAACCACCACCCCTATTTTGCATGGTCTTGATTGGAAGCTTCCCTTCCATATTCACATAGACACTTCAGATACTACCCTAGGAGCTGTGTTAGGCCAAAAATAGGAAACACTCAATTATGTTATATGTTTTTAAAATAAGAACCTATATGTAGCAAAATTAAATTACAGAGTCACTAAAAAAGAGTTCTTGGTAGTATTATATTCTATCAACAAGTTCCATTACTACATCATAAGGTATAAAGTATTTATTCATACAAACCATACATCTATTAGGTACCTTATGAATAAACCAACTATCCTAGGTAGAGTGATAAGATGACTGCTCTTATTACAAGAATTTGATTTGACTATTGTATATAAGCCTAGTAAGGATAATGTTGTAGTTGACTTCTTTTCATGGCTATAATCCCCTCAAGAAGATACCATAATGGATGACTCATTTATAGATGAGCACATGTTAGTCCTCACCATTACCACACCTTGGTATGCTAATATTGCTAACTACCTTGTAATATGGTTACTTTCACAACACTTCCTAAACTAAAAAGAGATTTGATTCAAAAAGGTGGCAGGTATTCATGGCTATCCAAATTCCTTTTCTATATTGGTCCTTAATCCATCATCAGAAGATGTATCAGAGAAGATGAATTTCCAAATATCCTCAAGGCCTACCATGATGAACCCTATGGAGGTCATTATTTAGCCAAGTGTACAATAGTAAAAATCTTGATTATAGAATATTATTTTCTCTCACTCCATAAAGCTGCAATAAGGTATGATTCTTATTGTGATAAATATCAGTGTATGGGGAGACTCACATGTTTAGAGTAGATGCCTTTATAGCCTCAAATGGTGCTTGAACCACTTAAAAAATGGGACCCAAATTTTATAAGACCTTTTGATCCAAAATCCAAAAACAAATAGTGCATCCTTGTATGTACTGACTATATCACTAAATGGGTGGAAGTAAAGGATCTTACACATGCTAGAGATGAAAAGGTGGAAACTTTCCTCTATGAAAAAATATTTGAAAGATATGGTGTGCCAAAATAAATAGTCACTAATCAAGGACCCCAATTCACTAGTTTAATTACTAATTTGGTCCAACAATACTAGATTAGGCATAAGAAATCAACTCTATATAATCCACAGTCCAATGGATAGGTGAAAGTCACCAATAAGGAGTTATAAAATATTTTGACCAAGACTGTTACTATGTCCTATAAGGATTGGGAAGATAGACTTCCTAAAGCTTTTTAGGTTTATAGAATTACATGGAAGACCACTATAAGCTTCACCCCATATGAGTTGGTCTATGAGAAGAAACCTATCTTGCAAATTGAATTTGAGCACAAGACCTTATAGATAGTAATAGAACTTGGGATGGATATATCTGAAGCATAAAAATATAAACTTATGAAATTAAATGCCTTAGATGAATATAGACAATAGTTATTGTATAACACAAAAATTTTAGAATAGAAGTGGATTGGATGGCAGACAAATACATTAAGACCAAGAAATTTAATGTAGGAGATTGGGACCTTTTTTATTTAAAATACAAGGATCACGAGGGAAAACTCTAGACCACATGGCTTGGTCCATTTGAGATTGAGTATGTTTATGACAATGGAGAAGTGCAAATCCAAACCATTGATCTAGTAATATTCTCTCTACTGGTCAATGATCAAAGACTAAAGTTTCATAAAAAACCACTCACTTAGGAAGAGTTTACCAAACACATCTACACATAATTTCAAAATAGATATAATGATGTACTAGATCATCATGATGTCTCACCAAATAAAGGGAGAACTAACTAACACATATATGAATAAGGATAAGAGGACATCCTAGCCCTCCTCTAGCATGAAGACTAAGACCTTCACTTAGTCCTTCACTAGTCACCCTCACAGTTGACTTGTCAAGGACCCAGAATAAACATTGTACTATAGGTAGTACTTAGAGTAAAAAAACCTATTTTAGGCATTATTGATAGTTTCTAGGTAGAAAACCAACCTGTTAGCTACCTAGAATTAAAAAATAGACCTAAATATAAAACTAGTTTGTTGGTTATTTACGGGTTAAAATCAAAATTTTAAATAAACAATCATTCTAAGAAAAAATATTCATTTTCCTCCAATTTCCATAGGCTATTTTGTATCTACTGTAGGCACCTCCCTCACCATTTCTACATGCACCTTTATCAAAGAAGGAATTCCTTCAGTTACTATGAGATATTCTCTAGATACTATGGGTACCTTCCCCATAGCTGGTCACATCTTTGTGGTTGCTATAGGCATCACCTATAGCTAATATAGGTACATCTTAACACATCTCTAAGTGTATATAGGTTAGTTCTTCACCAACTCTAAGCTATGACCTTGGTTATTGGATTTTGAGCAATTCATAGAAGACACTAGATAAGATAGAGGAGTGAAGGAAGATTAGAGTAGAAAAGTTAAAACATTGCTCAGACATAATCTTGAATAACAAGGCGAGAGCCACAACAAAGGCATACACTTCTAATCTCCATTTGGAGTGTTGTAGACAAACATTTATAGATACATGGACACACATGAACCAATTTATATTTTTGGTCATTTCATGGACATGATTTTAATCTATCACAAAGTGAGATCTAAGATTTTTGTGAGTATAAATCCCAAGTTTGAAAACCCTACCAGTTGCTAAAATAAAAATTCACTAGTCATAGAATCCATAAGGAGTAACATAGCACATAGATAAGTCTTTAGTAGGCTCATGCAGAGGAAGATCACATAGCAACAACACCCTCAACTACCCTCTTCCATGTTCATGTAAAACCTAACTCAAATAACACAAAGATCCATAATGACCACCTTGTGGTAGGAAGACAATATTCTCTCATCCAACTACAAGACCCTGTCTGCAATTCCATGCAGGCTATCATGATTACATGCAAGTTGATGAAGGTATAATAGAAAGATAACATCTTATGATCTCATGATTACTCAAGGGGCCCACTTTAGTCAAGTCATAACTATTAAGAAATCATTGCATTATGGTAACCACTCACATGCAAACACTCACATATAAATCCTCTATAGAACCTGAGGCAAACTGTTAAAAAGGTACACCATACATTTTGGTCATAGAAAATCATTTTTTATTCTTTATATAGCATGTATTATATTGAAAACCATATTTAATCATTAACAAGTCATTCATTACATCTTGTCTCTAATCACACTCATACCCTCATCCTGACCCCATCCTACTCATTCCATGTCACTTGGGGACAAGTGACCTCTCATGTGAGAGGGGGAGAATGTAATGAGCAATCAATCACAGGCACTGTAAGATAGTCTATATGTGTAGATTGAATGCCATGATGACACCATATAATCAATAGGGAAAACAATCACTTTTATTATTTTCACTTATGTGTATAACCCATTCAATCAAATTTGAAGCATGATATTACATATAATTTGTAACCTACAACCATAAATTTCCATTATTTAAAAAGTTTTGCTTTGCTACAGGTAAAAATATAGAAGCCAAATTGAGTGTGTTGATACCATCAAAAATCTAAAGCTAGCCAAAATATGAGGGTGAATTATGAGATAGGAACACACAAATCATAGACAAATTCAAGGAGACCTATTTAGTTAGGATATCTTCAACAGAGTTGGATGGACCACTTATTTTGAGAAATTGTAGCATTTTTAAAAACCCCTTGCTAGGTAATTTGTAAGGTACTTTATAGGAGAACAATATACTATATATGCAATTACATTTTTATTCACTAAATAACTGGTAAGCCAGACAAATGTGTTTCCAGATATAGGAGAAAATTGACAAGACAAACCCAATGGTCAAGAAGTCAGACACCAGTTCTATCATTGAGATGAAATACTAGTACTGAAGAAAGGTGGTGTGGAGAGACATAGCATACCTACATCCTGGAGGGAGGTAGCCTCATACATCATCAGATATATGACCTATGAAGGAAGATAATCTCTAATTTATACTCTCTAGTTTAAATTTCTAAACCACTTAAGGCATGATAGGATTATTAATGTTCTAAATCACCTATGGAACATTCTAAAAATGATGTCCAAAGAATACTAGAAGGGGATTCACAAAGCCCTATCTCATCATTACCTGATATGGTTGATAACTAAACTTGGAATAAACACTATTAGACCTGAAATAAACTAAGAACATTTTTTAACCCTAAGGAATAGTTAACCTTAGCAAGAAAAGAGAAATAATGAGGAGGAATCTCCTAAATAGTAGGCCCAATAGACTACACAAGAAGGTATTATGGGCACTAGTGTTTTTGGATAGCCCAAAGCCACTAAAGGTTCATTCAAAATTAACATAGGTATAAGAAAGAGAAGGAAACTATTCCTACCACCTTCTAACATAGAGGAGTAAAATCCACCCACACAAACTAGGCAACATATTTCTTCTCCCACTATTATGACTGTCTCCTCACCAAGGATTGATTCTTCCACCTTGTCTCCTTCAAGGGAAGAGGAAGTTATTTCATCCACTATTGTATAGGAATAAGAGGTTCCAATAGCCACCCCTCTTTAAAATAAGAATAAAACTAAAGAAAAGAAACCCTCTATATCAATAAAAAGGAGACCTTCTCCTAGGAGATCTCAGAGAATTAAGAAACAAAACACAACCCTAGCCTCTTCACCCATAGACATCAGTGAGGATGAAAAGGAAAAGAAAGAGCCCATGATTAGAAAGACCTATGATGGATTCAAGATTGTATAATGGTCTACTAAGGAGGAACCTACCAAAGAAGAAGAAGTACAGTCACCTAATCCACCTAGATTCATTGGGGAAGACATGGATCTCCTCAGAAACATTGGGTACATATAAGAAGAGTTAATAATGATAGATCAACCTATAGAAGAAGAATTGATTTAAGAAATTACTATGGAAGAAGTAGAACAAGAGATAGTTATTCGTGACTAGGAGTTCCAAACCATAGAACAAGGTATGAAATAAACATATAGGCTGAGGAATGAGATAACATAGTTGAAAGGTAAGAGAGACCTACAAATAGTTTTCGGGGCAGCATAATTTATAAAACCATCTATGGAAAGAGAAAGGTTATTGGAGGAACCTAAAATAACTTCATCTACCTTTCCCATAGATAGAATTATTCTACCCTTAGAGACATCTATAAAAAATAATACTCTCGCTTTGGTGCCTTTCTACAATATATTTTCTCCTCCATTGCCCACTATAGAAACACCTACAACAGAAGAAGTAATTGATATGGATATTTTAATTACCACACTAGTAATAATTACTGACCTCTTGATTTTTATTAAATAAAAATTTGGTTATGATTAAAATTACCACAAATATTTGGTACAAAGATTTAAGGTATATGTTGAAATAAGAGAGCAACAAGATGACTTCAAAGAAAGACTAGAAATGGCTGAAATTAGGATCAATTATTTGAAAGAAAAGTTTACTAAAATACATGAAACCACTAAATTGTTAATGGAGTGTAGATCACCTTATAGGGTGTATGTTTTCTACTTATAAAAATGATGGCTTAAATTCAGATATGATAGGATCTATAATGATCAGTCGTACATGGTTTGTGACCCTAAACATTTATTTAAAGTCTATAGACATGCTAACCTTGATATCTAAACATAGTTAAGTGTGTTTTACATAGACTATTATGTTGTACCCCATGATAAAAATTGGAATCCAAATATATACTTGGGGGATGTCTAACTGAATGCATTTACTTCATATGTCCTAAATTAAATAAGAAGGAAACATGTGGAGGAGTATTAGGAAAAATAAAAAGTAGTTACCCTAATGATTAGGGGTGAATCAGGTAATCCAAAAATTATAATATAAGAATGGATCCCCTTCATTAACTTAGGTACTCCATAAGAATAGGTCATAAAGAAAAAAGTAGAGATTCAAAATCACTATTTGAGTCTTATGGAAGGAGATGGAAAACAAATTTTTGTTTCTTGTTCTCACAAATGGGTAGAAATATTTGATGCTTTGAAATGAAAGGAACCTTATTTCATTAAAAAAATTAGAAAAACCATACACATGGTATACATGTGTATTGATATTTTTATGAGGAGAAGGATAAAATGGTTGGGATTGATGTTTCAACCTTTTATGTTTTGGTTCCCAATTCTTGACTAGTAGGGAAAGGTCCAAGCTAACAAATAGATAGAGAAGAAAGGATGTAAGGACATTGATGATGATAAAAGGTTATATATATCTAAAAGGATGGGTTGCATTGAGCCCCTAACTTTTATAAAATTTTGTGGTTTCAAAATATATCCGAGTCTTGTTTGAGGTCGATCAAGAGGTTATGTAAGGGGGTGTGCTGAGGACACCAATTGCTCTATTTTATAGCCTCATCCATACCTTTTATTTTTAAATCCCCATAAACATCCATGAAACATTTCAATTAATTAATGAATTTTTGATTTTGTGTGTGCACTAAAACACACACACACACACACACACACACACACACACACACACACACACACACACACACACACACACACACACACACACACACACACACACACACACACACACACACACACACACACACACACACACACACACACACACACACACACAGGTTATGTTATAGCTTAATGATGCTTTTTCTTTGATTAGATTATACTTATGTAACTTTATTTAACAAAAATTTGAAGGGTAACATAAGGCTGTAGCAATATTTTTTGGTAAAAACACTTATAAGATACCCATAATAACTTTTGGCTTCCACTTACAGGCTGCCTGCAATAACTATCAGCGTCCACCTACAGGTTGCCTGTAGCAACTATTGGCTTCCATCTACAGGTTGCCCATAGTACCTATAGGTTTCCCATAGCCACTATTGGTTTCTACCTATAGGATACCCATAGTAACTACTATCTTCCACCTATAGGTTTCTCATAGCAACTATATGTTGCCTACAACAACTATAGGCTTTCACCTGTAGCGAACTCGTAGCCACTACATAAAACATAACTTATCATGATAAGATCTTAAGGGCACATCTAGATATCTTAAGAATTGAGTTGATGATTGAACATGATCCTCCATAAATATTATATGGACTATCGACATGTAAATAATCTCGGAACTGGTACCAAAGATGAGAAAAACAAGGACAATGGAAAGAAGACAAAAAGAAGTAAAACAACAAAATAGTATACATTGTCCTTAACCCAATTAGGCCTAAAATATGTAAATTACGTCACTAACCACATGAAGGTTGATTGGCGAAGTTCCTAAAGTATTTTGAGCTTTCCTAGTTTACTAATTTTTGTTAAAGATAATAAAATTCCTTTTGTATTTAGTGGTAGAACCTAGATTAGATTAGGAGTTGGATAGATGATAACAAAATAGTAGAATTGTAAAAGTCATTATATTTTAAATATTGTAATATTATATATAAATATTTAATTACTATCGATATGAGTAATGATAATGTTTATTCTTTAATAAGATTTTACAAGTCTCTCTCAAAGGATTGGATCTTAGTTCTGAATGAGGAAGGGCCCCCTCAGAAGGAGTTATAGTGAAGATCCTAACCTTTTTAGTTCAAGTGTGTTGTAGGTTGATTTCATTATTAGTTTGATTATATAAAGTGTGATACATGTGATATTTATAAGTGTGAAGTATTTTTATATTTCTATTATAATAGTTTCAAACTATAACTACCTGGTGAATTTGGCATAAGTTCATTGCACTGCAACTAGTAAAGCAAGTTAATCTATGAATCAATAATGCATATATATTTATGACATCCTTAATAAGTATATACACCTTGGGTTTATAATTAATGTTAACTCAATAATATTATATTAATTAGGTAATAAGTCTACACAACACATACCATCAAATTAACCATTCACCTTTACTTTGTCAGAGGGTGTGATGGTGTCAAGGCATGTGAATTGGTTTAACCTCTTGGTGAGGGGATTGTGATTTTTTTGTTAAACCCAATTTAATTATTTAAAATAATTCTATGGGATGCTAATTTCGTCAAAAACCACTAACAAAAAAATTGTGCCCCAAGGAAATATGTAATTTAGCAAGTGATTCACCTTCTCTACATCTTGTTCAATTTTATCAGAAAAGCATTAAGAGTAACTATAATTTATCCTCTTGTCCATTTGGAGGGTTACATAGAGATGGGATATATCCACCTCCTTATACCTATCTTTGATCTTAAGTTAGTCATGTCCAAATGTATAGCTACTTGAATGGTAGGATCTATCAATGTTTTAATCTACAAGGCATAACTTTCTTTCTTATACTTCAATTCTAGCATTGTTCGATCAATTACTTCCTAATCTTCAAGATATACACTAACATATTATCCAAAGTAAAGTAACATATCTACTTTAATAATCCATTTTGGGATAATCCTCTTTCTACACTAAATAAATTAGATGTAGTCTTCATGAATACAAAAAAATTGAAAGTGAACCATCTCCTATGGTTTCCAAAAATATGGTCATTGGAGGATTTGGGGTACCCCCCACTCCTCTAGTAAGTTTTAAACTATGAGATCATAGGTGATCTCATTATTGGTGTTCTGGAACTCCTATTATTCCTATTTTAAGTCACCTTTATTTCAAGTCTGATGATGATTGTAATCAAGAACCTAACAGGTGTAAACCTTAGATTCCCAATCATTGACATGTAAAATTGTCTCTAGGTATTGCATTTCCTTAATGAAAATAGGAGATGACAGTGGTGTTATAGTATCCTTCTTTCCCTCGAGTGACATTTATACTATATAATTAATAGGGATACCTTCCCTAAGCCTTTTTAATTTCTTACCTTACATACCACATACACTAAAATATTTATCCTTAATAAAAGTTTGACTTCCTTCTTCTATACCCTTGTGCTCTTCTACTTTGAGAATAACTAAAAGTGGGTCTATTTTCTTACCTTTTTTCCTTATATGCATCACCAAATAGGACACCTAAATTTTCATGCATACCTAACCAACTCTTTTAAATGAATAGTTTTTAATTATTTTATCCTCAACCCAAAATAATTTAGATTCCTCATTCAACCTCCTCTAATGGAGGTTATATGATCTATAACCTACATATTTTATCACACCCACTCCTATGATTGTTTTACCACTTATTTCATTAAATGTTCTTCACCACAATATTTGATTGACATTATATCACTAAAAATATTTCATAGTCACCTTATCATGTCACTTTTTCACACTTTGTCTGAGATTTGTAATCACTTATCATTTTTCAATTAAAAAATGGAATGACTCTCTATCTTTTATAGGTAGATAACTATTTTACATTAACATCCCCATGATAGCATCAATAATTTCAAACTTTAATACCTCAAATGGTCATGTCTTGGCCCTTGTTTCAAATTGTTTCCACTTATGCTCATTATGTCACTAACAAATTAATGTCCCATACTACCTTATAGAGTTATCTTTCCTTCCCTGTAGTGCATGCTAGCTATAAAATTTTAAATTCTCCTTTTTGTTTGTGAAAACTATATTTTTATTTTAACCTATCTTAATTAATGGAATTGCATTTACCATCGTCATTCTACATCCCTAGGTTATGTGCCTAATTTTTTACACATCCTTCATGCACTTCTTATTTTGGTATTTTCTTATACACCTCCTTGTGATCACCTTCCCTATACACCACATCTTGTGCGCCTCCTTATCCTGAGTTTTTGTTTTACCATGCATGATTCCTCATAATACTTTTATTTATGTGTTTTATAGATTAATTAATATATCTACCTTCAAACCTTACCCCTTAGTAAAATATGTGTGTGGTCCTCCATGCCATAACTTAGTGAAATTCACTTTTCAAGTGATAATTAACAAAGTGTTGAATACCAAAGAACAAAAGTGCTAAAATAAATTTACAAAAGCCACACAATGAGATGATTATTAAAAAACTAAATTATAAACTAAACTATTGGCATATGCCTTATTAACAATATAAAATAAAAGTTACCTAGAATGGTAGGTCTAGAGATGACTACCATTAAAATGTCCTCAAAGGAATTGGCAATCTAACCTTTTCACATTTCAAGCACCTATCAAAAAATAACATGAACAATAAATGGACTATCCCTTTAGATTCATATTTGACCTAAATGAAGAGAAAATATTGAATCATAGAAGAGGACATAGATTTTAGGATGAAAAACTTTGGTTTTGATATGTCCATCATGCCAAGATTTCTATTTTTGCTTTTCAAGCCTTTGGCTCTATCATGTGAGAAATCATGTTTCATTTAGTTGAAGTAGAGCATCAAGATGTAATTTTAGGGAGTCTTCATCAACTAATATGACAAAAATTATAATACAAAAATAAGGCACAAATAAATTCACCAGTAAGACTTTTTCAATGCGAAAGACAAGATTAAAATGAGTACTTTTGTTCAAACTTTTGTATATGTTCTAATATGCCCATAAGATTATAGAAACTTAACCATCCTAATTAGTGAGACCAATGTTAAAAATATTGGTTAGTGTATTACCCAAAACCTTTTTAAAATATTAAAATATGCCATTCACTTGAGGGTGGTATGGCATGGACTTATGGTGAACAAACATGAACTTAGCTAAGAGGATGAACATTATTTCATTGAGAAATTTAGTACCATAATCACTTGTTAAAGTTAAATGACATCAATACATTGTGATGATATTTTCCAATATAAATTTGGTGGTAGTCATAGTAGTACAATAATGTGTGGGAACTACTTCATCTAAACATGTGAGATAGTCTATGGAAGTAATGATGTAGCATATGCTAGTCTATCTTGTTGTAGGTTAAATGGGCCCAATAAAATCAACATCCCATTTATCATATGGTTCATGAGAAAGTATTATATTAAGATTCATATCACCCCTTCAGTTTGGTTGACCTATGCAATGAAAAATATCAGATTGGTGAACATAAGCTTTGGCATCTTTGAATAAGGTGGGCCACCACAATGTAGCTAGTATAACCTTTCATGTTATTGTGTCACCAACATAATATCCTCATGTGAAACCCTCATGGCCTTCCTAAAGGACTTCAATACACTTTTGCTACATTACACACCCTTGTAACACTTCATCTCAACCAAGTTTATATAGGTCTCCTCCAATAATCTACAATGGGAAGCATGTATAACTAGCTAATTTTTTCTTGGGGGTTAAGGTGGGATAGTACTGAGCCTATTATAAGAAAATATTCAATTTCCTATAGTTCTTGAGGCATGCACATGATTCGAAGCAATTTCACATCAGTTAAATCATCCTTTATGGTGCACTCTAATTCACTATATTAAATGTGTGAGAGGGTGTCTAGACCAAAATTAACTTTGCATGGTGTCATGACCATGGAGAACTAGAACTCTTAGAAAAGTGTAATCCATAAAACTATGTGTCTATGATATATAGGTTTATTTACCAAAGAATTGAGCACTTTATTATTTGTATAGATGATAAATAGAGTGGTTAACAAGTGTTTAAAAAAAATTAGAGTGCATAAACCATGGATAAGGCCTCGCAGTCTATAGTGGAGTAACTTTATTCCACTAGTGGAAGCTTCTAGCTAGAAAAATAAAATAAATGATGAAGATTGCCTTCATCAAGTTTTACAAGGATGGTAACCACTATTATTCCTAAAGTGTAGACATTTACATAGAATAGTAATGTCCAGTCCAAGAATTAGAGAATGGGCATAGTCACCAATTTCTCTTTTAGGGACTCAAACATTTTCTAGTGTTGAGCCGACCATAGAAATAAGCCATTGTGCTTGAGTAATTATCCTAGAATAACTTATATGTTATCATAACCCTAAATGAACTTTGATAGTACCCTATGTGACCTAATAAAACATAGACCTCACATTGAGTGATTTGAGGTGGGAGTTAGACAATGATGGAAATTTTAGCCAAATCTACCAATAATCCATCCCAGTACATGATGTGGCCCAAGAGAATTCCAAATGGGGTGCTAAATATGCACTTACTTAAAATAAATGAAAAATGAAGTTGGAAACATTTCTCAAGCATGAGGCACATATTATGACAATGGACATGCACTAAACAATACATAGTCTAGTCATTCATGTACACTTTAAGGAACTTGTGGATAAATGAAGGATTACACTATGATGTGTGAGAAAACTATTGGTGCATTATTTAGGCCAAAGGGCATAATATTTTACATGAAATAACACTATTTAGATGTAAAAGAGGATTTTAACTTGTCTTCTTCAGTAATTTTTACTTTGTCATAGTCATAAAAGTCATTGGTGATGGTGTAGATCTCACAAGAAACAATATCTTCCAAATTTTCCTCTATGAAAGACATTGGGAAAGGGTTAGTTATGTAGGCAACATTGAGTAGCCTATGATTTATGAAAATGAGAATGCAACCATCATTATTGATTCTAATCACCATGGGACTAACCCACCTAGATTCATCAATGGGATTAATAACTCTAGTGTATAAAATACTATCAATTAACTCTTTAAATTGAGCACAAAAATTAGGGTTCTTCCTATATGGTTGGTGTATATAATCATAAATGCATCATGTATATAAATTGATCTTAGCTCATAGAAGATAGAACATATCTAGACTTCTGATTGGGAATACATTTGTTAAGTGGGAACATGACCAATATGGGGATTTGCTAGACTAGATTAGGGGATCACTTGTCACAATACACCATGTGAGGTAGGGTTCCAAAGCCTACAGTATACCAAATCACATAACAACCCTAAAAGAGTCCTAAAATTTTATTTTCACTCTATTCTAATAGACAAGAAAATAAATCTAATCTAGTACACACCATAAATTGTGGCACAAAAAGGGGTTATTAAAGAAATAAAAACATGTATAATAGAATCTCAATTAAGATAAGTATGAATAAGACCCTAATACATGTAATATGAAGAGCAATATTATTAGATCCAACACTTATGCTACTTTTGTCTACTAAAGAGAGGAGAAAAAAAGTTACAATATACTTACCTGAATGTGAACCCATCGAGACTCAATCTCTCCCTTGACCAATGGGGATTTGAAAGATGTTGTTGTGGTTTGTAAGGATAACTAAGAAAGGCCAAAACATCCAATATGTATCTACAAGACTAGATTATCTGATTAGAAACCCTAGGCTAAGACTCTTCAATTAGAATGGTGGAAGAGTAGATTGTGATTAATAAGTATTGATTGGATATCCTAATAATGATGAAAATGATCATATAAATAAAGGTGGATCTTGCCTTAAATCCTCCTAGAAATGTTGGTTGTATAGGGCCGAATATGGTCAACCCTATATGTTTTCAAGGATAATTCACTAGGTCTGAGCTAGGTTGGCCAAAGGGATAATAAAACCAAAAGTGAAAAATATCCCTAAATTGTACAAGTTCAACCATGGTTGACCTAGTACAATTGATAGTCCAAAAGGAAATCAACACAAAAAAAGGAGGATCGAAAGAGGAAAAATATTGGAGGAGTGTGCAAGGCAAGAGTAATAAATTAGGGAATGGTTTTAAGAGTTCGTTGGATTGGAAATAGTGTGGTAATAAGTCAAAATAATTATACAAAGGAACAAAGGTCTGCCCACCCATTTCTTGATGTACCCCTTAGGGTGTGCACTCAAAGAGATTAAGTCTCAATGGGTTACTATAAGATGTGAAGTGTTAGTAATTGATCAAATTTGAAAATATTATATATATATATATATATATATATATATATATATATATATATATATATATATATATATATATATATTCCCTAGTCTAATCTCATCACATGTCACTAAGGTGAAATAGAGGATGGTGCTTCGAGAAATAACATAGTAACACACAACATTGATGTTAAACTAAAAGTTATAGTATTTTAAAGCAAAAATAATTGAAAGTAAATGAATAAAAAATAAATAAAATGTTTACCTTCAATCACCTTTTTCATGGGATGGTTGTCTATTGTGTTATTATTTTTGATTGTGTAGGGCGTAAAGACTACTTTCGATAAATTGGAGAATATAAAACTAAATTGCAAAAAAAAACAAATGAAACAAAAGCCAAGATAGTTGGTGATATGAGGATGTGACATACTTGGGAAATTTGGCAAGCTAGGGTGATAGGTGTTATGTTAGACTAAATGACCAAGTCAAAAACAAGAGTAAATCAAGTAACCAAAAAACCAAGGCTACTAAAGACCAGAAACTCAAACAGACTATCCTTAAGTAAGAAAGGAAAACTTACCAACTCAAACTAAGGATACATGTCAAACAAGATGGTAGAACAAAACAAATCGATGGTAAAAGACTAGAAAAATGGTAAAAGAAAAATTGATGAATGAGTAATAACAATCCACATCTTGCTCAAAAATGGAAAAAGGTGCATAAAAAGGGAAAACAACATTGATTAGTGAGAATTTCAAGCCAAATTCACTCAACAATGGAAAAAGGGTATGAACTCAGGTGTCTATAATAGAAAGATTATAAAACAATGATAAAAGGTAAAAGAAAACTTCAGTAAGTCTAGAAATGTAAATCATGGTGAATAGATTCAATAAATCTATAGTTTCCCAAACATGTTATTTCACTCTAAAGATAGATAAAAATGAAACAAAGTAGTGCTAGTATATTTTTAAGAGATGATGAAAAAAGAACTAAAGAGGAAGGGGAAATATATTTAGAATCACAATTTTTCTATTAAGGGGTGAAATGAATTGGGTGGGGGGGGATGATGAAGTAAAAACCAAGGTAGAGGAATTATTTATCAAATTTAAGTCACTCAAATTAGGTTTGTACAAATAGGAGGAATTTCAACCTTAAGGACTTTGAATAAATTCTCTTAGCCACGCAAGTCTTAGGTTAACAAATGAAGTATAAAGATCATCCCATGAAGGTTATATGCATGAAAATTAAAATGGACCTACCTTCTCATAACATATTCCCCATTCTTTAGGACAGATTATAGAGTTTTTAGTCTACTATGAAGATTGGGTACTTATATGAGAAAGTAGGTAGTACCATAGAGTTTATTGAATTCCCATATTCCAATCTACTAGCCTACCATACCCCAAAGGACTTTAGCTCTATGTCAGGCCAACTATGGATTTTGAGATTTAATTTGAAATAGGATATGTGCTTATAATCACATCTTTTGGTGTGAATTTTACTTTTAATATTTTTATGTTGCCTTTTAGATATCATTTCCTTTTGATTCAAATGATTTGGATTTTAACTTTCTTGATGGCTTTTTTCTATTCCTCCTCCATACAGATTTGGAAGACTAAACATGGGTGCTAAATATGATTTTCATTTGAATACTTGGGACAAGGTTGATAAGAGAGAGAAAATCAAAAGAGCATGGGGTCTAAGAGTCTCATAAATCTAGGTGAAATAAAATTGCTATCTTGACATTGCCCTTGTTTTATCCAATGAGTAGTGAAAGAAAGGGGAAATCAAGAGGAATGACACATAGAACAAATTTGAATAACTTTAAATTAGAAAAATGTGACAAAGGGGCATAAAGGGATTAAATGATAGTAAAGTGTGATTACTTATCATAAGAATGAGGGAAATGGAGGAAAACATGATGACATATATTATTGTGTAGATTTCATCTACCAAAAGAAGAAAAAAATAAAATTGAGAACAAGGATCAAGAACATGAAATGGTGGTAATTTTATTAGGAGGTTCAGGTCCTATCCATAGTTTGAAAATGCAACTTCATAAATTAAGGAAATAATAAATCAAAGAGATGGTAGTCTTGTGAGGGATGCTAGGTATTATTCGTGGTCTTACAAAGAAACTCACAAAATAAAAACCAAGGGGTGCCAAAACAAAATTAGCAAGCAAAAAGTGTGAGAAAAATAAAAAGATGGTGTTTTCATGAGGAATGTCGAGTCCTATCCATGGTCTTATACTATAACTCACAAAATAAAAATGTTATGAACTCGTGCTTACCCTTCTCTTTATTTTGTTAGTGTAATAGTTGTTATGGATGCATATGCTTTGTGAGTCATCCTATGAGCATTTTATTTTATCCTACATTCATGGGAAGTAGTAGTTTCTTAGATTAGATTTAGTATATAATCTATTATTGAGGGCAATGAAGGAATCCCAAAATTCATTATATTAAGCTTAATTAAAGGAGGTTTCCCCCTTGAAGTGGCCTACAATCAATATAATCATTTCAGTGCTTCTGCTAATTTTATCAATCTATTATTTCATGCATTTTTATCAATTTGTTGTAGGAGGATCCTCTCATCTTGCATTAGAGTGCTTTTTAGGGCCAATTTTTTAATTCAGAAAGTCTTATCTCTATTTTGCTACATAATTCATTTTAATAAATTTTTAGAAAATATTAACTCTTTTTTGTGGCATATTTCATTTAAAATATTTTTTGTATCATAATAATTTGTTTCAAATCAGGGTAAAAAATGGCTACATAAATATGGGAAGTTATTGGGTGAAATCCATAAAACTCATTATTAGGGGTACCATAGGAACTCCAAAGTAGCTGGCCCATTGAGAGGACTTGCCAACAAAACATACAATGACCCCTTCTTTATTGAGTAGTTCCCATCCATGAGGAAAACCAAAAGCTATCACTGAGAGATAAATTAGTGGCCATAAAATTTGTAGAGAGTGGTACTCGCTTAGATAGCATTGGTGGCCAGAGTGATATTTTTAAACATTTACATAGAACATTAAAAATTGGGGCCCATTTTTATCAATTTTAGAATATTACCATGGAGTATCAAAAAACATACCATATAAGATATTTAGACTTGTCATACCATTTTCGACATGTTACCACTAGAGTATCAAAAATTGCCATATCATATCTTCAGTAGAGTATCAGTAGCCTGTATCAAAAATTGACATATCATATCTTCAGTAGAGTATCAGTAGCCTTTCTCATTTAGTTTTATCATGTTATCAATAGAGTATAAAAAATCTACCATATCAGATCTGTAGGCTTGTTTCAGCAGATTCGCGGTAGACATGTCTTACAAAACACAATAACCAAAAATAAAAAAAATCATTTTTTTCCATATCTCTCCATTTATATCCCTGTTTATCCTCAAAATTTATCCACATATCTAAAATTACATTCCCCACATTTTCTTCCTTGACATCCCATATCTCGATTCCACTCCTAATTCCTCTAAATCTTAATTTACCCATTTTTCAAGTTTTGCCATAACTTCTATTTTTGTCCTTTTGCCTTGAAATTTTTCCACAATGTTCATCTCACTTCTCTAATCCTTTGACTCTCTTTTATAAATTTTCTAATTCTTCTATTTTCACTCTTGAAATTATTCTCATCTTCATCAATCATACTCCCACTATGCAAAAAGTTAGTAAAACTATATTTACTCATTTTGATTTTGCCCAAATTAAAAAAGTCCCTAAACATGTCTTAACTCTAGTTTTCCCACCCATTCACAAAAAAAAAAAAAAAAAAAAAAAAAAATTCTCCTATCCTGGTCATGGTACTAACCCAAAAAAGAGCCAAAAACATGGAGGATGAAATTGCTACCTCAAGACCCACATCAAAGATCTTGATGAAAAACTTCTCGGCCTCCGTCTTCAACATACCACCACAAACAAAAGATGACATTCAAAGTCCTCTTCAAAAAGGTTTTTCTTTTTCCAACAATTTTTGTGGGTTGAAGATTAAATTTTATTGATTCTATGATACAAATCCAACTAGATGGATCTATTAGGTAGAACAATATTTTAGTCTGCATAATACTTTTGATGCCAATAAGGTACTGTTTGCATCCTTTCACTTAGAACATGAATCCCTTAAATGGTATCATTAGTATACCAAAGCTCATGATGAGCCCATATGGACTAATTTTTATACCCTCATTTTACAATGGTTTGGCCCTAATACTTTTGATGGCTTCACTGGATAACTCAATAAACTTTGCCAAATAGGAACCATGAGAGAATATCAAATAAAATTTTAAAAATTGGCCAATCACATAGAGGGATTGTCTGATGAATTCTTTAAGAGTTGTTTTATTAATGGATTGAATGATGTAATTTGATCAGAGTGTAAAAGTGTTTATCCCAACACAATGATGGAAGCCCTAGGGTTGGCTAAGTTGGCAAAGGAAAATATCATAGCTCAACAACAATTCAAATTCATTTTTTCTCCATTCAAAAGTATAACTCCACAATGATCTCAAATAATGTCAGCCCCTATAATCACTCTTATCAAGGATTTGACTAAAGTAGAGATGTGAGACCATAGAGAAAAATGAATCTTATAATTGTGATGAAAAACTCACTTGAGGACATAGATGTGTAGAACAAAATCTCTACCTAATGGATGTGGATTCTCCACTTGAAACTAAAGTTTTTGAAGATGTTCAAGATCTAGCAGATGATCCAAAAAAATTCATCGATTGTGCAACTTGCTTCTCAAGAAGACAAACCAGAGATCTATATTCATGCCTTAGTAGGATTCACCACCCCACAAACCATGTAGGTCAGAGATTACTTCAAGAAGCTCCTTCTCACCATACTCATTGATTCAGGTAGCACTCATAACTTAATTTACCCTCAGATCACCAAATAGGACGATTGTTTTATCTATCCTTGCTCAAAATTTGAAGTCATGATTGCTAATGGAGGTAAATTACCTTTTAAAGGGAGGTGTCATAATGTGTGTCTCTATTGGAGATTATAAATTATGCTCTGACATGTTCACCTTGACCTTAGGTGAATGTGATATTGTTATATGAGCCACATGCACTTGGATATAACTTATATGATTTGTTAAACTCTAGATGTAGTTGTTAGACAATTGAGAAAAACACAAATTGAAAGGCTTAAAACTAGGGTCTCTTAGAATCACAAGTTCACGTCACATGGAAACCTTATTAGGAAGAATTCACATGGCATCATTACCCAACTCCATTCTATTCAAATGCAACCATCAATGGTCTCCACTACTCATTTTGATGTACAAACCATTCTAAATAGGTATGCATGTGTCTCTACCAAACCAATAGGATTGTTACCTTCATAGCTAGAGGAACATCATAGTTTTCTCCTTCATAGAAGTGTTCATCCCAACATAAGGTCTGATCACTACCCATTTCAGCAAAATACTAAGATCAAGATGCTCATTTGAGACTTATTGAAACAAGGCATTATTCACCTTAGTACTAGTCCATATTCTTCCCCATTTTTTATTGTTAAAAAAATATGGTTCATGGCACCTCTGCATTGACTTTAATTCACTTAATCACGTCAAAATCAAGGATAAATTTCCAATCCCTGTTATTAATGAGCTTATTATTGAGCTTCATGGCCTTCATTTTTTCTCCAAGTTAGATCTTCGCTTTGGATATCACTTGGTTTTTTCATGCCTTTTGGCCTCACTAATGTTCTTTCAACATTCTAGGAATTGACAAATAAAATATTCAGGCCCTACCTACGTAAATTCATTTTGGTTTTCCTCGATGATATTCATCAATAGTAAAACATGGTCTGAGCATCTCCAACATCTAGAGGTTACACTGTAACTTCTCTTTGAACATCATCTTTATGAAAAATAGTCCAAATGTGCCATTGGACAAGATGAAGTGGAGTATCTTGGGTATATTATTCTATCCCAAGGAGTTCAGGTAGATCCTAAAAAAGTAGGTACCATGACAAATTGGCCTTATCCTCAGACACTCAAGAGCCTACATGGTTTTTTGGGGTTAACTGGATACGATCATGAGTTTATCAAGGATTATGGGAAGATGTCAACTCCATTAACAATTATGTCTAAAAAGGATGCTTTTACATAGATACAAGCTCCTGAGTGTGCACTTGAAGAACTAAAATAAACTATGTATACTACACCTATTCTAGCTATGCCAGATTTTGCCAAGACCTTGAATATAAGGAGTAATGCTTATGGAAATGGACTTGGTGTTGTTCTCCTTTAAGAAGGATGCCCCATTGTGCTCACCAGCAAAGCTCTTTCTATAAATAATTTAGTACTCTCTACTTCTGAGAAGGAAATGATGGCCATTTTTCTTGCACCATAGAAGTGGTGGCCATACCTACTAGAGAATCATTTTTACATTAAAACTAATCACCAAAGTCCAAAATATTTCCTAGAATAATAGGTCTCCACTCCATCACAATACAAATGGGTCATTAATTTTAAGGGTTATGATTATGAGATCACTTATCATAAAGGTAAGGATAATATTGTGGCTGATGCTTTGTCTCACACATTTATAGATCAAGCTTCCCTTTTAGATATTTCCATGCATATTCCAAATTGGTTGGACATTGTACAATAAGGGTATGTCAATGACTCTTCATTATCTTAAATCATTCAATAGTTGGCCATTAACACCTCTACTATACTACATTATTCTTGGGATGGTGCTTCTTTGTGATATAAGGATCATCTAGTGCTTTCTTAGAGCACATATCTTCAGTACACTATATTCTATGAATTCCATTATTCTCCATCTATAGGGCACTAAGGGTTTCTAAAAACTTATGAGTAGGCACGATGTAACTTCTTTTTTAAGTGAATGAAAAATACAATTCAATAGAAACAACAAGGGTGAAACAACAAGGGTGAAACAACACTCATCCCTAGGTTGCTCAAATCCTTACCCATCCTTATCAATATTTGGATCAATATTTCTATGTATTTCATTAAGGGGATCCCTAAATCTAAAGGGAAAATATTTTTTTTAGTTGTGGTTGATCACATTTCCAAATAAATTCATATTTGTGCCCTCAACCATCCCTATATCACCTCCATGGTCGTAAAAATTTTCTTGGACCAGATTTTCCATCTTCATGGCATTCCTTCATCCATTATCTCTAATCATGATGTAAGCTTCATCAGCCATTATTGGAGAAAACTATTTTTCCATAATTTTTTAGTGTTTATCCCATTGGGGCTATCACATGACCTTAAGAGTGTATTTTGGGGGTGTAGAGAGCTACACAAATGTGGGGAGCATAGTTTTCCCTATTCCACCTTTTTGGAACCTTATTCCACATGTGAGTGGAATATTCCTAATATTATCTAATTTTTATGTTTCTATGTTTTATGGAGTTGGTTGTTAGATTCCTTTTTCCCATGTTGACTTCCTTTATCTTAAGGAGCTAGTTGTTTATTGGAAAAGGGGATGCCTTACTTGTTTCAAGGAGTTGTGTGTGATTATATGATTGTTGGAAAATGTGCCTTTAAAGATGCTATATATAGAAGGTGTGGTGTGGCCTTTAGAGTTTGATGGTTTATTTACAGGGTGTGGATTTGAGGATCAATGAAAGTGCAAATATTTTTTGCAAATTTTAAATATTTATTGCATGGTATGGTATAATAGTTTATGAGATACAACATTGTACAAGTGTAGGTGAAAGTGTAGCTTTTTGTGTAGCATTTTTTATGGGAGATTTTTCTATCTCTTTGTGAGTTCATTGTAATCTTGTTTTAGATTATTATTTTATTTGATAATTTTTTTGGTGAATATAGCCCATATTGGGTGAACCATAGTAGATCTGTGTAATGTGTGATTGATTCTTATTATCTCCATTTTATGCTTTCATAATAATTGTGGTTTGAGGAATGTTTATGTGATACATGCTATTGCATAAGTTAGATCTAATTTATGGTTATATTAAATCTAATTTAAATGTTTTTTAATTATTAACAACTGGTATCAAATCCATTAGTTTTGTGTTTTGTTGAAGTTATAAACCATAGGAAGGTTGATAGCTTGAGTTGGAGCTATGGGGGAAAAGTTTATATTTAGGGTTGAGAAGTTTGATGGTAAGAATTTTAGTTTGTTGGAAATGTAGATGAAAGATTACCTATATCAAAAGGAGCTTCATATCCCCTTGGAGGAGAAAATAAAACAATATGCAAGTATGAGTGATGTAGATTGGTCATTGCTTGATAGGAAGGCATTGGGAGCCATACGGTTATGCCTTGCTTCTTTGTTGCATTTAATATTTATGATGAGAAAACCACAAAATATCTTATGGAAAAACATGGAAAGTTATATGAGAAGCCCTCTATTTTTAATAATATTTTTCTTATGAAAAGATTGTTTAACATGAAAATGTCTTTGAATGGTTCAATAGCTAATCATCTAAATGATTTTAATATGATTGTAAGTATGCAAAATTTAGTTTGAATTAAATTTGATAATGAATTTAGATCTTTTCTATACTTATGTTTTTTGCCTAATAGTTGGGATAGTTTGGTTATGGCTGTAAGTATTGTGGTCTTTACCAATGGAAGCTTGAATTTTGAGGATGTTGTAGGTGTGATTCTTAGCGAAAGGATATGAAAGAAAAGCACTGGTGAATAATCTTTAGGTAATGCTTTATCCATTGATACTAGATGGAGGAAAAATGACAAGAGCAAAGGAAACCATGGAAAGTTAAAGGGTAAATGTAAGTCCAAATCTAGATCCAAGATGATATGCTAGCATTATTGGAAGAGTGGAAACTCAAAGAAGGATTGTTGGTCACTTCAAGATAAGAATGTCAACAAGGAGGAAATGAATGAGGTAAATTTGAAATCAGGTAAATCATGTTAGGATAACTTAATTCTTTCTATGGATAGGTTTTTTGAGTCTTGGGTATTAGGTTTAGGAGCTTCTTTTCATGCCACCCCACATAGACATTATTTTAATAATTATGTTTAACATAATTTAAGACATGTATATTTTGGTGATGATGAACCATGTGAGATAGTAGAAAAGGGTTGTGTTTAGGTTAAGATGTAGAATGGGAATGCATGATCCTTAAGGATGTCAGACACATGCCTATGTTGAGATAAAATTTGGTTTTAGTGGGGCAATTGGGTAGTGAGGGATGTTTAGTATTGTTTACTATAGAATCTTGGAAAGTTACCAAAGGTACTCTTGTGATTTCTAGAGGTAAGAAAGTTGGTACCTCATATTTGACTAGTAGTGTTGATTCTTTTGATTTAGTTGTTGAATATGGAGATATAACTATGTGGCACTATAGGCTCAGTCATATGATCCATAAGGCCATGGAGATCTTAAAAGATAAGTTACTTGGACTGAAATATCTAGATCTAGAATTCTATGAGAATTATGTCTACCAAAAATAGAAGCGGATTAAGTTCCTAAAGGTTGAACCCATACAAAATGAGCACAAGTTAGATATTATATACTTAGATGTATGCAGACTAGGTTAGGTATCTTCTATTGGTGGATCCAATTATTATGCTACTTTTATTGATGATGTAACTTGGAAGGTTTGGTTTTATTTCATTAAAAAGAAATATAATGTATTTGACACCTTCAAGAAGTGGAAAACCTTAATTGAGAATTAAATAAGTCTCAAGTTAAAATGTCTCAGACTAGATAATGAAGGTGAGTATTGTAGCAATGCTTTCTTTGATTATTATTCTAACAATGGAATTAGTAGGCAATTGATAGTTATAGGAACTATATAGTAGAATGGGGTATATGAAAGGATGGATACAATAATAATGGAATGTGCTAGGAGCATGAGGTTACATGCAGGGTTGCTTTTACAATTTTGGGTGGAATAAGTTACCACGATAGTATAACTAATTAACAAAGGACCTTATATGCCTTTGGATGAAGGCATTCTTGGACAAGCTTAGTTTGGTAAGAATGTTGATTATTCTTTATTTAGAGTGTTTAGATGTTAGGCTTTTGCTCTCATTAATAAGGAGGATAAGACCAAGTTAGAGGCTAAATTAGAGAAATACACATTTGTTGGTTATTGTGAGGATGAATTTGGTTTCCATTTATGAATCATTAAAAATAAGAAAATATTTTAGTCTAGAGATGTAGTATTTAATGAAAAATTCAAGTATAAGGACTAGTTGTAGGAATAAGAACAAGAATAGAAAGAGTACACAGTATTGGATGACATTGTAGATGGCAAAGTATCTAATGATTCAGTTCAAGAACCTTCTACATAAGGACCCCAAACTCATATGGTAAGAAGGTCTTATAGGGTAAGAAGAGAACCTAAACGTTTTTCTCCTTCTTTGAATTATTTGTTACTCACTGACAATGGAGAACTAGAGTGTTATGAGGAAGCAATGCAAGTAGATGATATGATGAAATGGGAACAAGCCATGGATGAGGAGCATAGATCTCTCATGGAAAACTAAATGTGGGATTTGGTAAGGCTACACAAGGGAAAGATTACATTACCAAAGAAGTGGATCTTCAGGATAAAAGAAGAGCATGAAGGGAGAAAAAGGTATAAGGCCAAGATGGTGGTCAATGGATTTGCAAAAAAATCAGGTATTAATTTTGATGAAATTTTCTTTCCTATTGTAAAAATGACTTCTATTAAGACCATTATTGGTTTAGTTACAGTTGAGGATTTGCACTTAGAATAGTTAGATGTGAAAATTGATTTTCTTCATGGTGATTTGGATGAAGTTTTGTATATGAAGCAACCACATGGTTATGAGGTCAAAGGGAAGGATAACTATGTGTGTAGACTAAATAAGAGCTTGTATGGCCTGAAACAAGCTCCATGGAAATGGTATAATAAATTTGATTGTTTTATGTTGGAACAAGAATATCAAAGGTGTCATTCTAACCATTGCATGTACATCAAAAATTTTAATGATGGTTCATTATTATATTATTCTTGTATGTTGATGACATGTTAGTTGCAGGAAAGAACATACAACATATTCATATGCTCAAGAAATAGCTTAGTGAATCCATTTATATGAAGGATTTGGGTGATACAAAGCAAATCCTTTATATGAGGATTACTCATGAAAATAAGGAGAGGAATCTAATATTATCCAAATTAGATTATATGAAGAAAGTTTTGGAAAGGTTTAGCATGGTGGATGTTAAATCTATTTGCACTCCTTTGGTAGGACACTTTAGATTATCAATGGAGTAGTGTCCCAAGATGGAAGCTTAAGATGTCTAAGGTACTTTACTCATCAGTAGTTGGTAGCTTGATGTATGCAATGGTTTGTACTAGGCTAGATATTCTCAAAGTAGTGGGAGTTATGAGCATGTATATGAGTGATCCAGGTTATGAGCATTAGTAGGTAGTGAAATGGATTCTTTGATATTTGAGAGGAACCATGGATTTTGCATTATGTTATGGTGGATCAGGTACCACTTTACATGGTTATGTGGACTTAGATATGGGAGGGGATATTGATAGCAAGAGAAGTATGACATGTTATATATTTACTATTGGATATATAGTGGTTAATTAGATTACTAGGATATAGAAGGTTATGGATTTATCAATCATAGAGGCAAAGTATGTTTTTGACACAAAGGCTAGCAAGGATATGATTTGGTTATAGGAGTTATTTTGAGAGTTGGGGCATGAGTAAGAAGTTGTGAGACTAGATAGTGATAGTCAAAGTGCTAATCATTTGACAAAGAACTCCATTTTCCAATCAAGGATAAAACACATTTAGTTACATTATCACTTCATTATGATAGATTTGAAGGATAACTTGATGGAGATAGAGGAGATTCATGATGGGGAACCAAGAACAACAAACTATGATTCCACTTGTCAGGATATTGCTCCTCAATAAGAGCACAATATGATTACCTTGTATAAGCAACTAAACATAGAATTATACCAGAATTAACAAGTAACTAGAATTCACAAATAGAACAGAATATGAGAGACAATACACAATCTTGTATTAATACTCATCCAGAAATAAAATACAATAAACAAGATGCCACTTCTTCTTCCACCTCTGTGAGGCTTCCCACACACCTCAAGGGCTCCCAGTAATTCTCAATCAAGAGTTCACTCTCCTACCAAAAACTATCCCAACACACAACTCAAACACAGAGTTGGTGTTCACCTCCAACCAGTCAGTAATAACCTTGCCATTACACAAGTACTCAAAGTACTTCAAGTAGATCTCCCATGAACTTGCAACAACCTGCAACTCAAATGATCTTACTTACACATGTAGAACTTCTCCCTGATCTTGGAACAACTTGAAGATCACCCTATTTTTAAAATTAGAAGAATCTACCTTGCCTTCCTCTATTTGCTCATAAATACAATACATGCCAATGGGTCTATAAATAGATCCCAAACTAAACCATAACTTAGACTCTTAATTTAGACATGTAGCTCAAGACTTGAAATAGCCTTTCCATGTAAACAATCAATTCAACAAACTAACTGTTCATGCAATGAATAGTTCTGGAATCGCACAGGCGACCGATGTTGGTCCCTGTCTACCTAGAGATGACCGATGCCGACCGAATCTTGCCAATGTGGGTTTCCCTTCTGTTCACCCCTGAACGACGTCAGTTGCGCTGCCGATGCTGATTTCTCTAGAACTCAACAACCTCCTCCATGTCTGCAAATAGTTGAATCTTTTAGCTCCACAACCTAACAATTCATAATAGCCAAAATCCTATAAATATGATGACCAAGGTGGTCACATTGGACAAGTTGAGACTATGTTTAGATTTGGTTGGGCTTAGTGGTCATGGAGCAATGATAGATTCTATTTAGGAGAAATAGTCTCCAAGTGGTAGATTGTTGAGTGTGGAGCCCTTTGGGATTATCACATGACCTTAGGAGTGTATTTTGGGGGCCTAGAGAGCCTAAAAATGTGGCGAGTGCAGTTTTCCATACTCTACCTTTTATGGAACCTAGATCACATGTGAGTGGAGTATTCCTAATATTATCTAATTTCTATGTTTCTATGTTTTATGGAGTTGGTTATTAGATGCCTTTTTCCCATGTTAACTTCCTTGATCTTAGGGATCTAGCTAATTATTAGAAAATGGGATGCCTTCCTTGTTTCAAGGAGTTGGTTATGATCTCATGATTGCTGGAAAATGTGCCTTTAAAGGTGGAGAGTCAATATTGGCATGTTACTTCTTGGGAGAGCTTTTAGATGAGCTTGATGAGGTGGAACTGAGTTTTCCTTGAGTAGATAATGCTTATCTTGGATAAGCATGTTGATTTTCTCCTCCTTTGGTGGATTTTTATTCATTTGTTATATATATATATATATATATATATATATGTATATATATGTATGTATGTGTGTGTATATATATATATATATATATATATATGTATGTATGTATATATATAGGGTGTGGTGTGGCCTTTAGATTTTGATGGTTTATTTTCAAGGTGTGGATTTAAGGATCAAAGCCACAGTGTAGATGTTTTTTGAAAAATGTAGGTGTTTATTGTAGGGTGTGGTATAACATCTTGTGAGATACAACATTGTGTAAGTACAGGTGAAAGTGTAGCTTTTTGTGCAACATTTTCTATAGGAGTTTTTTTTTTAATCTCTATGAGAGTTCATTGTAATCTTGTTTTAGATTACTATTTTATTTGAGATGTTTCTTAGTGGATGTAGCCCACATTGGGTGAACCATGATAGATATATGTTATGTGTGATTGATTATTATTCTCTCCATTTTATGGTTTCATAATAACTATTGTTTGAAGAATGTTTTTGTGATGCATGCTATTGCATAAGTTAGATATAATTTATGGTTATATTAATTCTGATTTTAAAAAAATTAATTCATAATTTTTTTGGATAGAACTATTTTTTCATACTAGTACTCAACTAAAGATGAGTTCTAAGTATCATCCCCAAACATATGGGTAGAATAAAATTATCAACAAATGCTTGGAGACTTTCCTTCATTTATTCGCCTTAGAACAACAATATCAGTTGAAAAAGTGGCTTCCCCTCATTTAATGGTGGTACAATACCTCCTACCACACTTCAATGAAACTAATTCCATATGAAGCATTCTATGATCAAGCACCACCAATTCTCCTTCCGTACACCCCAAATAGTTCATCAATTCAAGTGTTCAAAATGATTATCCAAACCCAGGATTAGATCCTTAGCACCTTGTAGGATAATATTCATATGGAATAAAATTAAATGAAACAATAGGCTAATCAACACCATTTTGAGCACACTTTTCAAGTAGGTGCTATGGTTTTTATTCATTTTCATGTATATAAGCAATCTTTCATAAAACTCAAAGGGCATCATAAACTAGATCCCAAGTTTTATGGGCCCTATAAGGTTCTATAGAAGATTATGTTAGTTGATTATAAGTTGGAGCTCCCACCCTCTTCTGAGTTCACCCAATATTTCATGTCTCTTGTTTGAAGAAAGTTCTTGGCAGAAACATTAGAGTAAATATAATTTTACTAAAACTTGATAATGAAGGATTCATCCTTCTTGAGACAGAGGCAATCCTAGACAGGCACACATGCCAGCTACGATCTCACTCCATCATAAGGGTATTATTTAGTGGCATGAAATATAACCAACGGATGTAACATGGTCACCACTATTTTAGATTCAACACTAATTCCCAAATTTGAAGCTTTAAGGACAAAGAATTTTATAATAGGGAAGGGATGTTATGAACATGTGTTATCCCTTCTCTTTATTTTTTATTAAAATAGTTGTTATGGATGCATATGCTTTTTAAGTCATCTAGTGAGCATTTTATTTTTCTCACATTCATGGAAAGTAGTATTTACTTAGATTAGATTTAGTATATAAGCTAGTGTTGAGAGACCATTGAAAGTATCCATGAATTCATTGTATTGAGCTTGCTCAATAGAGGTTACCCCATCGAAGAGGCCTATAATTAATATAATCATTTTAGTGCTTCTGTTAATTTTATCAATCTATTATTTCATGCATTTTTATCAATTTTTTGCAAGATGATCCTCTCAAAAAAGCCAAGGGGTGTGAAAAGCAAAGGAAAACGCAAGAGTATAAAGAAGACTATGGTACATCAAGAAACCAAAAGATCAAAATGGAGAACTAAAAGTTTGTGAAAGGAAGGAACTTATTGTAGAGGGAAAGACCCTTGCTTAAGTAACCTAATTTTTTTTTTAGCTAGATGTAGATGGAAAGCATGACAAGAAGGAAATGTTTAAGCAAAGTACTTTTTGAGGAATTGAGCATTGGTGGGATCTTTGAAAACATTGCCTTTGTTGGTTTGAAGATGGTAGGTGCTTGGAATAAGAAAATATATAACTAAATATGGTTCCCACCATTTTTGGGTGTATTTACCTTCTTTATCATGAGAGTAGTCTAATTTAAGGACGAGATCACCAACATTAAAAGTACAAATTTTAACACATTTACTATGTTGTCAAGAAATTAGAGCCTTGTATTGGTGGTTACATTGTCAAGAAAGATGACATTCATCAAGAAGATCAAGGGCATGAAGGAAAGATTCATATAATTCTTCATTGAGAATAATACCATGAAGAGATATATATACATAGAGATGGAATCTCAACTTCCAAAGGAAGAATTGATTAAGAATCATAAACTAGAGAGAATGAAGTTGACCCAATGATAATACATATGCTAATTTGATAGGACCAAAGTGAAGGGTAAAGATGAAGATATTAATCCATTCAAGTTTAATGAATGGTCTTTTGGAAGATTTTGTTGATAATTTTATTACTGGCCTTAGCTTGAATATTCCATTCCAAATGATAAAGCATGGAAAATTTGTGATTAATTTTGAATTTGTTACAAAGTTGTTTAACATGTTTGTTTTTGAAGTTACCACCATTGTCTGAAATGATGGTATGGGGAAAGCCAAAGTGGAAAATGATTTTATTAAGAATAAATTTGGAAATGGTAAGACTAGTGATGTTAAAAAGGGGCTTGGCTTCTACCCACTTGGTAAAATATTATGTAGATATTATGTTAAAGACATGCCCATCATGGGAGTGAGGAAGTTTACCAATGAGATCAAATCCCCAAGTAAAAAATGGTTAAGGAGATTTGATAGTTTGAATTTCAGTCAGAGGTGAATGGATTAGATCATCATGAAGCTAATAAGGATTACACTTTTTGGCATATTCAATTGCATCATTTTTAAGAGTAGGCCAAAAATAACCCATATGTAGGAATTTATGGGCTATAGCATGTTTTGCTATAGTAACCATCACAAATGCCCCCATTTGATGATAGGTAATAAGGTTATCACTTTTACATTGATAATCACCACTAACTTGATGATAAATAAGTTGAGAATCACCTAAAACATGAAGGTATTGAATGTCTAAATCAAGAGCATCTCTCATGCCTAAAATAAGAACTTTGTATTCATCCATATTATTGGTGACATTAAAGGTGAAGATAAACACTAATGTAATGATCTTGCGAAAATGACTCATGAGAATGCAATCTGGCCTAGCTCTTTGAAGGCATTTAACACCATCAAAGTGGAAGGTCTAAGTATCTTCATGTAAGTCAACATTAATTCAAGGGAGATCCTCAATAACTACTTTTGGTTTATTAGTACTGGAGGAAGTGGAAGATTCATCAAGTTGATTAGCTTCAAGATCAGTGGTAAAACTATGAAAGTAATATTTGAGAGAGATAGCTTGATTAAGACCTTTAATGTAAAGGATATTATCATTTGGAAGATTATCTTAAAGAGAAGAAATAGTTAGAATAGGAGATTCAAGAAGTTGATTAGCTATGACATTCCCTTTAAATTTTTTTTGAGTGACGATGCAGAGATCAAATTATATAAGTAATACCATCCGTTTACCAATTCTATCTCTAGGAAGAAAGGCTTTGGATAATAAAAGATGAAGGGTGTCAAAATGAACAATGACATATGTAGTTTGGTAAACCATATAGTGGCAAAGATTTTTAACAGCAAAATAGATGGTAAGGCAATCATGCTCAATTTTGGTATAACATGTCTCATAGTCGATGAGGCCTCTGTTAATGTAGTAGATAACATATTCTTTTTCCATATCATCTTGTTGGGCAAGCATCACCCCAATTGAAATAGGTGTGGAAGAATTATATATAATTAAAGTTTATCATTAGAAGGAGGATGAAGTGTAGGTGGATGAAGCAATGACTCTTTCATGTTATCAAAGGCTTTTTGACATGGATCCATCCATTGTAAATAAGTAACTTTATTGAGAAGAGAATTGATGGAGTGAAATCAGTATGCCATTTCTGGGATGAATCATCTAATTGCCCTAAGTTTGCCTAAATAAGTAAAAATGTCAAGAATAGAATGACAAATGGGTATATTGATGATAACACTAATTTTGGTAGGATCAACATCAATGCCATAGAGAGAGACTAAGAATCCTAAAAGTTTTATAGATCTGATTCCAAAGACACATTTATAAGGATTAACTCTAACTTCATATTTAAGAATATGGTCAAAGATGATAGCAAGGTTAGAAAGATGATTCTTATGATGTTTGAATTTAGCAAAAAGATCATCTACATAGGTTTCAACAATTTTTGTGAATGAGATTATGAAAAATGTGATTCGTCACTCATTGGTAAGTGACTCTAGAATTTTTAAGGTTGAAGGGAATTTTGACATAGCAATAGGTACCCCATTCTATGGTGAAAGTAGTCTTATGATGGTCCTCGAGAGCAATATGAATCTAATTGTATCCTGAGAAGCCATCCATAAGAGATAACATTTCATAACCAACTATGGAATCAATGATGGTATCTATTGAAATTAAGGGGATATTATCCTTCGGACAAGAAAGATTAAGATTGTGGAAATCAATACAAATGTGAATGACCATAGTGACTTTATTCTAAATGGGATAATGTTGGAAACTCATTCAAAATAATCCAATGGTTTAATAAATTTACCATTGAGTAATTTCATGATTTTCTTATGACATAAAGTTGAAATTTCAAGTGGAAATTTTCATTGCTTTTGATGCATAGTCTTGGAATCAAGATAGGTAATGATGTTATGCACCATAATGCTAGGGTCAATTCCAAGCATGTCCTCATAGGACCAAGAAAAAGCTTGATGATATTTATCAAAGAATAAGCTGAAATTATCATGTTTAGAAGGTGATAGATCACAATAGATGGTAATTGGTCAAGGACAAGATGGAGTACCATATTTGATGAGTGGTTTCTTCAATAAGAATGACATTGCCATCTTGAAATTGGTATGGTGCATTAGGTAAGGTAGATATAGGATTTGTTTTAGGATCAATACTAGAAATGAAGTTGTTGAAGCAAGGAGTTTTAGTTTTGAAATTTCAAAGTTTATGATGTTGCCGAGGAAGCTGAGGATATTGGGCATAAAGTAACTCAAGGATAGATTCATCACTAGGAAAGGTAGGAAGAGGACATAATACTCAACATATACTTCAAGATCTAGGATTTTATTGCCATGTTGATCATATTTAGAATGTATCTGATGAACATCAGTTTCCGTGGCATCAAATGTAATTTTAAGAGTAGAAGAAGTAGATGGATTAGAAAAAAGTTGGTGTGTTGGTGTATTTGGTGATTAATAAAGGATTAGATATAATTATTAGATCCAAAGGTGGTAAATAAGATGTATAAACTTAGAGAGGTTTGAAAGTTATAATTTTCTCTACCAACCAAGAAGTATTAATAAGAGGAGAATTGATAAGAGGCATATGACCCTCATGATCTAAGGTATGATCCATAAAAATGGTATAAAAATCCTATTTAAAATAATGAATTAGGGTTAAGGTTTTTTATAATACTAGATATCTAAGTTTCTATATTGATCTTGGGACATGATATATTTGTTATCATTTGTTGGATAAATCATACATGCTTGAGAATATAAGGTAGTTTCAAAGGATGAAATCCCAATATTAATAAATGTATGAGGGGACATGATGAGAGGATCTTAAAATAATTTTACCACTCTAAAATATTTTCAAGTAAAGGCATATTTAGGTAAGGAAGGTTTCTGATCATTGCATGGAGGGGGAAAATTGATAACCTCATCCTTGAGAGGAATATTAATCTCTTGGTAAGAGAGAAGGAGGAAGCCATTATGAAATTTATGGAGGTAACTTGGTATTATTTAAATTATTTTGAAAATCATTGGGCTCATCATCATCAAAATCCATAAGTGTAACTTATAAATCAGGATTCATGTTGATGAACTTAGGTAAAGGATCAATATTGATCTTAGGAATTGTAGGAACATGATATTGTGATTTAGGATTAGGTAGTTGGATACTCTATGGGTTAGGATTGACTTCATGCTTACACCATTTTCCATTATGTAATAATTTAATATATTGACTACCAGAAGAAGTAATGGCCCTCATTCGATGACTCTATAGATGACCAAAGAGTATGTTATAAGATAAATGAAGATCAAAGACCATAAGCTTGGTTTAAATAGTCTTAGGTCCTATGGTTAATGGAAGCCAAATACAACCAATTGGTTATTGATTATTCTTATCAAAACCAAAATAAGTAATATGAGTTTACTATAGATGATCTATGTTATAAACCAAGTTGTTATATAAGCCATACAGATGTGATATAAATACTAGAGCCTTCATCAACTAGAAATTTTTGTATAAGAGTGGTAATAATGGATACTTTGATAAAGAGTGGTGGATCATTGTCACAAAAAATAATTTCATTATTGATCATGCCCTCTTCAAGGAATTCAATAAAGGGTTTGGAAGAAGGACACATAGTTTCGATGGTATTGACATGGGTAGGTTGAGAATCGATAGAAGGTAGTTCTTCATCTATGTAAGAAGGATATTTAATCTCTTGAAGTTGTTGCATACGGAATCTATGATGATAGGGTGAAGTATGAACCAACTCCATAAGTGGAATATTACAAGGCATATATTCAAGTTCTTTAAGAAGGTTCCAATAAGATTTAGAATAACTAGCATTGATGAAGTGGCTAAGACAAATTTTGGGAAGATCATTATGTTGAAACTCTTTAACCAAAAGATTAACCAAATCTTCAAGTTGCCAAATAGAATGTTGGTGAGGTTGATTATACAATTATAATACATCACTGGTAAAAGTTTTGACTAAGGTTTTAGTTGGGGCAAAGGTATTATTTTGGATCCATTCTTTGTAAATATTACCAAAGGCTTTAAGAAATGAGGCAGGGTATTTAGTCCCATAATATTTTATAGTTGGAGATATGTTACCAATATAAATGGATACAATGAAAGGAGCTAAAGGATAACTTTTAATGGTTTGAAGCATCTTGTTATTCATTATGGGTTGATGAATAACATTTCTTGAGGCATCTATAAGAGGTGGAGGAATGAAATTCAGATTAGGTTGAGGATACATAGTTGGAGGTTGATTAGCTACATTGATTAGATGTTGTTGAAATTTCATCATTTGATGGGTGTTATAATTTTTCACTATGTTCATTTGTTGGATGACTTGGGCCAAAAGCTGAGTTTTATCAGGATGTGGGTTGGTATTGGTAGGAACACTCTCTAAATTGGTGTTAGGGGGAGAATTTATAGAAGGATTACTAGTGGAATTGTTAAGTAAAATTGCGTTAATCACTCCGATAATAGTTTAAACATTTTGAAGCTGAAAAGTATCTTGGTAAGTAAATAAAGGATTAGATCCATCAACTTCATCTTGAGGTGTTATTTGCACTATATTTTAATTCATGGATGAAGGAGGAAAAGAGGTGCCCCATGAGTGATGATGCTCTTAGGAGGAAAAAAGAGGGAGAAACAAACATCCCATATAGTATGTAAATGGAATCAAGATATCCAAAAAGATTATACTAGGAGACTTAATTCTGACTGAAGAGAGATGAACATAATGGAAATAAGGAAGGATAGAGAACTATATTGATAAATAGGGAAGGAAAAAAATAGTACATGGTCAATTAGGTCAACCTAGCATATAAAATAGGGCATACAAATAGTATAGGGTTGACTGGGTTGATCCAACATAGTAAACAGAGCCAAGAAAATAAGGTAACATGGATTTTAAAAAGTACAATGCTGATTAGGTCAATCCAATATAGTGTAGAGAGGTTGAAAAAGGTATAGGGTCGACCTAGTATAATAGATAGGGAAAATGAGAAGGTTGTAAAAAAGTATGAACTAAAATAAGATAATTTTTATAGTTAACCTAGGAAAGTAAAAACTAAAGGGAAAAAAACAATCAATTGGATCAACACTGGATAATCAAATTGAGGCATAAAATACAAAACCTTACGCTAATACTAGATAATGCAAGTTTTTACACACACAATTGAGCAAAGAGAAAGAAATAAACATAAAAATTAAAAATATAACTAATTGGTCAACCTAATAAGTTTTATTGTATTATTAAGATATGATTTTAAACGTAATGGGAAGTTAGTTGTAAGCAAGGAACTAGATAACAATCTAAGGATGGTTTCAAGTAGTTTGAGGTGGAAGGGAATGTAGTCGTAATGATACAATATTGGTATTGGGGCCTACCCCCTCACTTCACACACCAAAATAATAAGGGTATAAGATGCTTAGCTAGAATATACTATTAACCATGATTTATACTTGATCAGAGTATCATGTTGACTTCCCCCTTGGTGAGGAAATGTAATTAGGCTAGCCTTGGGTAAACAAATGTTAAAATGTTTGTTTAAATAATGTGATTTGGTTATGTGTGCATAAAATATAAAAAGTGAAAATAAATGATTAATTAAAACCCCCCTAGTTAGACTATGTGAACTATTCTAAGCATGTAATAAATAAGAAAAGAAAGGTGTGAACTAATTACAAACATATAAAGATTAATTCTAACTTGAAACAAGGTTAACAGGGTTGAACCTGTACTATGAAAGCAAGGTCTAAAAATGAACAAGGCTAGCCAAGGTTGACCCAATTATTTAGACAACACATTAAACATAGAACTGGGTCGATAGGGTTGATTGAGTTGACTGTGTAAGGGTAGATTTAAAGATTGAAAACTATGAAAGAAAAGATAGAAAATAAAAAGATAGAGAGATAAAAAGGAACCTTGGTGGATAAGAGATGCTAAGAATGAATATTTCTAGTCAATAACCTTGGAATATGCTTGAAAAGTTTGCTAACTAGGTCAATTAGGTCAATCAAGCTTTGTAGAATCCTACTATTGAGTGATTGGAATGTACAAGGTCAACTGGGTCAACCGAGTAGCCAGATGTAGATGCATGAATGTGCATAGAGTTGACTGGGTTGACCTAGTAGTATGAATTAGAAGTTTTGAAGTTTGGAAACTTGTACTAGGTCATCTGAGTTGATCTAGTTGCCTATTCCTAAAAACCTTTGCACATAGATTAGAAATAGGTTGATAGAGTTAATATAATATGATATATATATGATAAAAATAATGATAAAAAGAATGAAAGAAAATTAAATAGGATGAACAAATCGTGCAAGGGATAGTTCACATCAAGTTCATTAGAATGTATGTAATTAGAAATGCATCACGTCTATAAATTGATCTTGGCTTGGAGAAGATAGAGAATACCTACACTTCCAATTGGAAATACATTTGTTAAGAAGGAGCATGACCAATATGGGGATTTGATAGACTTGATTAGGGGATCACTTGTCACAATACACCATGTGAGGTAGGGTTTCAAATCCTACAATCTAACATAATCAAGCAACAACCCTAAAAGAGTCCTAGGGTTTGATATTCACTCTATTCTAATAAATAATAAATTAAATCTAATCTAGTGGACACAAAATATTATGGCAAAAAAAGGGGTTAGTAAATCAATTAAAACATGTATAACATAATCTCAATTAAGCTAAGTATGAGGAAGACCTTAATACATGGAATATGAAGAGTAATACTATTTGAGCCAACACTTATGCCACTTCTATCTACTAAAGAAAGGATAAACAAGTTAGAATATACTTACTTGAATGTGAACCTATCAAGACTCAATCTCTCTCTTGGCCAAAGGGGCTCTGAAAAAGGTTGTTGTGGTTTGTAAGGATAACAAAGAAAGGCTAAAGAATCCAAGATTATTCACAAGACTAGATTCTCTCAGTAGAAACCCTAAGCTAAGACTTCTCAAGTAGAATGGTGGAAGAACATATTATGAAGAAGAGAGAGTGAATAATAACTCTTGATTGAATATCCTAATAATAATGGAAATGATATTGTATTTATAGGTAGATCTTTCCCTAAATTTTCCTATAAAGATCAGTTGTACAAATTCAACCATGGTCAATCTTGTATTTTTTTCGAGATAATTCACTAGGTCTAAACTTAGTTGGCTGAAGGGATAACAAACACAAAAGTGAAAAATACCCTTAAACTATATAGGGTTAACCATGGTCAAACTAGTATAGTTGATTGTCGAAAAGGGAATTAAGGCAATAAAATGAGGATGGAAAGAGGAAAAATATTAGAGTGTGTAAGGGAAGCGTAATAGATTAGGAAATGGTTTTAAGAGATTTTCAGATTGGAAATAATGTGGTAATAAGGGACAAAAATCCTATGAAGCACCAAAGGTTTGCACACCCATTTATCTATGCATCCTTTACAGTATGCACTCGGTGATATTGAGTCTTGATGGGTTCCTGTAAGATATAAAGTGTTATTAACTGATAAAAGTTGAAAATATTATGTGTATACATTTCATTTCTCAGTAAATGAGCACATTTATCTAACTTGATATGTATCTTACCTAATGATGGTTTTAATCTCTTCATTTCCATGTATTTAATTTTAAAAATGACTTGATACTCATGCAGGAGTTCAAAGTTTTTGGCTAACTTAGCCTTAGTTAAGTAATTTCTCATAATGACCATTTTGGATGTGTCCTTTGTCATAATATTATATTGGACTTTTTAAAGTGGCATGTAATAATGTTTATACTTTAACTATATTTTATTTGTAACATCACATGCCCTATATTCCATATTCCTAATTAGGTGATCAAATTCTAGCTATAACAAATCAATGTTCATACCCTCATCAACCTGATATATGAAATTTTGCTTGCCCTTATGGATTTATTCTAGATGGTCATATTTTGATTTCTAATTTTGTTTTAACTATGCCATGGAAGGACTATCAAGTTATTTAAATATGTCCAAATTATCATTGGTTACACCATACATATTCTATCATCATTCTCTAACTGGTGCCTGATCTCCTATAACTATCTAATGGATTTCTTTCAAAGATAAATTTAAATCCATTTTTGGTGAGGCAAATGAAAATTTGGTATGTAGATTGTGTTTGATGCATTTCCAAGTATCCTTGTCTCTATGTGTTTCTTGATGAATGTACCATTCCCTAGCACAAGTGCACAAATTACCATAGTTTACATGAACCCATAAGAATTATGGTAAAAATGTTTCATAGGTGCTCTAAAGGTTTCACATTATGTTAGATGTTCTATTGGATATGCAAAACCATTATAACTTAGGGTGGCATGAACATAATTATCATGGTGTAAGTGATTATGCATGACTTCATGTTCTTGTTACCATGTATCCAATTGGTATCAATGAGTAGACCACAAATGATCATTTATTCCTTGAAATAAAAATTTGATCACATGCAACTATTCATCATCATTAACATAGTATCCTTATATCCATTGTAAGTATTATTGGAGCTTCATTTGACCATGAATCCCAGGTTCTTAGTCTAATTTTAAGGGTGGTCCACCGATTAGGTGTCCAATAATGAGGTGAAAAAACTTATGGTAGTTAAACAAATTGTGTATATCATTTATTTATCTACCAATTACACAAACACTTCCTTTAAGATCATATCTTCCATGAGACTAGTGCTAATAAGTAATGTTGGTAATGTTTGAGATGGATTTCATGTCTCCCCATTGTAGTATACAATTAGGAATAAGATCTACATACTCATTTCCTTATGCAGTGATGTTATAAATGTTATTGACGTCATCATAAACATCGCCTATTTCAATAAAGGGTGGTAATTGGTCATTATTTAGGTGAATGACTATGCACCGAGTGTCATTCTCAAAGCTTTTACACTCTTCTTAAAATTTACAACATTTTTCACATAGAACCAAGGTCAACCCAATAGAGATATAAAATCATCAACTTTAGTAATCTCAATGACTTCTAAATCACCCTTGAATGTGACACCCAAGTTTTTGATAGTGTCATATTTAAGAATGTCTATGGGTAGTGTGCGAGTCTTATTGGCCATAAACAAGACATATTTAAAAGGATGAAAATTGGGGCTCCCCATATTTTTCTAATAATATCTGGTTAGAACATTAATCTCTATGTCAATGTCTCCCAAGATATCATTAATCATCTAATTATAAATGGATGCATTTATAAGGACCTATTTATCACATTATTAATTATGTTGAATATGGGTCTCTTGTCATTATGCATAGTTTAAATTACAATCCTCATATGGATTTATCATTTGTTTTCATAACCAATTATTTAATAGAGGGATGATGTCCTCAATAAGGAATAAATTTTAGAGCTCTCAAAACTCATCATGCCCTAATGTTATGGGTGTCATATTGCTTTGTATATTACATTCATAGTAGCATCCTTATCCTTCAAGAACTCAATTTCATCTTTTAGCTCCCATACTAAGTCTATTTTGACATGAAACACTTATTTTAATGATGAGAATCTAAATATTGTTGTGCACAAGGATCTTCATGTTGAAAATTTTCAACAAGTGGATTTGAAACTGGTTGAGAATGAGTACTACTCCAAGTAGTGATGTTGACCTTGGGTCTAGTTTGAGTGGTAGGGCATGGTCTCCACTAAGCACATGGTTTTTTATAACATCAATCATCCCAACACCCTTCTCATTTAACTCTTTGGTAATAGACATATACAAATGATGATATTTTTTTAGGTGATGCTCATTTTTACAAAATGCACATGTTGGATAGATAGTATAGTCATGCTAGTATTGGTCTAGAGATCCACACTTGTAATAGGTCCTAAGTGGGGAAAAACACCTCCACATCCATTTCCATGTCCTAACCCATGAAATATCAACTTCCACCATCATCCTAGTTATTAGAGATATATGTTTGACAAGTACCTCATGCACAGTCTTCATGAATTTCATTGATAACCCAATAGTCATTAGTATCTTGTATCTTGTATATTACATTCATAGTAGCATCCTTATCCTTCAAGAACTCAATTTAATCAAGATAAAACTCTTTAAATCATGATATTCATAGTATATCTTATAAGAATGTTTTATTATAGTATGAACATTTATTCAAAGATAACTATTATTTTTATAGCCTTCTACTTCATAATGAACACACCATAGGTCATTGCATGTGTCATGATCATTATTATCTATAAAATTTTCTAGATAATAAGCCACAAAAATAATTTGAGCCTTCATAAAGTGTATAATACATTTATCTATGCTTCCCATGGACTCATCATAGAGGATGGCTTCGAATGCCTTGTGCAACTTAATGAATGTCTTGTGGGATAAGGCTCATTGGAATTGAAGTAATAAACATCCCAAAAACCATGGAGCATATTATGTTGGGTTAAACTCAAATGATAGATTCAAAAGAAGTGTTTTGAAATGTGCACACTCTTAGTGATCTCTTTCTTGATATATTTCAAGGTATAAATAATTTTTTGTTCAAACTCAGGGATATCAAATTCTTGGAGAAAAATAAATATTCACCAATTCATAATTCACAAACACTTATGGAGGATCAAATTTTTTATACCATTTATGCACATGATATAGTAAATTATTGTTAAAATAAGTTTCCTTGAATTAAATACAATTTATACCATGCACCCACCAAATTATTTCACATGTATAAAGATATTATACTACATTTTTGACAACTCTATATTTAGGCAAGTGAAGTATCATATCATAATAGATTATAAGAACACTAGGTGGTTACAATGGACCTTATTATGGAAATCCTCTAGTTCCTCCTAAACCTTGTGGTAGAGATCCTATATTTAATCTTGAGCCACTTCTTGATCCTCATAAAGCTCTAATGAAACCAGCACTAGTACTTCCTCTTGTGCCTCCTAAAACAATAAGTGCAGCAAAATAATGGCTATAGAGAGAGGTTTATTAGTTATTATTGGACTTATATTTTTTCCAATTACTTACATTTGGTCCATATGACATTCCATGGTGAGTAATATGTCTTAATTTCAATGAAAAAGTAAAGGTTAATGGTAAATTGTTATGCTAAACTTTCACTCCTAAAGATTCCTCTATGGACTCAGCTTTAGATTGAATTTCAGATTTCACATTATAAGTATCCGAATTTATTATAAAATTTTTATCAATCTTAAATGCATGACCATGTGTTTTGGTAGGGGAATTTAGTATATTTAGATTGGGTTTTGATATCAACAATTCTTATCTTGCTTCTTCTACACATACCTGTGACAACAAAGGGCATAAACCTGTGGCTAGGGAGTACTCATTATTACTTTTAACCCTCTTAAAAATTCAAACAACACTTGTAGTATCCTCATGTTTTCCACTAGGATCATTGTATCTCATAGACTTATGACTAGCTTCATCATACTTATTCTTTTGACATTCTCATCGATAAAATTTCATGTTGAACTATTAATCCCATACTAATGCATACGCCTCAATTTCCCCACCATTCACACTACTTATGTGTGAGAGAGTGTATACATCATTGGGAAAGTTATCAAGTATATAATCAACCCTAATCTTACTAATTTATAAATATTAATTTATTGAGATACCTCCTACATGGCTCCCTTAAGCAGTTTAATTATGCTTCTTATAGATAAGATTATGTAGAGACAGTGTATTTCAAGACATAACTAGTAATCATTCCCTCCACCAGATGATTACTACACATGTTTAAATAATTTTAAATTTTTCAAATCCCATCTAATGTTCTAATGACTTCGAATCCTTCCACCTATAATTTATTAAATGGTCTTGTGCATATGCCACAAGCTAACCATGCAAGTGAATGGGTAATTATACAAATAAGGTTTCATATAAAGAGTCATATATATGTTTCTCTACCCATATGCAAGCAAAAAATATTGGTTTAATATACCAAAGAGAAATTTTATCTTCTATAGTAAAAACCCAATGCTCAATGTTTTCCAAAGATAGCCTCCAGAGCATCTTCCTAATATTATGTGAATAAGTGCAATGAGTCCCAATAATATAACCAAAATATTAGGTTTTTTTTAATCCTAAGTTCCATATGAATAATTACTAGTCGTGTGCCTAAAAGAAGGAAAAATCCAATGTGATAGTGTACCAACATATCGTGTGAGTAACCATGCATGATCATTGAAGGAAAATATCCAAGACTAATTTCCATCGGGTTTGTCATACGATGGTGGATAGACAATGGTTACATAGGCAATTAAGCTAATGCATTTAATCATTGGTACTAAAGTCATCATTCTAGAGTTAACCATTTGATGTTTTCACACAATCCATGTGATTATCTAGTATCATAAAATCAAAATTAACACCAAATATATTTTACACATCAAGATTCACAAACAAAGTATTAGTTTCATTGATTTCAATTTATAAGTTTACAAAGGTACTTAATTCACTACATAATCTATCTATATCTCTATCTTGATAACAACAACACATCTACATCCTGAAACACTTTCTAGTCAAATCTAAATGGTATTTATACATAATCTAACCCCTTCTAAGGTTAAATCATTAATACATTATAAATGATGAGTAATTGAATATTTCATAAATAAATTCATGGAGAGCCATTACAATTAAGTTACTTTTGATTTGGGCCTGACATCCCCTATATACTCTTTGTATGATAGATATTTGATTTAATTATCCCCTTCTCTCATAGACTAGTGCTAGATTCAAACTTTACTTCATCTCTAATGCTTCCATGATTTTCTTTGTAATCACCTCCTCTTCATATGCCCTTGTCCTAGTATTTTTATTTTTGATTCCTACATCTTATGTTCGTTGTTCTTAGTTTAATTATCTTTCAAAACTCGCCCTTCCATGTGAAGTTATTCTAATATTTTAACTCATGTTTCTCTCTTCTTCATTTTTATCTTGCATTGTGGTCCTTCATGCATTTTATCATGCCCTTTCTATTTTGTGCTTATGGATCTAAAATACTTAGAATATATTACAATAAAATTTGGGTCCAATACCATGAAAGACAATCACCCCTTACAAAACCAATTTGGGACTTAACCACCTCTCCCATACCCTAGTGGAGTCCTCTATACTACTTATAAAATAATATAGGTGAACCTAATAGAAATATCATATGCAAGCCCTATTCCTCTTCTTCTCTAACCCACCAAAATAAATCATAGAGGATAGAAATGAAAACAAAATAATATGAATAAGAATTGTACAAATTGAAAAAAATCTATCCAATATTTTATAAAAGCATAAATCCACAAAGGAGGTTGTTAATTATAAAAGGATCAAATCCAAAGATCATAAACTAAGTTTCATCCTTTAACAAGTTATTTCAATAAAACATAGTCATAAGACTCATACTAGTGAAATATAGGTTTTATATGTGGAAAAGCATAAACAATATTAATGCTAATCAAAACACTTAGATCTATTCACCATTTATTATATTGGAGAGAATTTAAAATTATAAAATTTTGAATAATGTAGGTGTATTCTTGATATTTGGTTTTCAATTGGACTATAGATAAGTCCAAATTATTTGAAATAGTCCCTTATTTACTTACTCATGAATTTCGACTGATCTTTCTTTAGATCTTTATCTATTCCATTTATTCTTATGATCATTGGCTATAGATTTTTTCTTGTTCACTATCATTTAAATCTTATTGGGATTGAATTCCCTCTAATTTTATTCCTTGTCTTTAATGTTGTCATTGTCTCTGATTTACGACATTCATATGTTATTCTCCCCTTTATTTTATGTTCTTATTTATTAATGTCCATGTGTTCATACATTAGAATATAATATGTTCATTTTCATTTAGCAAATACCTAAGAGATCACAATATTATGTCTTATATTGAATACATGGTGGATGTTCATTTATGGATCTCTTACTGTATCATGTCAAATCAAATACCATCTAGATGGAAAATATGAAAATCCCATACCATCTCATCTCAACATCAATATAAATGTATCTATCTTTTCCTATTATCTTAATAGAAAACTAGATTACTCATGGTACTGCTCTAGTATAACAAGGTGACTCCAAAATCCTAATAATCAATGACATAAATAAATAAGATCATAGTCCATCATGAAAGATTCATTTAAGTTAATAATTTAAATGTCATATCATCATGTTGAATGGAAACATAATATCTCATATATCAATAATGTGCTTATAGAAAATTATGATCTCATAATTGTATAAACATATGTGCATCCACATGTGTATCTAAACATATAATAATATATGACCTAGTATATATATTTTATTTATTCAAAAGATTAAAAAATTTGAAACTCCATACTAAAATAATAAACATGAAAGTGAGTCTCATGGTCACAAAATAGGAGTCTTGGGGTGGTGCATTACAATTATAGTAACTTATTTGTGTTAAGATATATTGACTTGGGACTAAAATAGAAAGTGAAGAGTATAAAAAAATGTATCAATTGGTATATAAATATGGATAAATATGGAATAATATGACCCAAAATGATATAAAGTATGATAAAAGGTGAAAAACTTGATAACTAAAAAAGAGAGGTCATAAAGCATCTAAAATGAGGGGGTAAGTGACTAAAATTTGGTACATTATGAGCTCAAAATATGAGGAATAAACCAATATAAAATGACTCTCTATAGTAAAAAATAATATTTGAGCATTATTGATAGATAAAAAAAGTAGGCTAAAAAGTTGAAACTCATAAGAGATAGGGTAAAGCCAAGATCAATTCATGTGGGTATTATTATATGATGTAAATTATTGTTCTAGAGAACAATAAGGTTGCATAAATTTATCATTAGAATTTTTTTGTGGTGTCAAAATATAGAATTTGAAATTGGTGATTTTAGGGTGCATATGGTCCTTTAAAAATGTATTGAGTATGTTTCGAGGTGTGTGGGTGTTTTGGTTTTTTGGCTACCCCAAATTTTTGTAGTCTTATCTTATCAATTTTTACCATTTCGTTTGAATTTATGCACCAAAAGGCTCTTAGTATTAATTTGATTCATCTATATACACACATGAATCTTAGTACACTTAGGAATATATATCTTATCTAAAAAAGAATCTAGTATTTATTGTTGCAATGATATATTGAGAATTTACAAGGATTCAATAGATACCAAGTAAGCATTTTTAGATAAATAGTTGTAGCACTAAATTTAATATTAGTAACAGATTGAATTACATACATTTTCTTAGATGAAGAATAATTATATTTATTGGTGTGTTTGTTTTTTTTTTTTTTTTTTTTTTTTTTGATATTGTACATATCAAGGATCCCATGACTTTCTTGGGTGCAATTTAATCCCAAAAACACATCAATTTCATTATCATTTTAAAGTTCACTAACCCAATTAGGGGTTGGAAAATAGTTTCAATTTCCCAATGATTGATGTGAAGTTTAAAAATTTTGAGCAAGTATTTTAAACCCCATAAGTTTAAGAACATAATTGTCAAATAATATATTACCTAACTAACATTCTTAGAAAAATAATCTGATTTTGGTAATCAAAAAAAAAAAATTGATGGTTAGACAAGTTCCTATGTTCACCATAAGTATTCAATGTTCTCATTGTCTAGACACAAAACCCTCATTCTTATTTTTAGCTTTGAATATTATCTCCAGATCTCTAAATAACTAAGATAGTTTTCTAATCCCTATTTGTTTCATTTATTGATTTGGTTTTATAAAAATAATTAGGTCTAAATTATTTGTGTGTATCTATTTTATGCCTAGATAAATATTTACGGATATATATTGGAACTTTATTGAAACCCATTTATCTATTCTTCACTTCAAAATAAACTATTGTAAGGTCCATTACTAATCACTATGTAAAATAAGTTTTGAAATTCCTTTCTAAGCCCACTTGAGTAGGAATAATTATGGAAGCTAAAACATCCTTTTATATACCATCATAATCTTTGATAGTAATTTTTATTTTTATTTTTAAGGTTTTCTTCACAAAATCCAACGCTATAAATAAATTCACTTGTATATAAATTTAAGTAACTATTATTATCTACTATTATACAATATTCTTATTCACCTCTTATAAAAAAATTAATAAACAAAACACCATTATATGAGCTATGAATTGGAATCTCAATTTCATCACATAAAATTTTGATTGGTGTTATAGCACTCTTTATGTTTAATTTAATTGTATCCACAAATAAATCAAATGGATGAGATTTATATTTGAATTCCACTTTGTTATAGCCATTATTTCTATAATCAATTGCATTCACATTCACATTGGTATCTTGTCATTTATTTTGGTTTATTATAGGGGTTGTAAGAATATTTAAATGTTGATATGGAGTAATTGATTGATTCACATTGTTTGTGGCATTTTTGGCATCTCTTTTTTATATTTGATTGTACTCAATGAGAACTAGAATCTTATGTTTCAATGTAATAGACATATTTAGATTAATTCCTTTTAGCTCCATGACTATCACAAGATGCATTTGGACAAAATATTTTGGAAAGGATTTTTAAGTATCTATTGGTATTACTCTTTAAAAGAATGATCATGCTATTTTCAATAAATTTCTTCAAGATATGTCGAGGAACTTCATTGAGTCTACTGAACTCTCCTCTTTGTCTTTGTTGGACTAAAATAAATTAATAAAATGGTTTTTATATGGAATTAAATACATTATTATAGTAATTTTTAGTTTAAAATCCATCATCATTTCTCCTAATCTTAAAATTTAACTTATTTAGAATTTAGAAGAGGGAACATTAAAACTATACTTAAGACAATTTTCATCCAAAATATTAATTTATAATTATTTAACAGAATCATAAAGCTCATCAAAAGATGGAAAATAATTAAAAATAAATATTTAACAATTAGAACCAAGTTATCAACAAAAGCCCTTTTGAGTTCAGTATCTAGAGGCCCATAATTAATTTTTGTAACCATTTTTTTTAACACAATCACATAATAAATAATATGTTCATATGTACCTTACCTAGTTTGAAATAGTTTATAAAATGTGACCTTCATGGAAATGTTAATACAAAAATGAGATAAGAATTCATCCACAAGTGTTTTGAAACAATGGATAGATCCACATGGAAGATCATAGAACTAATTAAGAGCATAATCCTTTAGGTTTATAAGAAATATCTTATTCAATAATCAATCATCATGAGAAAATAGAAGAAAGAATATTGAATGGATATAATGTGATGTCATCATTTTCTATTAAGTAACTTAATTTTGAGATCAAAGAGTATTGGTGTAAATGTATAATAAATGAATTCTAAGCCAAATGATTAAGAGTATAATAGCATTGAAAATAACCCTATTAATTTACTATTCCATTCCTTGAGTGAAGAATTTTGATTCTATTTTTTCATACTATGAAGAGATTCCATCATGGTAGTGTTTTTGGGACTTTAGTTGGGTGGTTCAACTATGAGTGAGTAGTGACATTGATGGTAGAATAAATGGATAAGTAAAGAAAGTTCGGGGATAAAACAATGCCTAACCATGGACATGTTTTTCTTAAATATTGAGAAATTTGAACTTCTATAGATAATTTGAGATGACTACACTCAAACTTAGAGGATGGCATAAGAACATGAATTATCAAATTTTTAGTCTAGTTTTCAAAACACTATTTTTTAAACAAAATGGTTAATCATAACTAGGTAAAGCATATAAAATTTTAATGACTCTTATTTTTTAGGAAATTAGACAGATAGTCGATCCTATGGCCCCTCATTATTTTAGAATCATTTAATATTATTTAAAAACATTTGGTTAAAATTTAGATAAGATCATGTAGTATATAACCTATTTTTTTTATTTTTCAAAGAATATTTTGTAAATAATTTTAAAATTAAATATATACTAAAAAATGACAAAAAATGGATAGTTTGTTGTGTGACCCTAACTACCTCAAAATAAATGAAAACTATTTTTTTGAATGCATGTACAATTAGGCCTAGTTTGTAGCCATATAATTGTTTTTTCCATTTGGATGAATGAAAAAAATATAAACAAGCATATATAGGCATGTAGTGGCCTAAATAATTTATGGTTAGAAATCAACATAGATTGAAACCTTAAAATAGTCCAAAACTTATAAGAATAATATATTTGAAAAGATGAGAGAATTATCATCATCATGGTAATAATTTTATGAATTTTATCATTGAAATGTATAGTGTATTTGGTAATGGAGATTCAATTTTGTTGTTTTCTATCAAAAATCTTTGATTTGGTTGTTTTTGATAGGTTCAAGCCTTTGGATTGGGAATCCAAGCCATTTACAAGCCAAAAGTCTTGGTTCTTAAATTCAAATAAAACATAACACTTATGCATTACTTTAACATTGCACCAAAAGGAATAAAATATCTATTGGAAGGAGTATATGTTTTTTTGATGAAATGTGAAATTAATGTGTACAAACTATAACACATACACGTTGCTTTCATATTCTTAAAAGTATAAGTATATATTTATATTTTTAATTTTATGTTCCTTGAACATTAAATTTATTTTAGTAAATATAAGAAATTATGGCTACTTTACATCTGATAGAGTTGGTCTCATGTATGCATTCCTTACGATGTGGGAGATTGTTTTTTCAAAATCTAATTTGGCTAGTACTTGGGCATTTTCAAGGTTACAGTATTAAACCTAGGGATTTCAGGGCATAAATTTTGAAATTGTATTAATTTCTATAATTTATAAGGGTCTTAATGTTTTCAAAATTAAATTTTAAAAACCACTCTCTTTGAATTCAAGATAAAGTGTTGTGATTGGGGAGCATGGGTCACACTGATGACCTAAGCACATCAAATAACCACTTTATGTTAATTTCACTTGTTCATAATCTGTACCTCATCCCTAATTAGTTATTACTCATTCTTCATTACTCATAATTACTTTGTCCTTATTTTTCATTATCCTTAATCACTCTCTTATTAATCCTCACCATCCCTCATCATCGCTAATGATTCTCTCATTATCCCTAGAGTCACTCCCTCATTGACCCTCACCATCCCTCACCATCCTTAATGATTCCATAATTGTCTCTCATCATCTATATTCACTCCCTCATCATACCTCCTAACACATAATAACTCCCTCCAATACCTTGATGGTGGGTGAAGTGGCTCCCCACTTGTGTCTGATTAGTTTATGTTCTAACTCAAAATTATGTTCACTCAAAAAACACCCAATGAAAAAAATATTTAATTCATCCTATTTCACTAGAATAAGGATCTCAAATATATTTTTTTATTATCTAGTGGGATTTAAAGATATATATCATGATCCACACCTAAACCAATCAAAGAGTGTGTATGTAGTACCCTAGGCTAGAATAAATAGGATAAAAAGGTGGGATGAAATTATATTAATTACATATAAATATTAGGATTTGGGTATCTAAGACACCCCTTCATGTCACTTTTACTTTTTATTACCTCCATTATAGGCCAAAAGGGACACAAAAACACTATATCCACTTATGATCAAGGTAAATGAAATTAATGGGCCCACCACACTAATGTAACCCATACATAGTGTATTCATTCAATGATGTTAAGTAGTTACAACTAACTATTATATTAATATGGAAACAATTAACCATCATATCATGTTACCCACACTTGGATTTAACAATTTATCACATCAACATCATGAAATATGTATAAATATAACATCAATCTATTTTATGATATGGATATGTATTGCATCATATAAATCATTCATACCATGTTTGGAATTATGTATATTGGGTCATTTATTCTAATATCTTAATGGTGGTTGTAGTGTCCTTTTGTTTGTGAATAATTATCCCCTAGTCACTCCTTTCTCTATATAGGTTATAATTTATCATCTCCTTTCAACATATGGCTTGGGTATTCCATCGAGTATTTAGGTATGCTATACTCAAGATCAATATATGGTTCAGATATTAAATTGGGTAGGGAATACTCAAGTAGGTAAAGTAAGTAGGGCATAGTAAAGTAGGTAAAGTAGGTAGGCAAAACTCAGGTAGATAAAATAAGTATGTAATATTGAATGTGTGTGTGTGTGTGTGTGTGTGTGTGTGTGTGTGTGTGTGTGTGTGTGTGTGTGTGTGTGTGTGTGTGTGTGTGTGTGTGTGTGTGTGTGTGTGTGTGTGTGTGTGTGTGTGTGTGTGTGTGTGTGTGTGTGTGTGTGTGTGTGTGTGTGTGTGTGTGTGTGTGTGTGTGTGTGTGTGTGTGTGTGTGTGTGTGTATTATATATACATAAAATGATTTATAAATTTATTTCTAGTTCTATATATTAGGAATAAATCTTCCCTTACCAGCAATAAAATCTAATTTTGTAGGGCATAGCTAAGTAGGTTTGGAATGAATATATTCAAGCTATAGATAAAGAAGTAAGATTTACTTGATATCTAAGAATATATTCTAGAAAGGGAAAGTAATTAGGGAAAGAATGAAGCTATATATTAAGAATCAAGTGTCCCTTGCCTTATCATATTAGAAATAACTAAGTAGGTAGGGTAAGAAAAAAACTATATATTGGAAAGCAAGCTTACCTTAATAGGTATGCCATAATATAGAAGTAAAGTAAAGTTATATATCAGGAAGGTAAACTTCATTTGATAGTTATTACTTACTCCCTTGTTATCTATTTAGAAGGTAATCTTCCCTTGATATGCTATTGGGTGAAGTAAAGATAAGTATCAAGAATGAAAATTTCTATTGCCTTGGTCCTTAACATAGATGAAGTAGGTATATAAATTTTTCATTGCTTTATTGGTTAGGGAAAGTTTGATATTAGTGTAGGGCCTTTGTAATGTTACCCCCCATATATCTATGATCAATCCCCATTCCTAAACTATCCTTTGATATACAATATTAGGGACTGGGGCATACTTAGAGTAGGTAGGGCCCAGTTTGTCCTCTAAGGCCCATCAGTCCTTGCCCAAGATATAAGTATCCCTAATTTGATACAATATATTAAGTCATATGCCATTCAATATATATTAGGTTGGGTATATATCAAGTTGATTTTATAAACACACTCTAGTGGCTACCGAATTCAAACACACTCTACCATATTGGTGACCACCTATATATCTATCTATAAATACACTCTAATATGGAATGACACTCAATGACATATAAAGAAAATGAGAATTCAACTATGGGGTTGGGATTATAATTTTCAACAAGTCTCCTATCATCCCTATCTATATAGATATAAATTTAGATTCTCAAATCTAGGATTAGAATTCTTAAATACACAAATCCTAATATATATTTATATATAAGTAATATAATTTCATCCCACTCTTTACTCACTTTACTATCTATTAATTATAGACAGGGGTTATAAATACACACTTTCTCCATGGTCTTGGCATGGATATATATATATATATATATATATATATATATCACATCAAATCCCATTAAATAATTAGATTATCTCTGAGCTCCATATTTGATAAAAATAGGATGAGTAAAATAAGATTTTATTTGGGCCTTATTTAAGTGAGTAAAAATTATATTTGTAATAGAATCTAATAAAAAACAATTAGGAAGTCATTATACCCACCATCAAGGTATTAGAATAACTGATTAGGGATGATGAGGGATGAGGAGGGAGTGAGTGGAGATGATGAGGGATGATGAGATAGTCATTAGGGATGATGAGGGATGGTGATGTTCAATAAGGGAGTGGTTAGGGATAATGAGGGAGTTATTAGGGTGATGATGGATGGTGATGTTTAATGAGTGAGTGATTAGGAATGAAGAGGGATGAGGAAAGAATGATTAGGGATTATGAGGGATGAAAAATGATTTATTAAGGATGATGAATAAGAGATAAGGATGATGAATTATTGTGAGGGTTAATGAGAGAGTGATTAGGGATGATGAGGAAGTGATATGATATGATGAGGGATGGTGAGGGTAAATGAGGAATTGACTAGAGATAATTAAAAACAAGGAGAGTGATTAATGGTGATGAGGGATGAGGAAGAAGTGATTATGGATGAGGGAGGGATGATGAGGGAGTCAAATTAACACAAAGTGGTCATTTGATGTGTGTAAATCATCAATGTGACCTATGCTATACCAATCATACCAATTTGGCCTGAATTCTAAGAGAGTGGTTTGTAAACTTTAATTTTGATAAACCTAAGACTACTATAAATGTCAAAAAGAAATTTAGAAGGCACAAAAAACTTCAAAAGGACTATATGTTTACCTATAAATAGGAAGTGAAATGGGACAAGGATGGGATGAACTTATATTAATTACATATATACAATTAGATTTGATCATTTAAGAATTTCAATCCTAGAGTTGAAAATCCTAATATGTGTGTGTGTGTGTGTGTGTGTGTGTGTGTGTGTGTGTGTGTATTATATATACATAAAATTATTTATAAATTTATTTCTAGTTCTATATATTAGGAATAAATCTTCCCTTACCAGCAATAAAATCTAATTTTGTAGGGCATAGCTAAGTAGGTAATATTGAATGGTTTGTGTGTGTGTGTGTGTGTGTGTGTGTGTGTGTTTGTGTGTGTGTGTGTGTGTGTGTGTGTGTGTGTGTGTGTGTGTGTGTGTGTGTGTGTGTGTGTGTGTGTGTGTGTGTGTGTGTGTGTGTGTGTGTATTCATGTATGGGAAACTAGAGACTAGTTGAAAACTCCAATACAAACCCCATAGTTTCCATCTCATTTTATCTATAGTCATGAGAAGATCCTTCCTGAACAAGTTAGCAGATAATTTCAAATACATGAAATAAACTAAGAAAATTATCAATATATTAACTCAAATAATAATAATTGAATTACAATATCTGAATTATATAATCATTGGCCTCTTCAATTGTGTCCCTCCATTAACAAGATCAATACAATAAATGTGGATGCCTTCATTGGTCTCAACACTTAATTATATAGTAGGTCTAATTTAAGAAATTATTACTTCCCATGATTGTGGGATAAAACAAAATGCTCACAAGATGACTTTCAAATCATATGCATCCATAGAAAATATTGTACTAAAAAAGTAAAGAAAAAGGGTAGCATAGGTTCCTAATATCCCCTCCCTCCTAGAAAAAGTTTTGTCCTCAAGACTTCAAATGTGGGAATTGGTGTTGAATCTGAAATAGTGGTTCCCATATAACATCCTCTAGTTCCATTTTGTGCCACTAAATTAAAACCTATATGATGGAGTGGGAGTAAAGTTAGCATGTGCACCTATCTGGGACTACCTCTAGCTCAAGAAGGATTTATCCTTCATTATCAAGATCTGGTAAAATAGTCTGCACTCTTATGTTTGTGCCAAGAAGATTTTTGAGACAAGAGACATGAAATATCAGGTGAACTCAGGAAGAAGGTGGGAGCTCCAACTTATAAGCAACTAGCTCAATCTTATAGAGAACCTTATAGGGTCCATAGAGATTGAGAGCTATCTTAGGATTCCCTTCTATTTTTAGGGATGATTTCTTGTATGGATGCAAGTGAAGAAAAACCATATCACCTACTTTAAAAGTGTGTTTAAAATGATGTTTATCAGCTTGTTTTTTCACTTGATTTTGTGCCATATGAAGATTGTCTCACAAGGTATTGAAGATCTAATCCTAGGTTTGAACAATCATGATCACTTGAATTGATGAACTACTAGGGGTATACATAAGGATCAATAGTGGTGAGTAACCATAGACTACTTCATATGGAGTCATTTTAGTTGAAGTGTGGTAATATATATTGTACAACCACTCATTAAGGGGGTCCACTTTTCCCACTGATGTTATTGTTTTGAGGTGAATCAATGAAGGAAATTTTCCAAGTATTTATTGACAATTTCATTCTAGCCATCCATGTTTGGATGATACTTAGAACTCATCTTTAGTTCAGTGGTAGTGCATCAAAATAGTTCTAACCAAAAATGACTGGTGAAGGTTGCATCATGATCTGAGATAATGGATGAATGAATGCCATAAAGATGGAAAATCTGGTCTAAGAAAATTTTTATGACTATGGAGGTAGTGTAAGGATGGTTGAGGGCAAAAAAATGACTATATTTGGAGAGGTGATCAACCACAACCAAGATCAATGTTTTCCATCTAGATTTAGGGAGCCCTTCAATGAAATTAATAAAAATATCTATCCAAATCCTAGTAGGGATGGGCAAGGGCTTGAGATACTTAGGGATGAGTGTGGTTTCACCCTTGTTACATTAAGAGGTATCACATTCATCCACCATATATATTGAATTAAATTTTTCATTCCCTTCCAGAATAAATTGTATCATGCCCACTCATAATTTTTGAGAAACCCTAACTGCCCTATGGATGGAAAAACATGGAGTTCATAAGATATATCCTAATAAATATTTGTGCTCTAGGGAAGCACTAGATGATTATTTTATCATAGAAAAACACCATCCATAGAATAATTTGGTACAATAGAGGGGTTAGTGTCCAACTATTGAATGATTTGAGATAATGAGGATTCATTAACATAACCCTACTATACAATGTCCAACTAATCTGGAATAGGCATGGAAATAGTAGAAAGGGAAGCTTGGTCCACAAATGTGTGAGATAGAGCATTAACCACAATATTGTCCTTACCCTTCTTGTGAGTGATATCATATTCATAACCCATGATTTTTCTGACCCTTTTCTATTGTGATATGGTGGAGACCTATTATTCCAATAAATATATCAAACTATGGTGACCAGTTTTGATGCAAAAATGATTCCCCAATAGGTATGGCTACTATTTATGTACTACAAGTAAAATGTCCATTATTTCCTTCTCATAAGTAGAGAATACTAAATTCTTACCAAAAAGAGCTTTTTTAGTGAATGCAATGGGGCATATTTCTTGGAGGAGAACAACATGAAGTCCATTATCACAAACATCACTCTCGATAGTTAAGGTCTTAGCAAAATCTAGGCATAGCTAGAATAGGTGTAGTACACATAGTTTGTTTCAATTTTTCAAATGCACACTCAACAACTTGGGTTCATGTAAAAGCATAGTTTTTCAACACAACTATCAATAGAGTTACAATCTTCTCATAATCCTTATTAAAATTGTGATAGTATCTAGTCAGCCCCCAAAAATCATGGAGGCTCTTGAGTGTTTGAGGATGAGGTTAATTTGTCATGGTAGCTATTTTTTAGTATCCACCTGAACCCCTTGGGCTAAAACAATTCTTTCGATATACTTTACTTTATTCTATACAAAAGCACATTTCGATTATTTTTCAGAAAGATAATGGTCAGAAAGAAGTTGTAGTGCAAGCTCTAGATGTTCGATATCCTTGGATTATGTTTTAATATAGATGAGGATGCCATCGAAGAAGATAAGAATGAATTTATATAGGTAGGACTAGAATATTTTATTCATAAATGCCTAGAATGTTGAAGGAGAACTAGTTATACCAAAGGGTATGACCATAAAATCATAGTAGCCATCATGCATGTGAAAAATTGTATTAGGGATATCATCCTCATAAAGCTAGATCTAGTGATATCTAGAGTGGAGACCTAATTTGGAGAAAAATGAGCATCATGAAGCTCATCAAGAACATGGATTAGGAACTTATCTTTAACTATGATTTAATAAAGTGCATGGAAGTAGACTCATTTTTTTTCAACAAGGAGAATTGAGGAAGAATATGGGTTGGTACTAGGGTGAATAATGCCTTACATTAGTAAGTATTGAATGAACATTTTGATCTAAGTATTTTATAGAAATGGGTAGTAGTAGGGCCTAATGTTGGGAGGAACACTTCCAAAAAAGTGATAAATATAGTGGTCCTCTAGCCATGAAGGTGGTAATCCCACTGGTTCAACAAAGACAAGTGTATACCTTTGCATAACAATTTGTAGATCATAAGGAGTGGGGACCATTGATGGTTGTATTTGAATAAAATGGAGCTAGGAAATTATAGTTTGTGAATTTTTATTAAGAATCTTTTCTATGAGATGTGAACTAATGATGCTAAGATACCCTGATTGTAAGCCTTTAAATGTGTGTTTTTACCCATTATTTAAAAATTACATCCAACGTTCAACAAAATCCTATAAGATGGGTGTAGGTGTATGTAACCATTAGGCTCCCAAAACAACATTTCATCCACCTAAGGGAAAAGAAAACATGTCAGAGTGTAATTTATAATCTAGAATAGAGATACGCACATTGTGACACTTCCATTTTCAAGGTAATGTGCCCCCATTGATAATCATGACTTCAAAGTTGGAGCAAGGATGGGAAAAATAATCAACCTATTTTGGGGATCTGAGGGTCAATGAAGTTATGAATGATATCATAATCAATGAGTATTATGAGAGGGAACTTCTTGAAGTAACCCCTTACTCACATGGTTTTTGGGGTATTGAATCTTGATAAATCATGGAGAGAGATCTTTAGTTGGTCTTCCTAAGAAGTAGGCTCCATAATTAGCTGAACTTCTTTTGAATCATCTATTGTATCCTAAACATCTTCCCAATCTTTAGTTTTGAGTGGAAAGTCCACATCTAATAAGTAGAGATTTTTATTGACACATAGATGTCCCTGAGTGAATTTTTCATCACAGTTATAAAATAGTCCTTTTTCTCTAGGGGCTCGCATCTTTGCTTCTATCAAAATAGTTTATAGGAGTGGTTCTAGGGGCTGGTGTTGTTTGAGATGATTGTGGAGTTGTATTTTTGAATGGATAAAAATTAGATTTGAATCATTATTGAGATGTGATATTGTCCTCTACTAACTTAGCCAATCTAAGGGATTCTATCATCATGTTGGGTCAAAATGTTTTGACCTTAGATCAAATTGTATCCTTCAATCCACTAACAAAGTAACTCTTGAAGAATTCATGGAATAATCCCTTTGTGTAATTAGCCAGTTTAATTTTTTTTTGATATTCTCTCATGGTTCCTATCTGGAGAAGTTTAGTGAGTGCTCTCATGAATTCATCAAAAGCACTAGTGCCAAACTATTGAAAAAAGAGGGTGTAAAAATGGGTCCATCATGAGCCTTGATATGCAAATTATGCCATTGAAGGGCTTTAATTTCTAAGTGAAAGGATGAAAGTGGAACCTTGTTGACATCAAAAGTATTATGAAAATTAATATATTAACTACCTGATAGATCTATTCAGTTAGATCTACACCATGGAATTAAGGAAAATTAAGCTTCAACCCATGAAAATTGTTGGAAGAAGAAAATTTGGTGTTAAAAGAAGAATCTAGATGTCATCTGTTGTTCAAGATGGTATGTTGAAGATTAAGGCCAAAATCTTTTTCATCAAGATCTATGATGTGTGTCTTGAGGGTGACAACTTCATCCTCCATGTTTTTTTCTCCTATTCAGGTTACTACCATGACCCGAATAAGAGATTTTTTTTGCAATGGGTAGGAAAAGTAGAGTTAAGACACGTTTAGTAAGGTAAGTTTGTGATTTTGGAAAAATCAAAAGGGGTAAAGATAATTTTACTATAAAAAATTTATTGAGGGAGTATGATTGATGAAGGTAAGGTCAATTTCAAGAGTGAAAATGGAAAAAATGGAAAATTTATCAAAGAGGGACAAAGGAGCATAAAAGGGAGATGAACACTTGGGAAATTTTTTGATGCAAGCAAAAAAGATTAGATGTTATGGAAAAAACCAAAAAAGGGAAAATTGAGATTTATAGGAATTAAGAGTGGAATTAGGATACGGGACCTCAAGGAATAAAATATGGAGAATGGAATTTCAAGTGTCTAGATTTAGTTTGAGGATCAACATGGCTACAAATGGAGAGATATGGCAAAAAAAGAACTTTTTATAGATGGTTTATATTTTCTATATGGCTGCAAGTCCTCTGAGAGCTATATGATACTCTGCTACGATAAAAAATAGATAGGATGATGATTTTTCAGTTTTTAGTTTTTGTCAAATGTCTAGCTGCGAGTCCTTTGATAGTCTTTGGATACTCTATTACCAGTTGATTTTTTTTATAGTTTGCTAGAAATATTATAAAACTGATAGAATAGGCCCCAATTTTCAATAGCTACCTAAGGTTTTAAAGATATCTCTCTAGCCACCAATGTCATTTGAATGAGTACAGCTCTCCAAAAAACATTTGGCCATAGGTTTACCTATAAATGACATCTCTAGGTTTTCCTCATAGATGGGAACGAGTCAATCAAGATGGGAACATTGCCCATTTCACTGGTAGGTCCTCTCAATGAGCCAATTACTTTGGGGTTCCTATGGTACTCTTCACAATGAGTTTTAGGGCTTTCACCCAAGCACTTCCCACTATTATGTAGATAGGTTTTTACCCTAGTCCGAAAAATATTATTGTTATACAAAAAAATATTTAAATGAATTATGCAAAAGAAAAGAAAAACACTATCACAAGAAAATAAATTTTGCCCTGGAAAATGATCTAATAAAAAATAAGAGGATCCTTCCTAAACAAGTAAGTAGATAATTGCAAATAAATGAAATTAACTATAAAAATTCTCAATATATTAACTCCAATAAGTTGAATTGAATTATAATGGTTGAATTACAAAAAAATTGGCCTCTTCGAGGGGTAAACATCCTTTGAGTATGATTAATATAATAAATTTATGAATGCCTTCATTGGCCTCAACACTTACTTATATACTAAGTCTAATCTAAGGAAATACTAACTCCCATGAATTTTGAATTAAAAAAAAATGCTCACCAAATGACTTACGAAGCATATGCATCCATATCAACTATTATACTAACAAAGTAAAGAGAAGGGGTAGGACAAGTTCCTAAGAATTCATTGATTGTCTATCCATAGTAAATTGCATTTCTAGATGGATAGATAGGTGATCACCAATCCAATATAGTGTGCTCTAATCTGCTATCCAGTAGAGTGTTTTTCCCAACTCAACTTGATCTATACCCAACCCAATCTATATATAATTTAATCTATGATGTGAATGAAGGGAATATGCCTTTATCTATTGTATTAAAGAGGGATTATTTAAAGATTGGGCATGTACAGATGGGCCCTAAAGGAAAAATTGGGGCCATGCCATACTCTAAGTATGCCCTTGTCCCTATTATAGTATATCAAACAATAACATAAAAATGGGGTCCCCACCATGGATATATGGGAGGAACCATTCTGAAGGCCCTACCCTAATCTCAAAATTTCCCTAAAAAATTAGGCAATGTAATATTTCCCTACCTAATTCATATATTCCAAGGAGTGAGTCTAGGTAAGCTTTCATTCTTTATACCTATATTTTCTTCACCAAATAACATACCAAGGGATGTTTGCCTTCTCGATTAATAATAAGGGAGTAAGGTAAATATATCAAGGGAATTTTTCCTTCCTATAATATAAATTTTCTTGGATTTTATATTAAGGCATAACTATCAAGGGAGATATATTTTTGATAGATAGCCTTGTTCTTACCCTACCTACTTTATTATATCCTACCCAATAAGGCAGGAGATGCTTGCTTCTTAATATATAGCTTTGTTCTTTTCCTACCTATTTCCCACTTGTAGAGTAGATTCTTAGATATCAAAGGAAATATTAATTCCTAATATATATCTTATACAAATTCTTTCCCTACCTACTTAATTATTCCCTACCTACTTAGTTTCTTATTTTAGTAAGGACAGATTGATTGTTAATAGATGGAATGAGAAATGAAGTTTTGAATAATGTTTCATGTGCAATATATCTATACCATTGAGTATTACCTACCTAATTTACCTAATTGAGTATGTCCTACCTATTAAAGTATGTATTTCATGCATTTTATCAAATTTTCTAGTGTATTAGCTAGCAATTTTGTCTTGTAGTGGGTTTATCCTATATTAGGATTTATCTCACTTTGGTTAGATTAGCTAGATTAGTATTTCACCTTGCCTATATAAGCAATTGATTACCTTTGTAATAAAATCTTATTATCTCATAGTATGAATAATCATTTGATTTAATTTTTGTTGTATTTTATTTGTTTGTGGCTACATATTTGATGTTCTTATTGATAACTCTTCAGATCTTGGCTTCATGGAATTTTTTTTACCATTCCTAACATGTTACCTGAGCTTTCACAGTTTCAACTATCCATTAAACTTAAAAGTTTTCATATTCTTCCCTTGTTATGAAGATGAAGTGTGTGAGGAGATATTTTTTCCCTTGTTAGTGCCCCTTTCTTTAACATGTTTTGAAGATTTTGAATCTCTTACTTTCAAACCTTTGATCATGGAAGATTTGCTTCAGATCTTTGATAGGCATTCCATTTTACATCATCTATTATGATAAGGCATTAGAATATATTTCAAGACTAAAAATACAATATAATTTTCAATGCCAAACTCTCCTATGAGTTATTCCTTCCCTGACGTGGGAGGAGAAATAAGATGAGCATTGTAGTTTTTTGTTAGTGTGTTGAAAATCAGAGGTGTCCTTTTATTTTTTTAACTAAAATTTCCTAGGAAAGAGATAATCTTAGGTGGTATTGGAATTTGGAGGAGGCATGCTATGTCCAAAGATTGTGTTATGTGATAGACAATACTTCATCTTGACTACTACATTGGTTTTTTCCTAGATGGTTGTTGCATGGAGAAAATAAGGGCATTGTAAAATTCCTTCTTACAATCACAATCTACATTGAACTTTTCCTCAAGAACTTTGTTTCCTTTTCTATCTTATCTTCTATGTGAAAGAGATTATAAGCTTTGAGAAGGACTAAATTTTATTCTTCTTCTATCTTTTTTTGTTTAATTTCTAGGACCGAATCCAAGCTAGTAGAGGAGAAGCATTGTAGGAGCAGAGATGGATCACTGTTAATTTTAAACTTTTGTGTTAATCATCCTAAAAAGACCCTACTACATTGTCTTCTCCATCTAGTCTAGATTGTGAATTGGAAGGATAGCAAGGGATATAAATCTGATACGTTAGATGTGTGTGGAGAAGAGTTAGAGGATTTGGAGTAAGTGACCTCTGACCTATGTTGGATCCGAGTTTGGCATTGGAACCTTCCTTGGAGCTTGGTGTTGCCTTCATAGATTGATAAGAAAATTTATACCCAATTTTAGGTTCCTTATAATCACCATTCTCAATCAAAATTAACTGTAATCCATTATTTCTCCTCTTAAACATAGCTAGAAATTAATTATTTTCTTTATTGGGTTGTATTTTTCTTAAAAGAGGAAGTCAAACTCACTTGCACGCATACTGAGGTAACTAGAAAGACCTTTTTCCCCTTTGGTTGACTTATTTAACTTTTTGGTGAAATTATAGTTATAATGATTGGTAGGATGACTATGTTTATTTCTGATTTGGTCACAAATTCTAGTTTATAGTGTTTTTTAAATGTTTTGACCCATTTTAACAAAAAATTGAAACATTTATATCTTTTGAATCGTAGCTCAAATTTGAGTTCAATTTTTTTTGAAAGTACATTTTTTTCAATTATCTATCCCTTGGTGTCATCAAATTTTAAAAATTCACTATTTTATAAAGTGCCAAAATTGGGAGGGGGTCCTATAATATAATCTTTTGGGGGTTGTCTCAATACTGGTTTTTGTGCACCCTTTGCATTATTTTTGCTCTTGGTGATTAGTTTTCATGGAATATAAATTTTTCATTGATCATTTTGAGACTTTGAATACACATAATTACCACACATGGAGACCTAGAATAGAGACAATCAATAAATGCAAAGGATTATGGTCCCTAATGAATGAAAGACAACCACAGTTTACATGAGAATTTGAAAATTTTTATTACCAATGTAAGTTTGAAGAGTGTATGGGATTGATTGGGATTTATGTGAGTGATAGTCTCTTAGTTAATTTTGATGCATGTGATTCTTGATTTAAAATGTGGACTATGTTAAAGGGGTTGTTTGGGAAGGTAGACCACTTGAGAGTGATACAACTTGAAGTGGAGCTTTCTTCACTAAATCTAGAGAACTTTACTTCCATTGTAAACTACCTCATTAATTTTAAGCATTTATTAACATAGTTTAAGGGGAGTAGATGGGATAAAAAGGATGAAGAGTGTGTATACTTAATCTTGTCTAAGTTGAGTGACCCATTCCAAATCTTTGCTTCTACCTTTTTTTCTAGTGTGGATGCATTAGGTACTGCAATCAAAATGTTGGATTTAGAGTTGTTCTATGAGAGACTCACTATGGAGGAATACAAATTGTCTCACCTTGAGTCTTCCATGTCTCAAAAAGCATTAGTGGCCTCACATCCTAAGACTAAGGGAAAATATAAGGGTAAAACTAAAATTACTCCTCCTCTACCTCAAAATGAACCTAAGCCCACCAATACTATAGCATTTAAACCCAAACCATCTTCCAAATCCAAGAATAAGTTTAACCTATCTTTCTACTATTATGGGGGGACTGCTCATGATGAGTCCAGGTGTTTCAAAAGAATGCAAGCTTTAAAATATGCCATTAGGAAACATAAGATTTCTATATCCACTCCTTCTCCATCTCATGATCATGGAAGAGAATTTAATGTTGCCAAGAGATCATAGTTACCTATTTTAGATATTTGGACTCTAGATTATGGTATTTCACACCATAGGACTTCTACCAAGGGCTCCTTTATATCTCTTAGTTTGAATTCCACTTCTAAAATTGAGGTTGGAGATTCTTCTTTCATTTATGTTAAGGTGAAGGGTGACATACAACTAGATGGTGGCTACATCAACAATGCATTATATGTTACAAACATCATCATCAATATATTTTAAATGTATCCGATTTTCCATTCTAGTCAGGGTATGATAGTGACTATTATTTTGAGGGTTTTGATGATACTCCTCCTTCAGGTACATGTTTATATTCTCATGAATATTCTAATATTTGAATTTCTCATGAAATATTTGGGCACTTAAATAATAAATATTTAGAGTTGGGCACTCACAGTATGGTAGAGGGTCTTCCTATAATTTCATGTCTTGATGGAGTCTGCCCTAGTTGTCCATTAGAGAAACAACACAAGGATCCATTTCCTAATGACATGTCCATGAGAGATTATTCACCACTTGAGCTTATGCATAGTCATTTTCTAGACTTTCCTGCTCCTTATTTCAATAGATCTAAGTATAGACTTACCTTAATTAACAATTTCTTGAGGCATACTTGGGTTTATTTCCTTAAGTAAAAGAGTGATATATTTGCTCACTTCAAAGTATTTAAGGTTTTGGTCAAGAAAAAATCATCAAGTTACATTAATAAGCTTCATACAAATAATGGGGGGGAGTACTCTAGTCAAGAGTTCACTGCTTTCATATTAGCCCATAGTATTATTCACTAGCATTTTATTTAACATACTCCATAATAGAATGGTTTAGTAGATATCAAGAACCAAATTCTAAAGGAGATGTCTAAATGTATGATGCATTCATATGATTTACCTCTTATCTATTGTGAATATTTATTTAACTATGTGAACTAAATTTAGAACTAGACACCACATCAAGCCCTTGAGCATATGACTGTAGATGAGGCTTAGTCTAAAACCAAGCCAAATGTCTCATTTTTTGAGTCTTTAGGAACTTTTCTTGGGTGTTTGAACCAAATAATATAAGGAATAGTTGGACAAAAATATCAAAACTTTGGTCCTTGTAGTGTATTATGAGGACATGAGAGCTTATCATCTAATAGACCCTAATACTCATGATGTTTATTTTTTAACACATGTAAAATTTGATGAACATTTCACATATCATGTCTCTTCATATTATTCCATTCCTAAATCTTATTTTCTATTGATTCACCTACTCTCAAGGATTCATTATATCATAATGCACTCCAAGACTACTTATCTCAGTTAATGCACCAATTCAATGTGCAATGTGAGATTCATATTGTACAAGAGAATACTAAGCAAACACAAGCACACAATTTCAAGAATTAACTAAAGATAAATAAGCCTCAAATGATCCACACAATATTGAATTGCATTGCATTGAAAATATGAAAGGGGAAAGGTACATATATATGTTTTAAAAAGAAGGATACAACACATTATAATGAATGTGGGATTAATGCTTTCCATGTAACCAACATGACACTATAACCCTAAGCAAGCATATGTAACCATATAGCCAAAACATGTAGGAAAAAAAGGCATACATCAATACCCCCTTATAAGCACAACTTAGGTAGGTGATGATACAAAAAATGGGTCCTAGTAACAAAGTTTGATGAGATACCCACGTAAAATGCAATCTCTCATAAGTAGAGAAAAGGAGAAATCTTGTAGGAAAATATCCCCCAAAAAAAGAGAGACAAAGAAGAAGAGAAGAGGCTAGAATTACCCCTGAAGATGATGAAGCTACCAAAGTGGACCATCCCCAAGAAGAGATTGTAGATGAATAAACTTGCTCTCGGTGAAGAGTTTCATGAAGATATCAACAACATAATTTGAAGATTGGTAAAATGCTAAGTCGATGAACTACTCATGAATTAGATCATGAAATAAGTGAATGTGAGTCTCGATGTGTTTAGTCTTCTAATGAAGGACCAAATTCTTGAAAATATGAATGGTGCTCTAGTTATAACAAAATATGACTATAGGCCATTTGATCTAGATACCAAGATCATAATTAATCTTTTAAAATCAAATAGCCCCAGTAGCTACATTAATAGCTTCCCTGTGTTTTACCTTATGGAACATAAAGAAATAACATTCTACTTCTTACTCAACCAATTATTGAAACTAAAACCCAGTGAGAAACTATAACATAAAGTGGACTTATGATTCCTAGTGTTTCCAGCCCAATCTGAGTCTATGTAGTTGACTAAGTCAAAATATAAACCAACCCTATAGTATATCCCATATCTATGTGAACCTTAAATTTACTTCAATATCCTCTTAGATACTTTCTAGTGTAGCTCATGGCGTTCTTGCATGAATATCAAAACAGTGACAATAGTGTAAGATATGTCTAGTCTAGTGTGAGTCAAGTAAATAAGGCTACCAACAAGTTATCCATACAAGGTAGCATCGACTAATGTAGTGAAACAATCTACCTCAAGCTTGACTCTAGATATGAATAGAGTCAAAAATGGATTATATTCAGCCATATAAAACTATGCCAAAATATCAAGAGAGTACATGGGCTATGAAAGTGAAATCCATGAATCTGTCTGAGTGATCTCAATAGCAAGGAAGTAGTGTAGTAAGCCCAAGTTAGTCATGGAAAATCTATCCTAAAGAGTTTTCTTTACTAGTTAGATAGTCAAAGAAGAAATCCTTATAATCAAAAGGTCATCAACATACAAAACTAGTATCAACAAAGAATCATCCTTCTATAAGAAGTAAACATTAGGAACTATGTAACATCTAATGAAACCTGAAGTGAGAAGGAAGGATTACATTTTGTCATACCAAGCGTAAGAGGCCTATTTGAGGCCATAAATGGATTTTCTAAGTCTACACACTAAATAATAATTTTGAACAAAACTAGGTGGCTACTCTATGTAGATCTCCTCCTCATGGTCTCCATGAAGAAATGCACTCTTCATGTCCATCTAATGTAACTCCATCTATGTGCTATGGCTAAAATATGTGTGAGTCTGATTGAAGTCAACTTAGCCATGAGTGTAAAGGTATCTGAGTAGTTGATGCCAAATTCTTATGAAAATCCAGTGGCTACCAATCTAGCCTTGTACTTGTCAATAGAACCATCTTTATCATACTTAGTCTGATATATTTATTGACATAAAACCATCTTCCTTCCCTTAGGAAGAGAAGTTAAATCCCAAGTGTGATTGCTAATCAAGGAATAATATTCCTCATCTATGGCTCTATTACACTCAATTATGTCTTAAACATCTCTAAAATTCTATGGATCTGATGTGGAAGTAAAAAAGGTATGTGATCCAATCTAAAAGTCTACTTGAGTACATCTATGATCATCTAGATCCCCTACCGAAGTGCCTACACTCTCAAGTGTCTACCTAGCTCAAAGAGGGCCTAAAATGGGTGAATCATGTGCTGAATCCTCATCCTATGATGCATGCCTAGAAGTAGATGAGTATGAATCCCAATCACTCTACTCATTATTAGAACTAGAAGAAAAAAGAGGCCTCTACCTCAAGAACCTACTATGAATGATCTGAGTCCTCAAACTGCTCATCTAAATTGAGAGAACCTGATGTGGAGGGGGAAGTGTCATGTAAAGAGTTGGTGGAACTCTCTTAAAACCTAACACTCCTCTCAATTAGTAGCTGATGAGTCATAAGATGAATGATTTTATTACACTTGACCCCATTTGGATACCCCACAAATATGTAAGGTTTGGATTGAACCTCCATTGACTTGCATTTATTTTTGGGAATCCAAAGACCCTAAAATGTTGCACCTTTAGTTTCCTATTGTGCTAAGCTTCATAAGGAGTGATGCCCTTTAAATTTTTATAAGGAACCTAGTTCTAAATGTAACATGCATAGTTTATGGATTCTACCCAAAACTGTGGAGTCAATGATCTGGAATGAATCATATAGTTGGTCATCTCCTTTAAGAATTGATTCTTATGCTCTGTTATACCATTTTAATGAGGAGTGTATGGTACTATCCATTAAAAATCAATAATATTGATGGTAAAAAACTACTCAAATCTATGGTTGATGTACTCCTCTCCATTATCTATTCAAAGAATTTTAATTCACTTTCCAAATTGCTTCTCAGCCAAAGCCTTGAAGTCTTAAAAATTATCAAAAAATTTAAACTTTAGTCTAAGAAAGCAGACCCATGTATATCTAGAAAAATCATCAATGAAGGTGAGAATGTATCTAGCCATGGTAAAAGAAATATGGTGAAACTACCCCATGACATCACTATGAATCAACTCAATAGGTACTAAAAATCTCCTAGATTTGCCTTTGTCAAATTTCACTTCAAGATGTTTTCCAAGGATGCCACCCTCACATAGTCCCTGAAAGGATTTAACTCTAGGCAAGCATATAAACATATCTTGCTGACTTAACTACTGAAGATAATAGTAGTTAAGGTGGCCAAATCACTCATGCCATAGTTTGCTAACTCCATCTGAATAGGTAAGAAATGTTATAGGAGGAACATTTGGATCAAAATGGGAGAAGGTGTATATCATATAATGGTGATTATCCCTCCCTAAAGCAATTTTAGTGTCACTATGTAGCTATTTGATCTTAACTAAATATGGTGTGAACTTGACTCTCATGTCCTGTCCTATGTGGGTAATCTGATACACTAAAACAAGATTAGTTAATAGTGAAGGTAAACTTAGAACATTTATGAGTGTTCCACATTTAAATTCAACCATCCCTCTTCTTGAAACCTCCACTAGAGTGTCATTACCTAAGGTGATAGAGGACATGTTTTATGGATCTAAGTCAATAAAATCAATATCTAATGAACCCATATGGTGTTAAGCACCAATATTGATAACCCATGATGAAGTGGCTATGAAATCTAATGTAACTAAAGATTTTCCCTTAGGTTTGTCCTTCCATTTTTCATTTTCGTTAGAATATTCTTTGGCTGATGATGACTATTTGATAGAATCATGGACACCTATGTTGCTTTTCTCTAGGAGATGTGTAATGTGATCAATCTATTTCTTCATACATTTATTCTGATCATGCCTAGTCTTATTTCAATAAGAGCACTTAACATTTTTTTTCTTAGGTTTACCTTTAGAGGAGGAGGTTTCAGTGATAGATTTCATAGTGGTTTTATATTCTTTCTTGTTCTTAGGATCCTTGCTCTTTTGTTTCTTATCCTTGTTACTAGAGGCTTTCTATTTCCCATTCCCAAAAATGAGGGTTGAAGGTTTGGAAGACTTGAGGGTTCCCATTTGGATTCATTTATCATGTTCCTTAGTTAAATCTGTAATGAAGTCATCTAAGTATGGCAATGTCTAGTTGGTTCCCATGGCTCTCTTGATCACATAAAAGGTAGAAACAAATATAGAGTAATTAGGTCTTAGTTTTGCAAGCATAGAAAGAACTAACTGCTCATCTTTATTCTCAGTTACACACTCTTTTAACTATAATCTAAATGACATAAGCATAGTGAAGAAGTCATATAATGTGTCAAAGTTGCTAGGGCTTAGACTAATTATCTCAATATCAAGCTCATGACCCCTAATGGTGTTGATTTTTCCATATAGATTTTCTAGGGTGTCCCATACTTATTTGGGAGATTTGGTTGAGTCTATGTAAAATAGGAATTCTAATGACATTGAAAGACATAATTGTTGGGGATCAACCAACAATTTGATTACTTTTATGTAAGCAATTAAACATGGAATTAAACCAGAATAATAAGTAACTAGAATCAGAAATAGCAAATAATAAGAGATACAAGAAACCACCCTAAAAAATTGTATTAAACTCTTCAAAAGGAAATACAATGAAGAAAAATTACACTTTCTTCTCACACCTCTCAGATCTACATATCTGTTTCTCTCAAGAGTTTACAATAAATTCCAACAACCTGGATTGATACACACATATAGAATATGTCTTGTACTATTATTTCTTACACACCCTTACAAGCTATGAAGATCTATCCCTATTATATAAGATTAGGGATCATGAGCAATGCATTAACAACCATTAGATACACCTCCTAATCAAAGGCTTAAAATAGTCCTACCAAAAATAGAAATGCAGACATACAACTAACAGCTAAACTTATCATGCAAACAATCTATTCCATCCATGAAAATAGAAATTTTAGATGCACAGGTGACCAACGTCGGTCCGTATTTGCCTTCACATGACCGATGTCAGCCGATCTATAACTGACATCAGCAGCTACTGGTTGACTCCTTGCCATCGTCGGTGACTGTGTAAATCTAACAACTTTAGCATCCGCTCATTTGGTGAAGCTTTTAGCTCCACACCTTAAAAATCTCCCACTTAGAGATAAACAGTTGCACCAGTACCTATACAACAACATCTTCTAACTTCTCCATCTTCAAGCTCAATCTTGAAGACCAATAAAATTTGAATGAAGATTCAACTTCTCCTTTGTTACCAGCTTTGTTAACATATCAACAGGGTTCTTATCTGTATGGATCTTCTCCAGATTCAACTCACCATCCTCCAATACCTATCTAATGAAGTGGTACCTAAGTTGTATATGTTTGGTTCTTGAATGAAAGGCTGAATTCTTTGCCAAATGAATTATACTTTGACTATCACTATATAATCTGCAACTCTCTTGCTCCTTTCCTAACTCTTCCATGAACCATGTCATCCATATCATCTCCTTGCTAGCCTCTGTGACTGCAATGTATTCTGCCTCTGTAGTAGACAAGGCAACAACCTTATGCAACTTTGAAATCCAGCTAACCGTCGTTCCACCAATAGTGAAAACATATCCTGTGGTGCTTCTCCTGCCATCTAAGTCACTTGCCATATCTGCATCTACATAACCATGTAGAGAAGTGTTTGACCCTCCATAGCACAAATTCCTACTACTGGTCCCTCTCAGATATCTGAGAATCCACTGAACTGCTTTCTAGTGCTCCTTCCCTGGATTGGCCATATACTTATTGACAACTCCCACTACTTGGGCAATATCTAGTCTAGTACATACCATTGCATACATTAAGCTCCCAACTGTGGAAGCATATGGAACTCTACTCATGTACTCTACCTCATCATGTGAATTAGGACACTGATCTTTACTCAACTTGAAGTGTCTAGCCATAGGTGTACTTACCGGTTTTGCATCCTGCATATTGAACCTCTCCAACACCTTGTTCACATAATCCTCTTGAGACAAAATCAACCTGTGATTTTTTCTGTCTCTATTAATACTCATGCCAAGGATTTTCTTTGCTGCTCCCAAATCCTTCATGGCAAATGTGTGAGTTAATTTCACCTTAAGCTCAGAGATATCCTGCATGTGTGATCCTACAACCAGCATATCATCTACATACAACAACAAAATAATATATCTACCATTATCCAATACACACAATGGTCAAATTGACATCTACTGTAGCCATACTCAGTCATAAACCTGTCAAATTTAAAATACCATTGTCTAGGAGCTTGCTTGAGACCATACAAGATTTTCTTCAATCTGCACACAAGTTTCTCCTTACCTTTGACCTCAAATCCTTCTGGGTGATCCATATATATTTCTTCATCCAAATCTCCATGAAGAAACGCTATCTTAACATCAATCTGCTCAAGATGCAAATCCTCAGTAGCAACTAAAGACAATACAGTCCGTATAGAAGTCATTTTAACTATAGGAGAAAAAATCTCACCAAAATCAATACCTGGTTTCTGTGCAAATCCTTTCACTACCAACCTGGCCTTATATCTCATCTGTCTATTCTCACCTTATTTCAATCTATAGATCCATCTTTTCTTCTGTCTTCTTTCTTGCTGGAAACTCAACCAAATCCCATGTTTTGTTCTCTTTCAATGAATCACTTTCTTCATTCATGCCTAGCTCCTACTATTTCTTGGAATCTACCTATATTGCTTCATCAAAACTCTCTAGTTCTCCACTATCAGTGAGCAATAAATATAATAATGAAGGGGAATATCAAATTGGAGGTTTACTTACCCTTTTTGACCTCCTGATGGGCATTTGAGACTCATTTTCTACTTGCTGTCTACCCAAATTCTCTGACAGTGATCGATTTCGGTCACCTCCAGGCCTGTAACTGACCGACGTTGGTTCCACATGACCGACCTCGGTTCCTTCCTGATCGATGTCAGTCACTGTCTAACCGACATCGGTTCCTGTATTGCTGACGTTGGTTCCTTCTTGACCAATGTCGGTCTTTGTGTTTTCCTGTCTATGATTATTCTTTCTCATGAGCTCATTTTGGACCATCACCTTGTCCAAATCTTCATGGCCCTACTCAAAATTCTTCAGCTTCTTGAGCTGATCACTATACATCACTTTTTCATTGAAAACAACATTACGGCTCCTAATTATTTTGTTATTTCCTAGATTCCAAAACTGGAATCTGAAATCATCAGAGCCATAACCAATAAATGTGCACCTCATAGACTTAGCATCAAGCTTATTTCTATTTTCCTTATCAATGTGCACAAAAGCTTCAGAACCAAAAACTCTTAGAAATGAAAGATCTACCTTTTTACCTGTCCATGCCTCTTATATAATTCCACCATCTGGAGCTGTAGAGGGTCCTCTGTTAATCAGGTAAACTATAGTATCTACAGCTTCTGCCCAAAATTGTAAGGGCAAACCACCATGCAATCTCATACTCTGTGCACGCTCCAATATTGTTTTGTTCATCCTTTCAACAACTCCATTTTGCTAAGGTGTCCTTGGAACCATCCTTTGCCTACGTATTCCATTCATATAACAATAACTTCTAAAGTTATTGTTGTAGTACTCACCACCATTGTTAGATCTAAGGCACTTCAATCTCCTACCTATTTCATTCTCAAATAAAGCTTCTCAAATCTTAAAAGTGTCAAAAACATCAGATTTATTCCTTATACAATAGACCCATACCTTTCTTGTAGCATCATCAATAAAAGTAACATAATACTGTGATCCTCCAATATAAGCTACCTGAGTTGGTCCCCACACGTCTGTGTGAACAAGATCCAACTTGTGCTTCCTCTTTGTTGACCCAATTTTGATAAATCTTACTCTCTTCTATTTTCCAAAAACACAATGCTCACATAAATCTAGATCTATGCTTTTCAAATTTGAAAGCTTACCTTTTGACTTATGAATAGACATTCCCTTCTCACTCATGTGGCCAAGGCTCTGGTGCCACAAATTTTCATCTACATCTAAAGTAGATAATATAGAAGGAGAATAATCAGTAATACAATTACATAAATAGAGAGTAGCTACTCTCTTACCTCTGACTAATACAAGTGCTCCCTTGGTAACCTTCCAAGATTCAGCTGTGATAGTTACTGTACAACCCTCATCACCTAACTTTCCTACAGAAATCAGATTCCACTTCAGGGCTGGGACATGCATGACATCTTTCAACACCCATGTGTTGCCATTCTGCAATTTCAGCTGCACTTTTCCTTTGCCAACAATTTTACAAGGGTCATCATCCCCTAAATAAAATTTTCCAAAATCTCCCTGGACATAATCATTGAAAAATTCTCTATTTGGGGTAGCATGGAAAGAGGCCCCAGAATCTAAAACCCAAGATTCTATTTTATTATGCAAAGTAAGTGAAAGAGCATCTTGTGCAACAATACCTGCAACTTTTGCTTCTTCATTACCTTCATGCTGATTCTCTTCATTAACCTTCAACCAACAATCTTTCTTTACATGGCCTCTCTTTCAACAATTCCAGCAGGTTATCTTTCTTTTTCCATTTCTGGATTTGGATCTATTGCTCATCTTTGACTTATACCTTGATCTCCTATGCTTGCCCTTCTCTTTTTTCCTCCCCCTACTTTCAAAACTCAAAGCATTACCTAATGTTTCCCTTGTGCTTTTCCTGCGAGTCTCTTCATTCAGGATTACACTAACAACATCATCTACTTTCATGATATTTGTAGCAGATGTAGTATTACTAACTGCCATTACTAAACTATGCCAAATTTTACGCAAAGAGCATAAAATTAAAAGAGCCTTAATTTCATCATCAAAAACTATTTTGATTGAATTTAATTGATTTACAATTCCATGGAAATCATTAAGATGATTAGATATAGATCCACCTTCCTGCATTTGCAAATTAAATAACTGCTTCATAAGATATACCTTATTTGAAGCTGAGGGCTTTTCATATAAATTTGCTAAAATGTCCATCAACTCTACATTGTCTCTGCCTGTGACAAGTTAGAAATCACAGTAGATGCCAGACTCAATCTTATAGATCCAAGAGCCTTTCTATCAAGAACTTCCCATTCTTCATCTTCCATATCTGTTGGCTTTCTATCAACCCCACCCAACGGTAAATACATATCTTTCTGATATAGATAACCTTCTATCTGCATTCTCCATAATTGGTAATCCTTGCCATTAAACTTCTCCATTCTCAGTTTACTTTCTTCTACCATTGCTTCTCCCACTCAAATAGAAACCCTATGAGTGACCTGTAATCAACAAACACTAACCAGATCTAAAACACTTGTTAGTCAACCTGAGCTTTGATACCACTTGTTTGGGATCAACTAACAAACTTAATTACTTTTATGTAAGCAATTAAACATGGAATTAAACCAGAATAATAACTAGAATCAGAAACAACAAAGAATAAGAGATACAAAAAACCACCTTAAAAACTTGTATTAAACTCTTCCAGAAGGAAATACAATGAAGAAAAATCACACTTTCTTGTCACACCTCTCAGATGTACAGATCTCTTTCCCTCAAGAGTTTACAATCAATTCCAACAACCTGGATTGATACACACATATACAATATGTCTTGTACTATTCTTTCTTACACACCCTTACAAGCTATGAAGATCTATCCCTATTATATAAGATTAGGGATCATGAGCAATGCATTAACAACCATTAGATACACCTCTTAATCAAAGGCTTAAAATAGTCCTGCCAAAAATAGAAACGTAGACTTACAACTAACAGCTAAACTTATCATGCAAAAAATCTATTCCATCCACGAAAATAGACTTTCTGGATGCACAGGTGACTGACGTCGGTCCCTGTTTGCCTGCACATGACTGACATTGGCCAATCTATAACTGATGTCGGTAGTTACTGGTTGACTCCTTGGCGTCGTCGACAACTGTGTAAATCCAACAACTTCAGCATCCGCTCATCTAGTGAAGCTTTTAGCTCCACACCTTAACAATAATATACCAAAATCTTCATTAAATATATTGAAACATTTTATTTAATCTACTTCATCTATGGGCTCAACTTCTACCCCCATAGTTATATGAAATAACCCTTTACTTCTAAGAACCATTGTAATCTTACTTTTCCATTCTTGGTAGTTGAAGGATGTAAGTGCATTAACAATGCTAAGATCCATTGTAGAATTAAGATTAATGATTTTTTTGTTGTTGCAAAAATCAAATATTCAGAAAATGAGAGAATTTGTAGAATAGAATCACAACCATAGTACAACCCCCTAAAACTATGTTAAGTGCCCTCCCCACCAATTTTTTTTTGGCACTTTATAATTCAATGTATTTTATAATGCAAATGGGATAGCTATGTGGGACATTGAAAAATAAACACTTCTAAAGATGATGAAGCTCAATTTTGAGCCACTATTTACACGATATTAATGAAATAAATTCCTGTAAATAGCTCATTTTTTATATAAATTACACTAAATGATTATAAAAATATTCTTGAGCAAGGTGAAATGTGTCTTCCAACCACTTATTGAAACTAGATTAGAGTATAGAATAAAGTGGTTTGGTCTTTTGAGGGGTATTCAGACTCTTGCCAATTTGGGCCTCAACTTCATCTTTGTCAAGTGGAGATAAAAGGTTTTAAAAGACTCAAAAATGCTCTTTTATAAATATTTTGAAATGACCTTGATTTTCAGCATACTAAATGATGCTATAGAAATTAATAAAGTCATTAAAAGCAAAAAATATATAAAGAGAAAATACCAAAGAGATGGAGACTGGGTGTGGGCCCACCAAGGAGCGAAGGTGCCAACAGAAAGAGCCTTGAAATTTAAAAAAAAAAAAAAAAAACCTATTTTTCACTTAGGAAAAATAAAAAATATTTCTTAGTAAAATGGCCATAACTTTTGCATCACTCAATAAAATTAAAAATTTCAAAATGATCTAGAAATATGAAATAAAGGTGAAAAAAACACAAACAAATTTTAGCATGATTTAACATAGATCAAGAGCACTTCACTGAAAACCAGCTACTTTTATATGAGAAAAAATGGATGCCCAACTCACTAAAAATGCCTCTATGAGAGAAAATAGGAATGCTGATGATGCAAGTACCATAAACACATAGCTACTTATAGGTTTTTTTAACAACCAAATATGCTTGGGCCTGCAAAAAGATAGAAACAAAAAAAATCAACAAAGCCTCCAAAATAGGCTCACTAGAATTTCTTGCATACCTTTTTGATTCTTAGGACCACCAAAAAAAGATGTAAGAGAAGAGCAAACTTAGTATGGAAAGAAAATCAATGACAATATTTAGATATAAAAGAGCTTTGATACCATATCAAAATGTGCTCTTAGAATACCGATCTGAGTGAATGCACTGATTCAATGTGGAATGTGAGATGCATATTGTAAAAGACAATATGGAGCAAACACAAGCACACAACTGCAATAATGAACTAAAGAGAAATAAGCCTCAAATGATCCACACAATATTGCATTGCATTTCATTGAAAATATGCAAGGGGAAAGGTAAATATATAGGTTTAAAAGGGAAGGATACAACACATTCTAATGAATGTGGGATTAATCATTTCCAAGTAGCCAACATGACACTATATGCCTAAGCAAACATATGTAATCGTGTAGCCAAAACCCATAGATAAAAAGGCATACACCAACACATTCTTTGAAGATTCAATTCAAGAGATTATTGAGGAGGTCATAGAGGATGAGTATCTTATTCACACTGATGTTGCCACTATACATAGGTGGTATTGTACTATAGTTGATGTGGTATCACCATTCATATATGATCTTCTACCTACTCATCATCATCATGCACATTCTATTGGTACTGGACATTTATGCCAGGCATTCTCTAGGGATGTATATTATTTTTCATAGGCTCATGGGATATAGGAGAGGGATGATGTGATGATAGATGAGTTTCTTCATTGAGAAAGAATCACCCTTGGGATATTATCAGTATTCATAAGGGAAGAAAGTTAGGTTCAAGTGGATTTATCACACCAAGTATGTAGCTAATGGGTCTATTTACAAGTTGTAAAATGATTCTTACAAGTCAAAGGTATTGATTACTCTGAGACTTTTGCACCTATTCCCAATATGTATTCTATTGACCTTATACTTTTTCTTGATGCATCATAAGGTTGACCAGTATATTAGATGGACATTAAGAGTGATTTATTGCATAGAGACTTGCATGAGAAAATCTATATAAAATAACTTGTTAGGTTTGTTCATAATTTTTCTCTTATTTCTTGACTTAAGAGGTCTATTTACCATCTCAAATAGGCCCCTCAATATTGGTATAATAAGATGAATTCATTTATTCTCTCTACTATCTTTGTTTTCTACCACTCTGATCCCCTAGTGTATATTTAGTATATTAGGGAAAACATTATCATTCTATTCTTGTATGTTGATATTATACTTCTCACAAGTAGCTCCTAATCTCAAATTCAAATATTTACCAGGCATTTTTCCCTTGGTTTACATATTTCACAGTTAGATATAAGTATTTACATGAATTAGTAGGAGTACACCCTTGACCTTCTTTAACATTTTGGCATGGTTGATTGCAAGCCAAGTCCTTCTTTTTAGTCTAGAGTGACTCTCACTACCTCTTATACTACTCTTTGTGATCATTGTATAGGCATATGATTGGGTGTCTTATATATTTGACTCATACTCACCCTAACATCTATTTATAGTTGAGATTGTATCTAGGTTTTCACATGACCCTCATGACAATCATGGGTAGGCTACCAAGATGATCTTATGATATATATGAGGAACTACACATTTTTATTACACTACACTAGTGGTTCTACTCAGTTAATTGGATATAGTGTTTCAAATTGGGTAGGTTATCTTGATGATAGGAATTCCACTTATAGATACATATTTTGTCTTGGTTCTTCACCTATTACTTGGTTGTACAAGAAGCAACAATCTATTACACTATCATCTATAGAGGATGATTATAGGGAAGTAGTTATAGTGAGTCAATAAGTTTTTTGGCTTCATCAGTTGTTGATATAGCTTGAATTCACATAGGATTTTCCCAGTGTAATTTGATGTGACAATTAGAGTTCAATTCAAATATCTCTCAACCTAGTTAAGCACCAATTGAATAAGCACATTAAAGTGAATATGCACTTCATTCATCATCATATTCAAGATGGCATTATTAGCTTGTAATACATTCTAACTCATTAGTAGGTTATAAAAATCTTCATGAAGCCTTGTACATCACCTCATTTCCTTGAGTTCAATGACATGATTAGGATTTTATAAGTTGTCCTTGGGGGGTGTTCATGATGACATCTTCCATCATCATTTCATAGATACATATTGTACATTATTACCTTATCAGGCCTAGTTTTTGGTATTCACGTTATAGATATACCACTATTTATTTTTTGGATTTTATTATCCCCTAGCTTCTTCACTTGAGGGGGGGGGTTAGAGTATGTATTTCATACTTTTTGTCACATCTTATATTATATTAGATATTTATTTTATCTTATAGTGGGTTTATCCTATATGAGTATTTATCCCACGTTGGTTAGATTAGCTATATTAGTATTTTGACTTGCCTATATAAGCAAGTGCTTACCTTTGTACTAGCATCTCATTATATCATAGTGTGAATAATAATTTGATTTTCTTTGTGTTTCATTCCATTTGTTTTTAGCTAATTTGTGATGTTCTTGTTGATAACACTTTAGATATTGGCTTCATGGAATGTTTTTACCATTCCTAACATTACCTACTTTACCTACTTTAGTATGCCATACCCAATTGAATATTTGAGTCATTTATTAATCTTGAGTATACCATACCTAAATACCTAATCAAATACCCAAGACATCTCTTGAAAGGAGAGGGGGAATTCTAACCTATATATAGAAAGGAGTGACTAGGGGATAATCAGTATCAAGTATAAAACCATTACACCCATCATTAAGGTATTGGAGGGAGTGATATAATGGGAATAATTCCCACCATGGTAATAATGACTTATGTGATACAGTACATATCCATGTCATATAATAGATGGATTACATATTTATACATATTTCATGATGTGGATATGATAAATAATGAAATACAGGTGTGGGTAACATGATGTGATGGTTATTTCCTACCCTATTGATACAATAGCTAGATTCAACTACTTGACATTATTGAATGGAATTAACTACATATGGGTTACATTAGTGTAGTGGGCCTATTATTTGAATTTAGCTTGATCATAAGTGGATATGGTATTTTTGTGTCACTTCCAACCTATAAGGGACCTAATCAAAAGTAAAATTGACATGAAAGGGTGTCTTAGATGCTCAAATCCAAATTTATATATGTAAGTAATATAATTTCATCCCACCTTTTGCTCACTTGCATGCCAATTTATTCTAGCCTAGGGCTATGAATATGGACTCTCTCTATGGTGTGGGGATGGATGACCATATTTATCTTTTATTCCCACCAAATAATCATATGATATCTTTAATTTTTTTATTTGAGTGAAATATTATAAATTAAAGAAGAGTTTCCTTTGGAATTATCTGAGTGAGAAATTTTTTGAATTAGAACATAATTAGATCAGGTACAAGTAGGAAGCCACTAAAACCACCATCAAGGTATTGAAGGAAATGATTATCGATGAGAAGGGATGAGGATGTAATGAGTAAGGATGATGAGTGATGATGAGGTAATCATTAGTGATGATGAGGGATAATGAGGATCAATGAGGGAGTGATTATCAAAGATGAGGGAGTGATTAGCAAAGACGAGGGAGTGATTAGGGATGATGAGAGATGGTGAGGGTCAATGAGGATGAGGATAGAGTGACTAGGGATTATTATTAATGAGGGAGGAGTTATTAGGGATGATGATGGACAAATAATTAATGATTAGGGATGATGAGGGTCAATGGGGGAGTGATTAAGTACAATGAGGTAATTATTAGGGATGATGAAGGATGGTGAGGATCAATGGGTGAGTAGTTAGGAATGATGAGGTATGAATATGGAGTTATTATTAATTAATAGGGATGATGAGGGGGTTATTAGGGATGATGAGGGATAATGGAGTGATTAGGGATGATGAAGGATGGTAAGTGTTAATGAGGGAGTGATTAAGGACAATGAGGGAGTGAGTAAAGATGATGAGGGATGGTGAGAGTCAATAAGGGAGTGATTATTGACAATTAATAATTAGGATAGAATAATTACTGGTAATGAGTGATGAGGAGGAAGTGATTATGGATGAGGGATGGATGATGCATAATAAAAATTAACATAAAGTGGTTGTTTGATGTGTATAGGTCATGAATGTGACCTATGATTCCCCATTCATGCCACTTTGGCTTGAATTCAAAGTGAGAGGTTTGTAAAATTCAATTTTAACAAACCTAGGACTCCTATAAATTCTAAAAATCAATTGGAAGGCATAACTATGCTAGGAAATCCATAGGTTTAATACTAAAACCTTGAAAATGCCTAGGTACTAGCTAGATGGGATTTTGAAAAACTATCTCTAACATTCTAAGGTGGGTAACTATGATACTAAATCTATAAAATACAGAGTGACCCTAATTTCTTATATTTACTAAAATAAATTTAAAGTATAAGTTTACATTTATATTGTTGTTGTTATATTAAGTCCACATTTATATTGTTACTTTTATATTTCTTATACTTCAAAATTATTTTAGTAAAACATCTTCCCCTCCCAATAGAAATTTTATGATTTATTGGCACAATGTGAAATTAATACATATGCATTATAGCACATAAATATTATAAAGTGTACATACTATGGTTTCTTTGTATTTCAAGCACATGCACTTTTTAAAATTCAAATTTGAATTGTAGAAAATATGTACATGTTACAGTGCTTATGAATTCTAGGCTTGGTGTTTATCGAGTCTAGAGAAAACTAATTCATATAATTTATTTATTTAATGTGTACATGTTATGTAATACTTAATACATATTATTCTAAAATTTCCATAGAATTATCCCCAAATCCATTCACTTACCCACATAAGTTTTTGAAATGATTATGAATATGGGATTTGATGATAAGAATTGGACTATGGAAAGAGATTTATGTGATAACTTACTCTAAGAATGGTAGTTAGAGTAGGAATGGGTGGTATGGAAGCTTATAATTGAGGTTGTGAGAACACAATATTTAGAGAAATATGAGGAATGAGAGTTTATTAAGGGATTAGAGGAATAAAATTTGTATATTAAATATAAGGATTAGATACAGAAATGAGATTAGATTATGAGATGATTTGGAAATTACCACATTGTGATGCAAACCTATACATGAAACTTATTTTATTATATTCAACATACTTGTAATTTATTGATGGTTTTATAAAAAAACTTATTAAACTAGACACTAGGGGTTTCTAATGTTTTTTATTTATCAAATGTATTCTAAAGAATTTTGACTATTATCAAAATTTACATTCTCTTGAGCATTCAAATTTCCACCATATTAAAAATTATTTTCTACAATGGCATTAAAAAGGTATTTTAAAATAGCTCCTTATTATTCAAAAAACATGTTTTTATCATTAAAAAAATACATATTATTTTACACATGAATATATACTTTCAAAGGTTCAAGCATACTATCATCTTGAAAGTATACCTTCAAAATTTTAGATTCCATTTTATTTTTCAAGCATAACCTAGATCAGGCAAAAAAAAAGAATTGAAATGTATTGTTTTTATTCTAATCCTATCATTTATTCTAGTTGAAATCATAGATTGTTTCAATATTTAAAACATTAAATGTATTTAAACATGAAATAAAACATACCACACTAGACCAAACATATTATTTTAAAAAAATTGAAAATGACCTACGGTTTGGTATCATGAAAACATGTGAAAAAAAACCAAATATTTAGATCTAGGAACATACATAATAATTAAGCCTTATGAGGCATGACGTTCACCATATATTGAAAACTTAGGACATGTAATATAGTTGAGGCTCACCAAAATATAATATAATAATGTAATACCTTTAATTAATAATTACACAACATGTAAAAACATAGCTCAATAATACCTAATTAAATGCTCAATCAAACATACAAGGACATAGGGAAATAAAATTCTCTTATCAAGTTTATGAAATGTCACTAAATATTTCACTGTAATTTAGACCTATAAATGCACACCTGAAGCTATGGTGCATTTTTCACTAAAATTTGAAAATATTATGAGACTAATACCAAGATCACATGAACATTATTATTTAGTGACTACCACTTGTAAAATGATGTACAATACCTATTTGTGTGCTTTTATTCCTTTACCTCTTACCCTAATTTTATTTGATTTGAATCTTATCTTCAAACAATGGTATAAATATGGTTTACCTATAGTGTTAAAGAAAATAAAATTAGTGGTCTATGCTAGATAAATCCTCTAATTTATTATACCCCTTAGATTTGAAAAAATACATTAATAAAAAAATGAGAACATAAATACATCCAACATGTGTGTAAAAGTGTGTTGTAATAGAGTGATGGATACAAAATGAGAAATGATTGTGTCTAATTGATTATCAAATGAATCTAATCAATTATATATTTATAAATGACTTGAATTCAAAATTTGGTGATAATAGATAGAAATGGAATCTGTAAAGGGATAGATATTACCATCCAAATAAAAGGGAAGATAAAAAGTAAAGTGACACAATCATAAAAAACACATGAAAGTCATTAGGAGTGAGTACAGTCCTAACATGGGATAATAAAAATTAAAAATATCTTAGGAGGAATATCATAGGGATCAAAAAGATTTTAGACCACAAAAGTTGGAAAATGATTTAATAATGTATAATTTGAACCTAATCACCCATATACAGACAAAGACACCAATGCTCATACAATATAACTAAATAAAGACCAAAGGGACATGTTAATGTGTTTAAAACTATATAGATTTTATACCATAATTTACTTATTAAAAAAATATTTTAAAACATTTTATAAGTTTAATTTGAAAATATTTAGTGGGTTAAATTATTAGTCTTATTGTAGCTACCATAATAGGTACTATAGGATTTTTTATTCCTTTTTTTATATTTTTTGTAAACTAGATGCATTCATATTATATTTGAATTTAAATTTTATAAAGTTTGATAGCTATTATAGATGAAATATTTATCAACACCTTAGTGAATAATATTCCATATATTTTATTTTTACTCTATAGTTTATTGTTAAAAAAATTGGTCCTTTTGGTTAATGTGTGTTGTCTACATATTTATTGCACCTTCATTTTAAACTATCTATTGTATAATAAATGAAAATATGTCATAATAATTAATAAAAATTACATTGGCCTATGGTGTTAATTCATAGTCATGTCTGGTACAAGATGCATTATGTCTTAATTTATGTATAGACTATGTTGGGTAGTGCATTACATTCATAGAGATATGATTTTACATGGAGTTGTTTCTAATATAGTAGAGAAAATCAAGAAACAATTCAACATTTTTTTAATTTTTTAATAATGTTTCATTTTGGCTTGTATATAGTTGTGTTTCACTAACAATTTTATTTTATTTTTGTTTATAAAAATGTAAAACCTAAAATAAGGGTGAGGTTAGTAGAACCTAGATTTGGTTTATGCTCCATGATCTAGATGATTGTAGATACTCCTCATTGTCTGGAGAGGATGATGTATAGATAAGAATGACACTATAAAATGGTTGATTAGTGAGATAGGTGGGTAGGTTACCTAGCATGAGCTAGATCCAAGAAGTACATGAACTCTTTTGAGGCTATTAATCCACCTTTTAGACAAGTTAATGTTAATAAAGTTGTTGATAATAAAGACTGCATAACATAATGAAAGTAATTAATCAAAATTAAATAAATAATTTTCAATAAATAATGCATTTTAACAAACCAACACTAAAAGAAATGCTAAACTGTTAAGGTGTGGTTCAGGTATGGTCAGCTTGTTATTATTTACTTTGTGTATTGATAGAGGTCAATAAAATATGGGTTTTAATTAGGGTTGGTGGTTGACAAATACTTGTTGTTTTGGTTAAAATGATTTACACAATGACTATTGATGGTCACTAGTAACCACTAATGGTTATGGTATGATTGACACCAATCGATAGATGATCGTTGGTGATCGAAGGTGATCATCGATGACCATTATGGGTTTGAAAGTCTCAACTTTAGTTGACAAAGGGATTGTGGGTATGTTGCATAGGGGTTTTATAGGTCATTTGAGGGTTGATTAAGGGTTATGAGAGTAGAGGTAAGATCTTAGAAGTCTCACGATTAGGGGTTTGATATTCAAAATGGTTGAGAATGGTTAGAGGGTACTTGGTAGAGAAAATGGTGTTTGGAAATGTAGAAATCCAACACCAAAGAGGTTATGGGGAGAGGTTAAAAGTAGGTGTAGGATCTAGGCTATTAAAACCCAATAACCTAACTAAAATATGGTTCATAATACTTACCTTTAGTGCTTGATCGATTGGAGAATTTATGAAGATAAAAAGGAGTGACTTAGAAATCTAGAATGACTTGGATAGAGTAATAGTACATGAATCCTTAGTGTTGAGAATGTGTAAGTGCCTCATTGATCTCTATCCTAGTTCTTGATTTGCTAGGAAGATTTTGGATTTAACTTAGAGTTAGAATCTCTCACCCCTGAATCCATTCAACCTCCTCTTCGTATCTTAATATAAAATGAAGGAGCATTGAAAATAAAGAGTTTAATAAATAGTCTAACATGTATTGATCATGCAAAAAATAGAATAAAATTAAATAGCTACTAATCAATGAGTGAGTTACAGTCGAGTTGAAGTTGACTCCTTTGATGATGCACTTCTGAAGTAGAGTTTAAGTAACCATTGGTGGTCTGAGTCAATCGTCAGTGGTCGAGGGTTGACCATTGTTAGTCAAGGGGACATAGTCAAAATTGGCTAAATTTATCCACTTACACTAGTGACTAGTGGTTAATTCCATGGGAAGTGGTTTGAGGTTAATAATGGGAGCATTGGGACACATGAAAAACAAGTTTAGGAGGTCAGAGTTATTAATGTATAGGTGGGAAAAAGGTTTTAGGCTAGGTGTCAATAGGTTAGCCATGGGTTTGGGTAGGTGAGGTTGAAATAGGATTTAAATAATTTAATTAAATTAGTTAAAGGGGTAAATGGTTGTAAAAGGGTATTTAATAAATAATTTAGTCAAAATGAGGGTCAAGGGGTGGTTTAAAGGTTAATGCGACATCTAGAGCCATAACATATATATTTCTATTGTCTACATTTTTCCCTTTTTTGTTATATAGTTTGTATCAACAAGATATTAAACAAAAAAAATGGTTGGTATAAGGTTTGATGCCCTAAGTATGGGAGGAGATGTTCCCTTTCAAACCAGGAATCAATGAGGTGAAATAGAATCAAGTGCAAGTTTGATAATCAGATAAGTGGGTGCAAGGTTGGTTTGGTTGGTTGGGCACTTAAGCATGAATAGGTACATAAATATGACTAAGTATGATATCATTGATTTTCCATATGCTAAGTTTCCATAGTTGAGTTAGTTGGTAAAATAGGGTCAACATTAGAAGGACAAGTGATAGGGTAATCGGGCACAGTGTTAGGCATAGTTGATATGGGTTACCCCTATAAAATCAAGTCTTTTAGGCTATGTTTTTGGGTGAGACTATGAAAATGTAATAGGTCATAAGTACCAGTACCACAACTAGGTCCTGCTTTGAGGCACCTAAATGGTCAATACATAAAAGTAGCACATGGTTACAAAGTTATCAAGTATGACAAGGTAATCAGTGTGGTCAAAATGATCAAGGTAAGGTTGTTCATAAAAATTGCAAAACATAGGCTAAAATGACCAAGGTTGAGGTTATTTAGTTGTTTGTTTGGTCAGAGAATAAGGTGTTCTCTGATAGGTTTATGGTTGGTGGAGAATAAGGTGTTCTTCAATAAGTGCATTGTTTTGATGGGGTAGTTTCTTAAATATGAAATTGGTTGGTTGGGTGGTACTCAAATTAGTTTCCCCAATTTTGTGTACCACTTGATTTGGTCAAAAGGGATCCATTTTCTTGTAAAAGGTGTAAATTTGGTGGTTGGGGTTCAATGAATCAAAAGGGGAATACAATATGCCTTCTTAAGTGGTCATGAAAGTAGAAGGAGTAGGCTAAATGCTCCCATTAAGAAAGACCAAAATGGAAAGATGGGTGGGTTTATGAACATAAACCCCTATCATAATTTGCATTATTGTTAGTTAGTTTTCTAAAAAAAATAGCTTGATCATGTAGTGTCAAGTAAGCTCATAATACCCTGATTTGTAGAAGGGGTAAAAGGGGAGATGGATGAACTAGGTGAATGGATGGTAGTGTGACCTTTTTATGGGAATGGATTGCCCCTTTTGTAGGTGATCTAGGAACCATTATAGAGAAGTCCATTCTCTCAGTTTGATGTAGAATTATCAATGTGGGAAGTCTACTTTTGAATTTTTTGAAGTTGATTGTAGATTTCTTTAGGATTGTTTTTGTTTTGATATTTGACTTTAGTCTTTTGATGCTCTTATTTAATGGGTTTGGGAAGTTTATCTATGTATAAAGCCTATAAGTGATTAATTTTGACAAAATTGACTTATCCATCCTTTGAGGGAGTGGTATAAGCTTTGGATTCATTTATTTTGATAGATTTCCTTTGAGGGAGCAGTCTACCTTAATAACCAATTTTTGATAGTTTTGGGCAACTATCCTTCAAGGGAGTAGTCTGCATGTTAGATATTTTTAGATATGACCCAAGTCATATTTGTCATCCCAAATTTATTTTATGATGGTTTAGACATGGAACAGTCTATAAAGGCTTAAGGCTTTCATTTATGGAGGTAAAACCATAACACAAGAAGGCTAGTGATGGGTAAAAGACATTTTAGTGACAATGATCATGGGGATATATCCTATAAGGGATGAAAATTATCCATGAGAATCATGCCATGAGTAGAACTATGGTACCCATGTTTAGGATTAGGTGAAGGATGTGATAGATGATCACATAATATTGTTTTAATTGATTATCCTTAAAATAAGAAGGTGAAGTTATAGAAAATAAGGGATGAGACTAAGACACAAGATGACTAATAAGTTGGTTGACAAAAGAACATATGTGAATGCAAAGCATTGAGGAGTTTAGGTTCAGGTATGCCCCAAATCTGGACTGATGCAAAAATAGTCTGAGGCAATCAAGAGTAAATATGTCCCCCAATTTATTTTTGATGCTTGACTAGATGTGGAAAAGACTCAAGAATGATAAAGGCAAGAGGCAAAGGTGGTTATGCAATGGCATTGAGGCTTTCTTGGCTATAATGGTGCTTGGGTAGGATTTGGCAAGATAGTTTTAGGTGTTTTGGGTGAAAAGGAAAGGTTCAAGTTAGGTCTCAGTTATGATAGTGACTAACAATGGTCAGGGGTTGACTAGGGATGGTTCACCAGAGACCATTGTCAATCAAAATTAAAGGCTAGAAGAGGTCTAAAGGCATGGTTTGAAGCTAAATATTTTACTTATGCTAGTTAAAGGTTGGTTAAGCTCAAGGTTGGTTTGGTGCTAGGATAGGTGTAGGTTGAGGCATAAGTGCCAAGGGTTGGTTTGGTCATTTTTTAATGTTGGTAGGAAAAAGGTTAAGTTTTGCTTTGCTTATTGGTTAATGTTTGGGTTATTGCTTGGTCAATTATTTTGGAGGGAAAATTTCCCTAGATGCTCTTTCCATGAATGCTTGAGGTGGAAAAAGTCTCCAAGTGAAGATGTTATTTAGTAAAGAGAGTTTAGGAGGGATGAAGATGGCCTCATCCTCCTCCCAAGGGTTGTTAGTTGTTAGTTAGAGTTCAAAGTGTAGGTGGTGATTTAGGTGGGATTTACTCTATGATGTTAAGGTGAGAGAAGCATTGTTAGATTGTGATTTGGTGGGTTTGAGGTTCAAAAATAATGTTATAAATGCCATCTTGGAATAAAGATAGGTTGGATAAGAATGTCTGGTTGTTCTAATGAGGGGGCTTAGGTGAGGTATGGGTATCTTCGATAAAAAGGTGTCTAAGATTTAAGAAATCTTGAATGAAGGGTTGGATTTTGTTTGGGTTAATATATGAGTTGGTTATGGTTGGGCTAAAATTTGGGTTGATTGTAGTTGATTGATTTATCTTAGATGTTAGTTTGGTTAGTTGAGGGAGGTAGTCTGGATGGTTTATTTGGTTTATGGTATTGGTTTGATTGGTGAAGTAAGATGAAAAATATTTGACCTTATTCTAAAGGGAATTGAATAAGAGATAATGTCATTATGTAGATTAAAATGAGTAGGTTATAGAGGAATTGGATTGACTTAGTTTTGGTTGAGGTTGGTTTGTGTATAGGTGAGGATGGGTTGGATTTTGTTGAGGTAGTTTAAGTTGGGGTTTTCTCCACTAAAAGGGTAGGTAGAAGAGGTAGTTTGGGTTGGGTTGAGTTTTACTTCACTAAAATAGGAAGTGAAGGATGAGGTAGTTTTGATTGGTTTCACAAAAAGGGTAGGTGGAATAGGTATGGTTGTTTGGGTTGATTCCACTTGTTGAGGAAGTATAAGAGGTAGGCTGATTTGAGGTTGATGCAATAAAAAGGGAAATATAATAAGTAGGTTGGTTGGAGGTTGACTCACTAAAAGGGGAAATGGAAAAGGTAGGTTGGTTATAGGATGATCCACTAAAAGGAGAAATAGAAGAGGTAGGTTGTTATCCATAATTGTGATTTCAAAGGAAAGTTGAGAAGGTTCTACTTGGTCAAAAAGTGGATTAGTTGGGGTTTTGACTATGGTTTCCTTAGTTATAGTCTCACTAAGGATCAAATGTAAGGCATGGACCTCATTATTTTTGTGGTTTTGGTTATGGGTTTCCACAATAATGGGTTTAGGAAGAGGTTCAAGGATGGATTGTTTGAAGACATTCAAGGCTAGGATTGGGGGAACACGAAGAATATCCTTTGGGACCTCTTTTTGATCTGTAAGGTTTTTGATAAACATCTTAAAAGACCTAGATATATCTACCACATTCCCATTTATGTGATGATAAGAAAAAAACTCATTCTATATATACTTAATTGGTTTTGGAAGAGAATAATTGATGGGTTTGATTTGAGGAAGTCTGATGATAGAAGCCTCCAAGAGTTTATCAAGGATTGAGGCATACGATTCCCCCAGTGGGGTGTACTACCTAGAAAAAGGGTGCACTAATTCTTGAGGTTGTGAGCTAATTATTTGGTTTGGTGAAGCTAGCTAGTTGAATAAGTTGGATTGACTTGACAAGTTTGGTTGATTTGATAGGTTGGGTAAGTTTGATAAGATTGGTTGGTTTGATAGGTTTGGTTGATAGTTATTGCTTTGATTTGATGAGGTTGATTGGTTGAACAAGTTTAATAAGGTTGATAATGTAGGTTGGTTTGAGGGGTTTGATATGTTTGAGAGGTTGGGTAAGGTTGATACTGTGTGTTGATAGTCGTTGGTTGGATTTGATGAGTTTGATAAGGTAGTTTGGTTTTAAAATTTTGGTTAATGGTTGAGGGGATAGATCAAGTCTTGATTTTGAGGTAAATAGGGTTGCCAAAAAGGGGGTGTAGGTAATTGATATGATATTTGAGGTAGGTAGTCTAATGTTTTATGATATTTAGGTATTTGATATGATGGTTGGGATAGGTAACCCAAAGGTTGGCAAGGTTGAGATAATTGTAGTTGAGGTGGGTTATGAAAATGGTCAAATAGGTATTGGCAGGTTATTGGTTGGTTGTAATTGAGATCAAATGGTTGTTGAGAGGTTTTTGGTTGGTTGTAATTGATATTTGATTTATTGTACAAAAATTTGGGTGTATTATAAGTGAGGTTGGGTTGGTTGTAGGTAAGATTGGGTTGGTTATAGGTAAGCTTGGGTTGGATGTAGGTAAGGTTGGGTTAGCTATAGGCAAGGTTAGGTTGGTTGTAGGAAAGGTTGGGTTGGTTTTAGGTAAGGTTGGGAGCACAAGTGGATCTTGATGCAAGGTAATTCTCTAAGGCAAGAGAGATATCTTCTATGTGTCTAATAAATTTAAGATCTCCTAGAAAAATATAGTGGGGCTCCTCATTGAACAAGGCAATAGAGATGAGGTGGATGAAGGCAAGATGATAGAAGGTTCTCAAGGGGAGTTAGGTTCATCACAACTCAAACAAAGAGAAGATAGGAAAAGTTAAAGAAGATAAAACATACACTAAATCACATTAAATCCTAAGGTTATTTTTGTCTTTCTTGTGGCTTATGCCTTAATCTTTAAGAAATGTGTGACCCAAATTGGTTGTTAAAATATGTACTAGAAAATAAGTCTATGGTTTTTTTAGGTATGTTTAGGCTCTCAAAGGTGTCTATATTGGAATAGATACATGGATTGATATTGGGGCCTACCCCCTCACTTCACACACCATATTGATAAGGATGTCAGGTGATTAACCAAGATATACCAAAAACTAGAGATTATATTTAGCTATAAAAATGAGTTTTGGTTTCTTCCCTTACTAATGGCATACAAGTGGGATAGCCAATGGGTTAAGGTTTAATGTTAGGAGATGAAACCCTAGTCAGGCCTTAAGTCAAGTATTTTATATTTGATTTGGTCTAAGTGGTTTGGTCTTTTATGTGCAAAGAAGTGATGCTATGGTTAATTTAACTGATTAATTAAGCTATGGGAGATAATTATGCAAGAAAACAATGTATGAATTGTTAATTTTACACCCAAATAAAATTTTAATTTCATTTAAATTAGCATAAAACAAGAATAAAATAACCTAAATTCAAAATACAAACCCAAGAAAAGACTCAAGGTTCCCACCAGGTGTGTCAGAATGTTTCCCTATTTTTTGCTTGTATTTATGTTTAAAAAGATGTAAAACTTGAAATAAGGGTGAGGTTAGTAGAACCTTGATTTGGTTTTTGATCCATGATCCAGATGGTTATAGATACTCCTCTTTATATATTTAGGATGACTTGTAGATAATAAATATACTATCTAGATCTAAGAACTACATGACTTCTTTGGAGGCTGTCAATCCACCTTTCAGACAAGTTAATGTTAAGAATGTTGTCGATAAGAATGACTACATAGCATAATGAAATTATTTAATCAAAATGAAATAACTATTTTTCAAGAAATAATGCGTTTTAACAAAATAACATTAAAATAAATGATAAACTATCAAGGTATGGTTCAACTGTGGTTAGGTTATTGTTGTTGATTCCGTGTGGTGACAGAGGTCAAGAAAATATGGGTTTTGGTTGGGGTTGGTGGCTTATAAATGCTTGTTGTTTTAGTTAAAATTATTTACATAATGGCCATCAATGGTTATTAATAACCATTTGGGGTTAGGGTATGACCATCGTCAGTTGATAAATGACCTATGATGATTGAAGGTAATCATCGATGATCATTGTGGGTTTGATAGTCTTGGATTTGTGTGAGAAAATGACTATGGGTATGTTTCATAGGGGTTATGTAGGTCATTTGAGGGTTGGTTAAGGGTCATGAGAGTAGAGGTAAGATCTTAGAGGTCTCAAGGTTAGGGGTTTGATACTCAAAATGGTTGAGAGAGGTCAAAGGGTGTTCGGTGGAGAAAATGGTGTTTGGAGTTGCAGAACTCCAACACTAGAGAAGTCTTGAGGAAAGGTTAAAATTAGGTGTAGGATCTAAGCTATTAAAAACCAATAACTTAGATGAAAACCAATGTAGAATACTTATCTTTGGTGCTTGATGGCTTGGAGAAGTCCTAAAGTTTAAAAGGAGCCACTTGAGAATATGGAGTACATTAGACAGAGTAACGATACTCAAATCTTTAGTGTTGAAAATGTGGAAGTGCCTCCTTGGTCTCTATCCTAGTTATTGGTTCATTGGGAAGATTTTGGATTCAACTGGGAGTTATAATCTCTCACTCCCAAATTCATTCAACCTCTTCTTCATATCTCAATATAGAGCAAAAGAGTGTTGAAATGAAAGATTTTAACAAACCATTTAACAAATAGTCTAGCATGCATTGATCATGTGAACAACAAACTAAAATTAAGCAACTAGTAATCATAGAGTGAGTTCCAGTCTAGTTGTAATTGAATCCTTTGATCATGACCTCATAAGACAAAGTTTAAGTAACCATCAGTGGTCTGGGTTAATCATTGGCGATCAAGGGCTTACCGCTGGCGGTCAAGGGGACATAGTCAAAATTGGCTAAATTTAGGCAATTCCACTATTGATTGGAAGTTAATTCGCTAGAAAATGGTCCAAGGTTAATAATGGGAGAATTGGGACAAATGAATAACAAGACTAGGAGGTCAGGGTTATTAATGTCTAGGTGGGAAAAAGTCTTTAAGCTAAGTGTCGATAGGTTAGCCATGGTTTGGGTAGGTGAGGTGAAAATAGGATTTAACTAGTTTAATTAAATAATTAAATTATTTAAAGGATTAAATGGGTGAAAAATGGTATTTAATAACTAATTTAATCAAAAGGGGGGCCAAGGGGTGGTTTAAATGTTAACGTAGCATCTAGAGTTGTAGTGTATATATTTCTAGTGTCTATAAGTTGTTTCATATATTTTGGTTTTGTCCTATAGTTTTTTTTAACTTTAATATTTTATTTTTATCAATTTATGTTGATTAGATATTTATTGCATCAACATTTTTAACTAGCCTTTACTACTCATCAATGGACACTGACTATTTATCTGTATTAAAGGTTTATATTTTCATATTGATTTTAATATTCTTATAGACATAATTGACTTATAAAAAAACATGGGTTTGAAAAGAAATCATTAATTTAATATAACCAAACAAATTCACCTTTTACAGGGAAAATTTGAAGGAAATATTGACAATAATTTAGCATGTAAAGATCAAGCCAACAGAGACAATGAAACTATTAAAAATGTAGGGTTGCAGTTGAATTTTATTGCTACATTATTTAGGTATTGGAATAGTCCATTCTTATGATCCATTAAAAGTTTAGTAAAGCTTTATATATGCGAATAAAATCAACCACATGTGTTCTATAATTAGGGTTGTTTCCACCAACATTTTTATGTTCATCAAGTTGTTTCCATGATTTGATTATGTATGATACCTTGGTATTTATTGCATTTTCATTTTACAAGGTTACAACTGCATTCTATCATTTCATGGTTTATGTCATGAAATGGTGCATTATTATGATCTAGATAAATTGTGGGAAGTATCTCTATCTAAAAATGGAAGTAACCACAATAGGTGCTCATCTAAAATTAGGGTTATTTCCACCAACAATATTGAATTCAACTAGTTTTTTATCCTCTTTGATTAATGTATTATATCTAAAAATTTATTTCACCATCATTCATCACTCATAAATGGAAATAGTTATACATGACACTACTTGTTAATATGTTGATTTGGTTTGTAACCTGGGATACAGTCTATGAAATAAAAAATAAACATGGAATGAATGGTAGAAGTGGATTTGGAGATAAAAAGGATACATGATGCTAAATAAAACCTTATTTACACCTTCAAAATTAGGAGCATCATAGAGCTACATAAAGTCATTGATCCTAGGTAAGGCTATCATATGTAAGTCTTACATAATTTATGAAAGTATATGTTGTATTAAGTATGGTTTAGTTTTTTTTTAAATATCTCATGGTTTAATTATTTTATTTTTCTCTTAATTTAGTTTACTTATCCTTTCGAAATATTAAATGTATTTTTCATTAGTTTATTTACCATATCCTTTAGAAATATAAAATGTTTTCTCTTCATCTGCAATCTTTGATAGATGTTTATAAATCTTGAATGTCTTTTCCCTTAGTTTATTTAACATATCCTTAGGAAATATAGAATGGTTTACTTCATCCGCATTATTTGATAAATTTTCTCATTGTATTTGTATTTTCCCTTCTTCATATTCTCTTTTTAGCCATTTAGTTTCCTACTATCATACTTGCCTAAAATTCTTCCTTTAGTGGGAACTAAGAATAAATAATGCAATATGGCAAGAGGATTCATGGTTAATAAGAGCCTACAATGGATATATTAATTGGTGACATATTTATTTTCAAATATTATTCACATGTATCATGTTTTTTAATATTATTTTCTAGGTATTTAGAGTAAAACATGCATCCACCATGAGGGATAATCATCCTCATACATGTATGTGGATAGGTTATTTTTATTTTTTTTATAGATCAATAGGCACTACTTTATACCAAGGATCACTCCCCACTTGCATTATTCATTGAATAATGTCTTAACAAGATTTTCTACCTACAATTTTTAGCTGGCTTCTTTTTTTGTAGATAATAATGCCCTGTATTTTATAGTGCCATCCATCGTAAAATTTTAGTTTGATTGAAATAAAATAGTTGAACATTAATTTTTATTTGATGGATTTATTATATTTTCATACTTTGATATTTTTAAATACATTGTAAGGTTATATCCACACATTTTTTATTTTATTGTCCAAATTTTTACAAGGTTATTGTTGACTATTTGGACCACAAGTCAAAATAGGTCAACACCCTATAGTCCAAAATTTGTATATGGGTCTATTAGGTTCCTATAGGGTGTTTCATGGTGTTATTTTATGTCACTTAATGTGTCATCACCTTGGTCATGGCCAATTTATTTTCTAAGTCATTCTATGTTATGTAAGGGTCATATTTGGGTTATTTATGAAGGTAATATGGTTTTCCTAAGTGTCCAAGTATTAAAAACACCATTATAACGTCCCTAGTGTCATTATATATCATATATGTCCGTTTTTAACTAAAAATCTTGTAGGTGTTAACTGTAATCAAGAAATTAAAAGAAAAATAAGGAGTTTTGAAAGTTGTATCGTCTAGAGAGGAGAGAGGCATGTGGGAAAATACTTTTGAATGTATTTTCAACCTAATTTAACTAATTTAAATTATTTAATATATTTTTAATACTAAAAAATTGATAAAAACCATTTTGATCCTTCATCATTCCACTAGACATGCATAACTAGTCAACATGTTTCTTTTTAGTACGGCCAGTAGGAGAGGTTTCACATCAAATGATATTGTGGGTGATTGTAAACTCAATATAATTATGTTTCATGGTATGATTTATATGATTTTTCACTTATTATTTATGCACCATACTTAAGAAGTTGACTGCCAATTTCTACATGTTATTTTTTATACCCTATAAGTTTTCTTCTTGTATGAGGAGGTCCTTATAATATAATGTTTTAAATTTATTTCAGAGGACATAGAAATATTTAACTCATATTTACCATCTTTGGTTTCAATTTTTGAGTTGATTTTATAATTCAATCATCTTAAGTTGTAGGTTGGTCTAATTTGGAACGACATGCAAGTTTTCACCATTTACAGAGATTCCATGTCTTTGTAGTGGTTATAGAGGATGGTGATAGGTTTCATTGCATGTTTTTCATGAATTGTTTCACCCTCTTCCTTCCAATATCATCTCCAAATTCTCTTATATGGATTTTTAATTAACAAATAACACAATCAGACCTTCCTGTAGAAAGTTCACTTACAGTCATGATGAATGAGTGTATGAAGGCTTTGAAGTTGTCATGGAGAGTAAATGAATATCCTTAGGAAGTTATACACATTATTGGAATATGAAAAAGTAATCCAAGCCATTAAAATTACATGTGACTGACTATGAAAACTGTTTGAATTCCATACATAGTCCTTTGCCATTAATGAGCGTATACATGTGCCTACAATAGAATAACCATGTGGAATGAGAGAATTTGATCTTGTTTTAAGTTTGCAAATGTTGGAATAATCAATTTGAGACTTTAAAAAGTTAAAATATTAGTGTTAATTCCATAACCATTCTCATTTTCAATTACCTATGTCCATTGTCCTATGTACTAAAATGTCCACTTATAGGTGGTTCTAAAAAAGAATTGAAAATGTGCATAAGAGGTGTATGAAAATTTTAAAAATCATCATAGAGGCTGAGGGATTGATAAATGTCATACCATGTTTTAATTCATATATGGGTAGGTATATTTTAGTAATGGTTCATGATGGGAGAAAATAAGTTGAGGGACTAGTTATCCTGAAATTTGCAAATAGAGACCTTGCAGTGTTTTTGATATTTTCATGATAGATAATCTTGAGGTTTTGACTAGTCTAAATGGATCCATATTTTAGTCTTAATGTAAGGGTAAAAATTTTATAAAGTAATAAATTGTTTTTTCAAATGAGCATGATGTTTTAGAGCCTTTATCACATACAATCTTTCATTATAAGTTTCTAGTGTTTTCTGTAGTAATTTGAGTTTCAAATGGCCTCAAGGTGTTAAAGGACCTGATGAATGCAAAACCTCTACACATAGATAATAATTTGGAATTTAAATGAGACTAATTGTTTGAATATAATTAATAGGACTTGAAGAGTTAAGTCTCCATTCATATCATATCCCACATGTCTTCTCTTAGTCATATAATAACACGTACAAGTTGATTGTAGAGTAACTATATAGAGGACGCAATATGACTACTAAGTGAAACCTAATGTATAGTGTGGATGTGAATAAATAGGAAATGATCTTAGATACCTTTTTAAGGGTCTAATGAATAAGTTTACCATGAATAAATCATGAATTTCCACCTATAGGTGCGTCCTTACTTATAAAAGTCACCTACAGCCTGACTGTAGGTGACTCACAAACTCATAAAGTGAAATTTGGGAGATGGGAACATGCAGACACAAATAATTAATAATGTAAGTTTATTAAAAAGATTTAAAAAAGGATAAAAAGGTATTAATAATTTGTTTTATAGTTTTAGTATCACCTATAAGATATCTTTTCCCTTAATAGGGTCAATTATAGTTGACTGTGTGTAATAGTGAGCTAAAAGTATGACTATTCAAGGTTGGCATGACATGAACATGATGTGAATAGATAAAAATGAGGTCAAATTAACCTGGGTAATATAATAAGGTATTTATTCATAATATTAAAAGTCCAACCATGCAATTATGCATCTACAAGTGTCACCTTCTAAGCAAAAAAATTCAGCCACACACAATCAACACGTGTATCAAGTCAAATAGAAGGTATGCATATAGAACTTGGAAAAGGTGTAAGTGTTATATGTTATTGAAAATAATAAAAAAATGATATTAAAAACTTAAATGTACTCCCATAGTATGAAAATAAGATAATAAATATTTCAAGGACAAACTACAGTCCATGTTTGAAAACCCTGCATAATTACTATGTATATAGGAGTCTATCTTGACATTTGTGGGAATAAAGGGAGATATTGATGTGAAACTATCATGGAAATTAGTACATAGGGTCCCCAAAACTTGGATAATCCCATAATACCAACCACTTTCTTGAGATAATAGGAGATATGCCCTCTATTCTATCTTAGACAAAGGGAACTCCCAAGAGAACAAATTTTATAGGTTTGATGAGATAAAGTTAGCAGGTGACATAAAACTTGTGTAAATAATACAAGGAGTTGTATAAGGTTTATCGTGACATGGAAAAACATGTGTAAATACTCATAAGTGGCTGAAACCAATCAGGGTGTTCCAAACCCATATGGATGCAGTCAAACCCACTAAGCCTAATCTAGGCCTAATGGCTAAAATGTGTTCAACTTCATCTCTAGTGAGAGGAGAGATTTAAAAATAATTTAAACACTTACATTAGGATTCATAAGTATTGTTTAAAATTTTGGCATATAAAGGAAACCTTAGGTAAGCCATTTCTTGGATTAAGACCATCATAAGTTATGCATAATGGAAAACAAAGATCGAGAGGCTAACTTGAGAAGCTTACACTTACATAGAGGATTATCATGGGAATTTTAGGAGTTGGGGAATGTTGAAGGAGTTATATAACAGATAATTTTTGGAATTTTTTTAAGTTTCCAATAGCATATCTGTATGAAAACTTCTTAGAGGGAAAAATCACATAAAACCCTCTGAAACCCTTGCTAAAGACCCAATCATGAAAATGAAGGAGAGGAATTAATATGGGATAGAATATGTAGGAAATTTATTTTAAATTTCAAATGAATCACTAGGGATACTTACCATAATACTGAGTTGTACCCTATTTGTATGGACATGGTGGAAAATAGCTTTTCTTGACTATTTTTGGTGTCTTCTAGGTACAAAAGGGTTTAAAGAGATGAAATTAATTTTGGGAGAGATATTGTGACTTAATATAACTAACCATATCTATTCCATGATTTAGGAGATCTTAAAACTATTTCTTCAAGTGACTTCATCTTAGTCAATCCAAATTGGCATAGTGAACAAGCAATGACCTCCAAATGAGAAGGTGAAAACTCCAAATGGGATGCCTTTTAAGGTCTGAATAAGGAATATAATGGAATAAGGGTCTTTAAAGGTTTTATAAACTCTTATATATGGATAATATTGGAAAAATAAATACCATATTAGTTCCAAGTTTGAAGGGTAAGTGGAAGAAGAGTGATTTAGACTACAAGCAGTGATAACTCATGTCCAGAAGAATCCTAATGATTAGAGACACCTCCAATGCATGTTTTAGCTTTTTTATAACCCATAAGTCTTAGTGAAATCATCTCATTTATCCTTAGTCTATTTTGGGATGTTTAAGGAAATCCAAATGATGAATTCAGTTTCTAAGCATGCAAATGAAGAGTCCTACACCACATTTTAGGAGTTTCATGCCTTTAAAGGACATTTAAACGATGAATATATTTCAAGGTATGTATCACACTTCATCCTATTATATATTTAAATTATCATATCATCTTGACACATGTTATAGTGACTCTTATAATTCATTATACTCTCTCATCTCTCAAATTATATAACTAGTAGCCATTTTGGCTCTTGTAGGATAATTCCACTCCATGTATGGTGAAGCATTATTGGATTGATGTTGTACTCTAACTTTGAAAAATAAATTCCAATCTGAGTTTTATTTCAATAACATTTGTCTAAGTGTGAAAAGTGATGTATGGCGATGTTAAGTGATAATCTTCTATCCTTGTTTCTCATTATCCTCTCATGTTTATGCAAGTGTTCCTATTATAATAGGTCACATAGAGCGTAGCTAGTGTTTTAGGTTCCTTTAAAGTGTATAATTGTCCTTAGAATTTGAAATATACCCTCTATTTCACTTACCTTGTGTTGCCTCATGCATATCACCTCTATATTGAAACACTTATGTTAGAACCTCTTAGGATTTTGAAGCAGGTTTGTATGTTTTGTTTCCTAGTGAAAGAATTATGATAGTCTTGTGGAAATTATTTTAGTGTATCACCACATTAGAGTAGTTTAATTTCATTCAAATTTATATCTATTTTCACACAAATAATTATTTAATTAGGTGATAAAAATTTCAAGGCACATTTAGGGAGCTATCCCTTAAAACCCAGAGGTCTACTTCTACTATAGGTAAACCCACATACCTATAAGTATTCCCATGTTGCCCAAATATTGAAGAGGATTGAACCCTCTTCTAGGGTGAATGTTTTGGTGACAAGGGATACATTACAAAAGGATTAGTTAAGATTCCTAGACATTGTAATCAGTCCTAAAACTTTTCCATTTTTTTTAGAATTAGTACAAATGGGACATCTATCACAAGTGATGGATCATTCCATTTGATAGGTAATCATAATTATACTACATTCAATGATTATAGAACCCATTATTAATTATAAACTCATTTTATTTTTTACCTCGTGGAGGCACTTACCATTTTGATTTACAATTTACTAATTTTTTAGTGCATCAAAACTTTTGTCAATGTATTATTAATAAAAACATTGAAGGGGGTTGATTATTTTCATAGTTTAGGTAAGATATTTTCCCTGACTGTTTTGCTTTACACTTTACTAATATTTTAGTGCAGCAATACTATTGTCGATGGATTATTACAAATATCATTTAATGGGTTTATTTATTTTCATATTTTATGTAGGAGCTTAAAGATATGTGATGGAGATGAAATATTTATTCAGTTTTGATTTTTTACATAGGAATCATTCAAATTAATTCTTGGTAGGGAACACAAATTTATTTCCAGATTATGGGATGGAGTCATTGAATTTTGTTTTATTCTAGGATTTATATAAATAAATTATCATTTATATCAAAATACGTACATTTATTTGTCATTAATTGTATGTGTGAGAATGGTCAAAATAGTGTCCATGCGATTCATTCACTAGATTTTTGTTCCCCACTATAAAATTGAATCTTATGTTTAGGATTTTATCATTGTACATGTAGAAATAAATTAATTTCTAAAATTTTATTTATTTTGTTTTTCTATTTTTGATTAAATTTATACTTATAATTATTATATTTTTATTCATGTTCTCATTTTAGGTGAATTGCATTTTATTGTCTGCTTGAATTTCAATGTAATTGTTTAAGTATTTTGGCATTGCGTTGGCATTAATATTTTTGTTCTACAATTATTATTTCACTCATTTTATCCAAAACCATTCTCCATTATTATTATATGATTTACAATATAAATGTAAAATTATTTTGATAACAAAAAAGTGCTAACATTTGTAATCAATCTAGTAAAAATATAACATACTCAAATAAATTCCACCCTTCCTTTGCTCTAACTTTAGGAGATGTTTAGAGTCTCAATAGGAATATATAATTTTGAAATGTCAACTACATGAAGATAAAAACATGTGTGAAAAAATATCATATATATTCAAACACAAAAATAGAAGCAATTAGCATGATTAAATCAATAAAACATTATTTTAATAGTAATTGGTAACTATGACGAACTATAACTCACAAACTGTAATGAAAACTCATCCAATTCATCACACTCTTAGAGGATGATCCCCTAGCATAGCCTATTCATTATTTAAATTTTTATCATTTTTATTGAAGCAGGTGTTTTTCGATCTAGTTCTTGCCCACTCCAAAAAAACCAATCGTTTATTGGATTTGAAGCTACTTTTTTACCATGTTCAAGTATTCACATTTTTTATAGTAAATAAATTTTTTTTTATTTGTAAAATAGAACCCATCTTGCTCATCTTTATTGTTGTTACATTTTATTTATTATTTATAGAAAGGTCATGATCTGATTTTATATTAAAATAGTCTCAAATTCATATTGAAGCATTCCCAATTACCTCTTCATTCATAATGGCTAGCTATAGATTGTAAAAGACAACATATTCTAGTATTGTTACTAATTTATTCTTTGGAGGGGTACAATGTCTGGTTTTGGATGCCATATCTCCATAGTAGGAACATACACAAAGATATTTCTACAATTACATATCATTCAAAAATAAAAATTTGATTGCATTAAGTTTACTTTGTTTAGTTAGTCTTCTTAAAATTTCAAATATTTTATCTTGTGTGAATGAAACATTAATACTCTGAAAAACTAAGTTAAATATTTTATTTTAGCATAGGTTGGGAGGCCATGCAATTTTTTAGCATGTAACTACTCTATTTATATTTCATAATCATTCATTTTTTACTAATTTTTGTATTTTTTTAATAAATTTTATGTTTTTAAACATACTTACAAAAATATATCCAAACACATAATCACACACATAATTAAAAATAATGCACATAACTACCAAATGTTAACAATTTCATGTCTTTTGTTTGAATATATTGCTCAACTTTTATATTCCTAAAATTTAACCCCATAAACAAACTAGGAAGTAAAATAAACATTAACAATAAACTTACATGTGAAGTTTTTCCTTTGATGTGACCACAACTGGAAACTAATTACGTTTATTTCAATGTAACATCAATTAAATTAATGCAAGAGAACATGCCATATTTTTTTAAGTTAAAAAAGGTATTTTAGTTTATATGTTAACCATCCAAATAATATCCATATTTTTAAAACTATACAAATATTTTTTATAATGTATTTTTAAATTATATGCAATATTCAACTAATTCACTCAGAACAAGTATCATGTGAGATTCTGACATCATTATCTAAAATATATATGAACTATAATCAATAGAGAAAACATGATATCCTTAAATAATTGTTCTAAAAATACAAGTATCATGTGAGATTGTGACATCATTATCTAAAATATGTATGTACTATAATCAATATAGAAAACATGATATCTTTAAATAATGTCCTAAAAATAAGCATTTCTTATAAAACGCAAGAATCAAAATGTCTTTATAAATATGTAAGACCAATAAAAAATAAATACCATTATGGAGCCAAGTATATTTAATAAAAAATATTTTCATTTTTCATGTTATAAAATTTTAATAGTTAATTGAAAAATGAAATTAATTAAACAGATATTTAGATATAACAAATGTATAGTTGTTTTGTCATGCATATTATAATTGCCATAAACCTTCATCGTCATAAAATAAAAATGGTATTATAAATCACTATGATTTATAAAATATATATATAAATGGTATGTTAAACAATTCTTATATGTGATTTAGTATAATACCTTACAATGTCATTTTAAAAATGCTAACAAGTGTAGCAATATGGAGAAGTATGCGAACTCTATTAAAATATGGTAAATAGTTTAATTCAACAACTTTCCATATGTGTTCCCAAATAATAGCCATAAGAAAACCTATTATTGCACCCACCATAACTTGAGAATATGTATGCATTCCTTCCATAACTCGTGCCCAAGCCTAGAATAACCCACATAAAAAGTTTAGTACTACTTCACATTTGTATATTAGAATTTATTTAAAAATAATAAAAAATAGAAACAATTTTAATATTTTATTTAAATACTTTTTCCAAACTATAAATATAAATAACCAAACAAATTTACTCCAAATAAACAAATATTTTGAAAATAATTCCAATTTAATATAATCCATTCTTGTCGTATAATCAAGTCAATCATGTTCTTATAGGGGATAATATTTGGAGATATTTAAAAAAAAAAAAAAGAGTAGCATTAAAGGAATAATTTAAATTATGGGACAAAGTATTTATATATAAACTATTTTGGAAAAAATAATTATGAGAATAATTAATTGCATAAAGTTATTATTGACTTGTTTTTTTATATTTTAGATGAAGATTATTTTATAAAAGATTAATTTTAGTTTAATAATATGGTATAATATGCTAATATAGTTAATTTTTTTACTTATAATGAATTCCATAAATTTATATAAAAAAATATTTTATGTTTGGTTTTAAAGGTTTTGCTCTCATTTTTTTAATATTTTAAATAAATATGGAAATTTTGAGAGTGGATCTTATTTTAAAAAGGATAATAAAACTTACATTTTTTATTGATACTTGATTTTGGATAGAACTAAAACTAAATTTGGGACATAATACGAGCCTAGTCCCTGTGAACCAAAAACCAACAAAAACATCCACCACCCACAATACAAAATACAAAACCAACTTCAAAGAAAGAAAATAAGAATAATGATAACCACAAAGAAATAGACATGAAAATTATTGAACCAAATATATGCTAGAAAATCAAAGAAACAAAATAATTCAAACTTAATAATAATGAACATTGATATTCTAAAAAATCACCAACCCACCAAGATAAGTAAAACTGAGATTGAATAGTAAGATCCCTCTTTTTTCTATGATAAATAAGTGCCTCCATGGTTTAGTGAGTGCCCCCATCAATGAATATCATAGCTTCTTGATGTAATCTTTATGAATCTAACTTTTTTCATCTTTTGATTTTATTTCCATGGTTAGGTTTAGTCAAAATGGATTATGATAGCTTGATGATGAGTATCTCCCTAGATAGTTTGTCTTATGTATTTTTTTTAAGTCTTGGGATTATTGTGATTATTCCTCTACCTTATTATTTGTTACTATTTCTAGTATCGAAACATTTATGATATTAGATTAACCTAAATCACAATGTTTTGATATTGGTTGGTGTGGGGCCCCTTTGACCCTTGGGTCTAAGTTATCACCACTATACCCCTTTTTTCAACTTTTATATCCTATCTCTATTTCATCTTACACATAAATACATCCTTAATTTTAATTTAATAAGTTTGTATATATAAAGACACCCTGAGCCATGAAATAAGAAGTATTAGATATGAATCGATCGATCTTGTAAATATAAGGAAGACATTCAAATTACATATATTGTTTTCCTTTTACTACACTGAAGATTTATTGATGCATGAAGGTACCTATAGAAGAACTAGGGAAAAATCATAAAGAATTGACCTAGTTGCATTTGCATCTCACATTATAGGAATAAGCATTGGGAATTTTGAAATACAATGATTTGATTATTAACATGCATGAGTGTTGATTTATAACCTATCACAAAGTATGATATTAACTAAAGAAAACTCTTAAAAACAAAATCCAAAATTTTATGTCCTTTATAGATATATTTGATATAGATTAAGGCTTGTTCAAAGGATAATACATTTTGTCAATTCCACACAAAAATTCATTGATCTGGAGAGGTTTTTGTCAAATAGGTACAAACAAATTGATTCAAAAAGTTTCAAATTGATTTGATAAACACAACCACTATTGGAAGAAGATTACAAATTTTGGGACATATTGTCACTATCGAAATAGTTCAACACTAGTTTGTCACTATCAAGACAATTTGATTTTGGTAACTTCATTAGATCATTGTCATATTTCATGATTCTCGTTAAAATTGTATCTAGATCATATTCTCATTATTTTTAGCCTCGATCAGAGTTTGATTGAGATATAAATTAGGAATGTCCCCATAAAACCTTTTATCAATTATCAGTCACTTTAGGTACTTTCATTTTATACACACTCAGAATTAGGGTAGATCTTTATTTATAATATTTTACTATATTTACCTAAAATATTTCCTTTATACATGTTTTGATGGATGAATTTAATTTACTTAGTGTAATATCCATTTTGCACCTTTTCATAAAAAAATAAGAGGCCAATGACATAAGCTATATACTCCTACATTACATGAATGTAATCCATAACAATTGATAGATACTCCCAAGTAACATCAATTTAATCTAATAAAATATATTGCCCACAAGATATTTCATTCTTTAACATAAAAATTAGCATAAATAACTAATTATGGATTATTTGTGTAATACTCACAAATAAAATTTTACTTACCACAAATGCTCCAAATAATATGATCCCAAGTCCAAGTCCAATAGTAAAGAGATGTATACCTTTCCAATGAATCACTGCCATAAAAACAATAGTAAAATCTAAAACATTCATTTTATACACCAAAAAATAATTTAACAATGATACTATATATGCTTCAAAGTGTTGAACTGATGATTTTTCAAGATTTTATTTTATCAAATCATTTAAAAAAAAATTAGTTGGCCAAAAATTACTATTTTACTTGGGTGGATACACCTAATTATTTAGGAAATGAGAATAATATTCAAATAGTAGATCTCAATGGGCATGGAGTTATTTTCTATGTATTATACACATAAGTAATTAACATAACATATATATTTATCAATTATAATTAGGCAATAAATGTTTAAAATCATTTGTGAACCATTATGCAAGGGAATTATTAAATTAAATTTATTTTTAAACCTCTCTCCTCTCTTTTTCTAAAAAAATATAGTACCATAATACAAAGTTTATCATCAAATAATTATCCTAACATATATTTATCACTTATGTAATAGATGTTTAAAATCACTTGTGGACCACTATGAAAGGGAATTATTATTGAATTTTTTTTACAACATATCTCCTCTCTTTGTTTAACAAAACATGGTACCCTAATAAAAAGTTTATCATAAACATTATGAGGAGGCCAACATGTTGGAATTAATTATTCGGCTTTGCATAGATCAAATAAAAACTCACACTTTCCTATACAACAAAATTTGAACACAATCTAATGGCATGTGCATATAGGCTCATTTGAATCTCAAATCCCACCTCGCACATAAAATAATAAGTTTACCCTACTACCTTATGAAATAAGGTATCACACTACTACATGTTATGTAATTAGTGCCACCAATTGGGTCAATTCCATGTCATTATGTGAATTATATTTTCTTTGCTTGAACCAAAATTTGACCCAAAATTGGCACAAATTATTCCATGTTTATGTCACCTTCATTTGCCAAAATATATATCAAACACTTACTTATCCCTTTATAAATGTCATTTTCGGTGTGAATGCATTATTTTCATTCTTGGAGAGGAGAAAAAGATAAATATTGAGAAGGAAAAAGACTAGTAGCATGTCATTTTTGGTGGAAAATAACATAGGTTTATTTTTTTTCTTTTCTTTTCTAGTTAAATATTAACAAATGACTATTTTAGTCTTATAATACATTTGTATTTTTACCATCTATGATTAAGTGAAAATAAGGGTAAATAAAATAAATTTTAGAAGTACATAAGTAATGAAAGGCATAGTAATCTTGGGTAAATTAGATTTATGTTTTGAAAATAAGTGTAAAATTGTATACAACTAGGTATAATTAGAGTCAATTGAATAGATTAGAGGTACAATTGGAAAACTAATTATTTAAATATCACATTTTTTCTCCCAAAATCTATGTCAGGTGCTTATTTAGTTGAAATATGTATCTTATCAGCTTTTATCTTTTATGCAAGCATTACCGTTTCTTTATAGGGTGTGATCTTTTATCATTTAGTAGAACACTTTCTCTACTCAAGTAATTTTCATGTACTTGTTTGTAGTTCACATTTTCCATATGACTCCCTAAAATTTAATCACATCCCATGCTACTATACAAGCATAGCCTTGCACAGTCCTATGCAAGTGTAGCTTGCACACTCTTACACAAGTATCTCATTATGTGTTTACATATTTATTGTTAGGTAACATTACAATAAATACACTTAAGCAAGTAATGTGTAACTCCTTATCATTTTATTTGTTATAACCACCTCTCCTCCTTCTACCTTACTAAGTTGGTTTCCCCTTTTCTTGCCCTTTATATTAGTTGTGCATCCCCCAAACTTATATAGTCTTGTGTAATGCATAGAATATTCTTCATTAGTTAAAAATAGGTAGTAGCTTCCTCTCGACAATTTTCTCCTTCCATGTGCCAATATATCCCTAAATCAATTATGTGTTACGTCCTCATGGCACTTCTTCCTATACCTACACACTATGATATCAAAAAACAAAGGCATAAGCCTTAACAAAAGATTATATATTTGAGGCACATTAATGTCTTCCATCCCAATTGTGTTGTGACCTCATTGGTTGTTTATCCCCATGTATTGCTAACTACATTCCCCACATGACTAGCCATAATACCTATGTACCTACATAATTTAGCTTCACCCCTAAAACTCTTTGGTTTTTCTTCTTAGTTCTACACCTATTATTCATAATCAACATACCATTTATCTTCTTATATAGATCATTCCTCTTAGTAACTTGGCCATTCTAATATCACTTACCCAAAGGGAGGTACCAACTTGACATGCATCTCATGTTGTTACCATCTTGTCTAATTGTATTATGTCCCACTAGGATAAAATCACTAACTCCTATGCAAGGGTGAAACTCCAAGAGAAAACAATATGCATTATTGATTGGACAGTGAAAATAAATTCCATTTGTAAATAAACCAAATCCATTCTACACACAACCAATACGAAAACATTTTTCGTAGAGCACTACCTAGATTAACTTTTTAATATCTCTTTATCTCTTAGCTTCATATCTATTTGAGAACTAACTAGGCCAAATAAAATAATAATTCTCTTTGTTTCCTAGATGGTGGACTAAAATGTTGGCCTTGTTTTACAGCCACCATCCTCTCCTTGTCTAACATAGGATTTTACCTTTCCATGTATTTTATCACCAACGCCATACGGATGGCCAAAAAAGGTGAAAATTATTATTTGTTTCTATGTAGATCACGTAGAACATCCCACTCAAATACACATTGAAAATTGACATAACCTACTAGCATGTACGTAGAGGTTCATTTGAATCTCACTTATTCCTTACACATATAAACCCAACTTGATCTTTCTACCATATGAACCAAGACAACAAAAAATTATTTGGTCTATGCTTTTCCTTCATCTATAGATACATGCACCATTCTAATCCTAACATAACTAGATAAGTACTTTTACAACAACAAAAACATCCTAACATAAAATAGTCATGCATGCAATATAGTATACACACAATGTGATTAAAACATAAGTAACTAGACCTACCTTACTAGGAAACATGCTAAATGAAAAAATTTGCAACAATCCAATAGCCATCTAAACCTAGTCTACTTTAGTTTCCCAAGGTTATGAACAAACAACTACCAACACAACATAAAAAAATAGAGACACATCTTTATTCAATACATCTTACATACATATTCCAATAACAAATCCTCCATTGTATGCATGAATTATAGACAAGGAGGATTCTATTGGAGGATTCTATTGATAATGATTAAGGTTACTATGATTTTTAATTTTAAATCTCATTTGTTATGAATTCAAGTTAAAATTATTTAATGCATACACTTTCTATATGTTAGAAATAAGATAATTTGAAGTCATAAACATGTTTATAATTTTAAGAAAACTTACATGCTAAAGCAACATAAGTTGTAATATATAGAAAGCATTGTGCATGGGAAGAAGGCATTCCTGCATCTACTCTCAAACCAAAAGCTGAAGTGGGACGTGGCTGGTTAATCAACTTCTTCAAATATCTTGAAGTCCATGCTACCATAATAATACCCATTACCAACCATGTTCCTTGCTCGCGATGCCTCCAATTTAGTGTACACATTGTAATTGTTAAGGGAAACAACCTCAACTGCAATCCATAAGATTATGAGCCAAAAACAATAGGAGAAAAAAGAATACAAAAAAACATGTCAAAAATAATACAAAAGTTTTTTAATATAAAAATAAATATATGCATATTCCCATATATATATATATATATATATATATATATATATATATATATATATATATAGAGAGAGAGAGAGAGAGAGAGAGAGAGAGAGAGAGAGAGAGCACATCTAGAACAAATGTATTACAAATGTCTACTTAGGTCCAAAAAATTTGAAAAAAAATTAATAATTCTTAAACCTAATAAGTATAATAGAAATTTACATCAAACTAAAAACATGTGCAAATTTTATATTAAAGTTCTCAATGATGTAAATAAAATTTAAATGTTTGATAAAAAAATATTTTATATTACAATTTTTAGAAATTTAAATATTTGTAAAAACATTCTAAATATTAAAAAATAAAAATTATATTATATTAAAAAATAATTTTCAAATATATATATATATATATATATATATATATATATATATATATATATATATATATATGCATTCTAACAATTTATAAATATTTACAGATTAGAAAATAACACATCATATACTTTTTAAATACAAAACGTGATTAAAAAATAAAACATAAACCCAAATCAAAATAATATCCATACAAAATTCATTTGTAAAATCCACTCCCTTAATAAAATAAAAAATCAACTGATCCATGTGAGTCAATCGTTGATATAATTATTGATCTGCTCTCTTACTAAAATAAAAAATCAAATGGTCTATTCGAATCAACTTTAATATGGTTATTGATTTTTTCAAGTAAAAAAGAACTTCTAAAATTTTAATAAAAATGTTGTTTAAAACATTTTATTTGGGCAAAACTATTTAAACACTTTTAAAAAATATATATTTTGATTTGGAACAAACTTTTTTTATATGCCATTATAATCCAAAAATTTTGTTTTAGCCTAGTGGTCTGTGGAGTAGGCATCTTTGAATTTGGAGTTTTGAATTTAAAACTTTGAAATTATATATAAATACCATTTAGCACAAATATTATCTTAAAATTCTCAAGAGAGCACTGCAAAGTTATAACTCTTTCATGGTCATAACAATTATTTTTATAATTATTTTTAATTGATTTTTTTGGTCACAAGATCATAAATATAATTATAATTATTATATATAATTAGTTGTTAGGTTGCTATTTACAATCTCTCTTCAGAACGGTTGACAAAAAGAAAACAGAAACAGAACTTGTAAACCTAAGTGCAATTTTTTCCACACTTTATGTAAAAAGATGCAGTGAAAGTGAGAAGGAAAACTGATAAACAAAATTTATAAACCTAAATGCATATTTTTCCACACACTTTATGTAAAAAGATGCAGTGAAAGTGAGAAGGAAACTTAACTGGTAGATTGAGTAACCAAATAATTCTTGCACTTAAAAGCAATTTCTGCACGAGATGCCCCAGATTGCACTGCCATATTTGGATCTTCTTCTTCTTATTCCTTAGTGCTACTTCTGCTAACTTCTACGGGGAAAACTAGACGATTGTGGGAGATCACTGGTGTAGAAGGGGTATATTTTCCGCCAAATATAGATACACTCAGAGAATACTTGATGTTGAATTTTAACAAATGAATAATGCTGTTCAAGTGAAGTGAAATGAATAATACCAAGAAAACAGAGAAACAACGGTTAGATTTTTACGCCTTATGGGCCATGTTTTTCATTGAAAAGCTGGTCCCGGACACAACATGTCATCCTGTACGAAATTAATACTGGACGTTTGATGTTTGATGTGAAACAATAACGCATTTTGACGTTTGATGTGATGTATGGGAGTTTTTTTCCAAACATGATTTCCCATACAATCTTCTATTCCAAATGAGAAAACGTGAAATATATACTGGACAAATAGAGTCATCGCTCTTCCAAATTATATTTATTTCATCTTTGGGAAATCATATTTGAAAAAAACTCACATGGCATATATAAGAGGATGATTGAATGCGGAAACAAACTGACAGCTTTGAATATTTCAAACAACCGTGTCGTGTACTACAAATACTCTAATAATTTTACGACAGATGGGAGTTCGCATCTGTACTCACTTTTACTTTGACACTATCACATTCAAATTTAACATTTACATTCCAAAATGAGGGAAAAAATGAAGCGTCGGAGAGAATTCAAAAGTGTAGATTAATGTCAAAGTATTTGTAGTGGAAAGGTGTAAATGTGATTATATAGATAACATAAGAGTTGTGATACGATTTTAATATTTTTTTGGTTAAAAAATTATTTAAAATTGTTTAGAAAAGGTATTTTTATTTTGAAAATTTGGTAAAATGTAAATAAATTGGTTATAAAATATATTTTATTTAAATTATTGTCTTAATCCATCCATCCATTTTAAGGATTTACTCATGCACTAAAACAAATAATAAATCAAAAAGATTATTTATAAATTTGATATTGTTTTGATTTAAAACCAAGGACACAATTTAATATTGTTCTTAAATTCAATATTATATTTTATTAAGTGGATTTGTGTTATCCATTTATTCCCCTTTGTTCGTTTAACATAAAAATATTTTATAAAATATACGTTGTTAGAATATTATAAGTGTTATCGGTGTAGGTTGTTTTAGAAATTCGTAATCCTTTATCAACCATGAAGATGGAGAAGGAGCGACGACTATATTTATCTACGTATGTATTTCATGTTTTCTCATTTGGAGTAGAAGAATGAATGGGTAGGGCACCAAAAAAACGTAATGCTCAAAGTTAATATAATTTTAATCCTTTTCGTTTCTTATTTCATATTCTTAATTTGTGCAAATTATTTCTTTCGTGGATATTTAATGAACTACATCACTATTAACTTTCTAAAATAACGATAATACTATTGTGTGGAAGTTGAAACATCAAATTTTTGGACCAAAAATATTGTAATAAAGTCACAAGTACTAAAGCCATTATACTATCTTTTATATTATTTATTTGAAAAATAAATACTAAAATCACATTATAACATCTACAATTCTATTACTGAAATATTTATCATACCTTAGATCTTTTATCAATATACTACTATCTCATAAATAATATTAAAAAAAATATATATATATTTTAATAAATAAAATATAATTTAAATAAAAAATTAATACTTACTATATTAATAGGAAATAATATTAATATGTGTAAGAATAAACTCTCCTAAACTCTCTTATGAGAGTGTCTTAAAGGAGAAGTTGAGAAAACAAAGGAAGCGTTAAGAGATATGTAGGGGTTAAGAGAGATGTAAGATTTAGATTGGAATAGACTCCATCTATCAAAGGAGATCACTCTCTTATATAATGTGTCTTCTCTCGATGAATAAGATATCCCCGGACTAGTATCAGAGCTATATTCACTATTGGCTAATGGCCATGAAAGACCTGCTAGCAATTTAGCCATGACTCAGCATGTGAGTAGGCTACCCAGTCAAATCGAGACGACTTCCCAATTCCGCCCACCGTATACTCAATATTTATGAACCTGACATAATCTTTCATTTATTGTTTATTGGCTTTGCTTGGCTCGCAGTTCAGACCAAGATCTCAACAACGACACATGCTCCCACGACATTGAAACGCATTGTTGAAACAGTCGTAGCTTGGGTCGTCGTTGCACAAAGACTTTTGGCTTTGTTGACATTAAGACTGCGTACACATATTCATGTCTATCAATGAAATCTCTCTTCAATAGTAAAATCATTCATGAGTTTATATGCGCCTCTTAGAGTTAATGGCCAATTCATTAATTTAGTTTAGAATGGTAGTAATGTGATGTTTGTCATTTATAAAAATAAAAAATTAATCGTTATTTATTTATTGTTTTATAAGTCAAGGACTTTTATAGCAGATTGGTATTTTCAGTAGTAGTGTTTTAAAAGTTTGTATTTTTAATATTATCTTTTGTCAATGTATATATATATATATATATATATAACTTATTTTGTTAGGATAGTTTTTTTATAATTTAATATTCAAGTGGATTCTGGTATTTAATTAAAAAAAATTGTTATTAAGGTCATAATTTTCAAATATTTTATAAGTAAATGTATTATTGTTTGTACGCGATGTCTAGATTGTGAGGGGTTATAATGGATAAGTTGAGTTACATTGAAAATTTTGAAGGTAAAGATTTCCATACCTGACAAATTTGGATTCAATTATTGTTAATTAACAAAGATTCATGGGACATTACTGATGGAAAAATACTAAAACCAGTAGATGCAGATGAAGACACCAAATGGAAAAGCAAAGATCGAAAAGTAACAACAATTATTAGCTTAGGGTTATTTGATGCTTACTTGCATCCTATTCACTTATTAAAAAATTCAAATGTCATTTGGACTACTTTGAAGAAGCTCTTTAGATCTCCAATAGGAAGCACAATAGTGACCCTCAAACAAAAGTTGTTTGGACTAAAGATGGAGGATGGCGACAACATGGTGTAGCACATAAGTAAATTTCACTGCACTATAAACCAAATAGAAGGAATAAAAATATATGTGCCTAATGACAATGCAAAAGCTATATTACTGAATAATATGCCAACTAGTTATTACAACATGGTTTTTACACTAAGCACAATAAATATTAGCCTAGAAGATCTTATTTCATCATTGATAGATGAAGAAAATAAGAATATTTGTTTAGAAAAAAGTGTATTGTATGGTAAAAATATAGAAGATAAATCATATGTTTAAACAATATCTAATTATTCTTTCAAGAAAGGATCAACTTCTAAGGAATCAAAGAAATGATTTTATTACTACTATTGTAAACAGCCTAGCCATATGGTTGTAAACTGCAACTTGAGAGTAGAGGACCTGCTTGATGGGAAACTACAAGAGAATGCCATCGTTGTTGATGAATAAAATGATAAGGAAAAATCAATTAATGATGACATTGGTTATAATTCTAAAGACTTTCTATACTAAGCATTATCTCATTGGAGGATGGAGGCAACAGAGGAAGGAGGACAAAATAACATCCTCTCAAAAGATGTTAACTATGGGGCCACTTTTGCTATAGTGGCATGTGTTTATTTTTTAATTCTTGTTTGTGTGAAAATAAGTGTGATAGATCCTATTATTCTCAAATGTTGTACTTCATGGAAATAAAAGTGTTTAGGATATTCAGGAATGGAGGGTTCTTGTTTGTAGTTCCCAGACTGAACACAGTTGGTGATAAGTTCATGATAGTGAATGGTTGATGAGACGTAGCATATTGATTATTCCTATTCTACCTTTGTGTAGTCCTGTAAAACACAAAATTACTATGTAAATAATAGGGGTTAATGTTAATAAATTAGTACCTACATTGTGTTAATAGGAAATAATATTAATATGTGTGTGAATAACTCTCGTAGCATATCTATTATGAGAAAGTCTTAAGGGATAAGTTGAGATAATAAAAGAGGTGTTGTGAGATATGTGGGATTTATATTGGAGTTGACTCCCTCTATCAATGAGATCATTCTCCTCTATAATGTATCTTCTCTTGATGAATAAGATATCCCCAATGAATTGAAATGAATATTATAATTAGTAAAATGTGAAGCTATATTGTGTGTCTAATTGTGCAAATTCAAGAAATTGATATAATGTCTAATATTAATGGTGTTAAAAAGAATTATGATATATCTATTTTAGAGATTATTTATATTGTTATGAGAGGTATAACCTAACTATATTGATAGATAAGGGGAGAGATATGCAATTGTAATATTGTTGTTGAGTGAATATGTAATAAAATGTTCAACCTTAAATTTGATATCCTTTTGACTTTTATAAGATAGTTTTTCTTCATACCTAGAAAAGGTGATAAAAAAATTGAAATATAGATAGTTATCAAGTATTAAAAACATTTATGGAATATATTTTATGTTGACTATTTCTATTGTTATGTGGAGAGGTGTAAATTATATTGATATATAAGGAGGTGGGAGAAGCCACTATAGTCTTGTTGTTGAGTGAGTATGTTGAAAAAATAGTTGACCTTAAATTTGACATTACGTTGATTGTTGTAGGATAGTTTTTCTTTTTTTTTGGAGAAGGTGATCAAAAAATTGTAATATGTTGGACACACATTAGAATTTAGAGGTCTTTTTAAAAATATTTTCTAGTCTTAATGCATTGGTAGAGCTAGACTGAAGCCATATATGATCAATCAATAAGAAATTTGTAAATATAGTGATAAATTTGTTAATAAACATGAAACCCTTCAATAGATGAAAGTATATAACAAATCCAAGATAGACACCTCAAGAACGATACATCTAGTCACTTTTTAGAAAAATAAATTTAATATATATGTATGTAGACACCCAATTTTGTTAATGCATATGTTGGAACATCAACTTTGACACATTTTGAGATACTTGGAAATTGGGTAGGAATTTGAATCTTGTGCACACTTCCCTCTATCCATCTACCCTTTATTTTCTTGGCCAACCCTATTTTCCAAATATATAGGTATTTAGGATCAACCTAGTCTATACAAAAATATTCCATAATCCTAATCAGAACTTCTCCATATCTCATAACACTGATTTTACCTCCTAGGGCAATATTGGTAACTATTGGATTGTCATGGTTACCAATAGTGTTTGACTATGTCAACACTATCAAATAACACTAAAAAAATAATTTTCAAATTGAAAAGTCTTCACCAAATTGACCTAAACATGTTTCATGGGTCAGTCATAGTGGGAAATGATAAAGAGTTAGTTATATATACAAGTCAATCCTAAGGTTATCACTCATTTGATCATAACTTGATAAATCCTGGAGCACTCTTTTGAGATATTATTAAAAATGCATATAAATATGAAAACCCCTCAAAATAAAATCCCTAAATCAAATTTTGAATACACATGAAATTAAAATTTAGATGGTGCCAGGTATCAAAATCCAAACTTTGCATTACATTCTAGATTGATCATGATTATGCACAAACACGTAAGTGGGAGAACTATGAGAGGTTTGAGTCCTTTTTGAATTATTTGAAAATAGATTATGCTCAACCATTAAGAGGTTATTGGGGTTGTCCAACCTGAAATATTAACTTTTTTTAAGGGTCATCTTTTAGTCAAAAACACAAGTAGGGTTTGACATAACGAGAATAAAAATATAGATCAACACAAAGGACTGAATTTGAGCACACATATAGGAAAAATCTATAGGCACAAGATTTGGGGTCTAACGAGACACATGCCTACACAAAATATATGAAAATCATAAACAGAGTCAAGATAGTAATAGCTATTTTAATTATCATAGTTTAAACAATAGCATACCCAAGTTTGAGTGAAATTTTCCAATCTAAGTAGTGACATAACATACACATATCATTTTCAGAACTGGTGATGTCTGTTGGGAGTGACAGAATATTGAAAAACCCAAGTGTATCTCTCCCCTCCTACTTTTTTAATTTAAAATATTATGAATTTAATATCTATCTATTTTTTAAATTAGATTTGTATGTTATTTCTACATATTATATAATTTGAATCTGCCTAGTTTTACACTATTTTAGGATACATAATCCAAAATAAGTAAAACATTTTGGTAAGCCCGATCATTGATTTGAAGATAAATAAATATTCTACATTAGGCTTCGATTTACTCTTGGCATCTTTAGGTTTTCATTATTTGGCCATTATAATCATGGGTCAAATTTTTTTATATCTACTATTTGTAGCCATGGTGTGTACAATTGTGTATTTTCTTTATCTATTGTATCATGCATTCATATTTAATACAAGGACATGTCACGAATAAAAGTATACTAAAACTAAAGATGATATTACACATGATGAAATGTAATCTCTCTTTAGTAACACAACTTTTTTTAAATGTTGAATCTAATTTTTTTTAGTTACTACTCAAAGAGAAAAGGTATTTGTGGCTCTTTTCATTCCTCCTTCGAGACTTCATGGTAGTGATATCCAACATCTCTCCTAATGGGAATGGCTATGGAGGTCCATGCTATCAAAACATGAAGAGATAGGTTATATTATCATGTCGGCCAAAGTGTAGATAATGAAAATATCCCTTCTAATCTTTTTCCCTCGCCTAAGTTACTAACTAATGCAATTAGAGATTATGATGTCATAGATAAAATTAAGAATATTCCTTACCAAAATCTCCATAATAGAGTTTTTTAAAACATCCGTTATCTATAAAGACATTCTTTATGTTACACTACGTAATGCATCCTTACCCAACAATGCAGGACTAACTTATTTTTCATTCATTATTAATATATTAAAAAATAGTGAAAACAAAATTTATTTTGGGAAATAATATTTAACTACTTCACATAATATAAATCCGAATCTCCTACTTTTTTTTTTTTTAATCTAAATACGAATTTTAAATAAAAATTTAAGTGTTTTTTTTATAAATAATATATTAAAGTTGAGCATTTTCAAGATTTGGTTTCTTCAAATACTTAGTATCAATATCCATACTAATCACAAATCAAATAAACTTAGATGTTTTGATAATATATCTCACCAAATGTGACGAATAATCACATTGGATGTAACAGTGGAGAATAAAACATTAACAACTATATTTCAAATGATGCCCAAACATTAATCGTCTTTTCAATTGCATATGTTTTTGTATTAATAGAATTTAATATATATAATTAATAATTATTATTTTTTAACATATAAATTTTTGATATTGAAAATGAAAATGATTATATAGTGTTGTAGTATCAACATCCATACTAATCACAAATCAAATAAACTTAAAAGTTTTGATAATATATCTCACCAAATGTGATGAATAATCACATTGGATGTAACATTGGAGAATAAAATATTAACAACTATATTTCAAATGATACCCAAACATTAATCGGCTTTTCAATTGCATATGTTTTTGTATTAATAGAATTTAATATATAAAATTATTAATTATTATTTTTTAACATATAAATTTTTTATATTGAAAATGAAAATGATTATATAGTGTTGTAGCTGCTCTACCTTTTTAATGGGAGGCATATTGTAATGTGGTGATGGAACATTTTTTGGGGGTGCATTTCACATTATTAATTGTATTCAATTCTTTAGTAATATAGAAAAATATAATAATTTGGTCATCTTTTAATTATTGATTTTGAATTTTTTATTTATAAATTTGATTTATGAATTTGTATTCAGTTTTTTCTTTATATTTCAAATTTCTTATCTTTTTAATTATTTTTAGATGTTTTCTTTGTTTTATAACATTCTTTTGAATTTCATATTTATAAATTTGATTTATGAATTTGTATTCAGTTAGTTCTCTTGATTACGTTTATTCCCAGAATTTTTATTTTTCTAATTTTTCTTGGATGATTTTTTTGTTTCATAAAATTCTTTTAAATTCTCTATCAGTAAATTCACATATAAATTTGCATTCAGTCGATTCTCTTCATTATATTTTGGGACCCAAATTTCAAATCCTTGTAACTATTCGTAGATGATAATTTTTATTTCGTAACATTCTTTCGAAATCCCTATCTATATGGTAAGCAAATCATTGACCCCTAAAAAAAGGAAGGGGGGAGCGAGGGGGCGGTTTAGGACATTTTTCAAAAGTAATTGGTATGGTTTAAATATGGTAGCCAAATCAGTGATCCCCTCAAACAATCAGAGGACTGCTATTCTCTCTTCAGCATCATTGACAAAAAGAAAACAGAAACAGAACTTGTAAACCTATGTGCAATTTTTTACACACTTCATGTAAAAAGATGCAGAGAAAGTGAGAAGGAAAACTGGTAAACAGAACTTATAAACTTAAGTGCATTTTTTTTCCGAACACTTTATGTAAAAAGATGCAGAGAGAGAGAGAAGGAAACTTAACTAGTAGATTGAAAGACTGAATAATTCTTGCATTTAAGGTAATTTTTGCACGACATGCCGAAGATTGCACTGCCATATTTGGATTTTCTTCTTTTTCTGTGCTACTTCTGCTAACTTCTACGGGGAATAAATGAAGTGAGAAATTGAGCATATTATCGGGGGTACTTCAAGAGTATGGTTACCCGTTCATTGAAAAAGAAATTAAGATGATCAGTGTGCGAACAAAATGAATAAATGGGTAAGACATCAATGTGCAGTGCCATGGGTTGACCATCTCACAAAGTGATGTGAATAAATGGGTAACGTGAAGTGAAGTGAAGGAAATGAAATGAATACTGGAAGTTCGACGTGAAACAACAGCTCATGTTTGGAGGTTTTAAACGTGAAACAACAGCTCATGTTTGGAGGTGTTAAACGTGAAACAACAGCTCATGTTTGGAGGTTTTATGTGAAGTGAAGTGAACGAAATGAAAATCTTTTGTGACCGACAGCCAAGATATTTCCCAATGGAAAGGAAAGTATAATCACATGGCATATATATTTCAGCCAACCGTGTCGTGTCTTACAATCACATGGCATATATATTAGCAGAGGCAAAATACTTAGTTTCGAATATTTCAAACCACCGTGTTATGTCTTACGAATACTTTGACAATTTTGAGAGTAAGTTTGAATGCATTTTACGGCGATGGGAGTTCGCACGCATCTACACCCACTCTCACTTTGACCCGATCATGATCAAATTTAACATGTGAATGTTAGTGTCAAAATATATGCAACTATGTTCTATTAGCCGGGATGTGGTTAGGTTGCATATCTAAATTGTTTTTTTATAAGCTATCTATCTATTCACGGGACTCGTCCATACATTAAAGTAAACAAAGGTGTTATGGGCAAAGTTCCAATGAGGTAGACATAATTTTTATAATGTCATATTTTTTACTTTAAAATGATGGAGAAAAAAAATGATAGTATATCGTAATTCATATGAGGTTTACATTTAATATATCACTGATTAAGACTCAATAAAAATATTTTAAATAATTACTCTCAACATTAATATAAAAATTTGATGAAATCTTTAAAATATATGATGACAATACAATGTATAAGACTTTTTGTAATTCAAAGCATTAACATTATAATAATAACACAAACAATACCAGCAAAATATGAATCGACAATAATAATAAGTATAATAATAATACTGATATAAAATACTAAAATAATAAAAAAATAACATAAACTTAAATAAGAGTAATGAATAAACCTAAACAAAATATGGTTTGGCAAGCAACGAGTTATCGAGTCATCATCAATCTTAACATGTAAACCACACCCCTTATGTGGGCATGATGCCTACATACTAATACATTGAAAAGGGATCAAGTCATATGTATTTCTCCCACCTAATGTGTTTGTGTGCAATAGTGTGATGCAGATGCAAAAATGCTAATTTGATAGTGTTTGAGGTGGCTAGAGATTGGTTTGAGGTTTTGAGTATGTTTACAACTATATTAGGTGACTGTATGCATAGAATAGAGAAGTTTGCCTTAGTTCTTTGTTTTTATTATTGGTTGATTCATAAGTTTTGTCACATCTCTTTTTAAATGAGCTTTGAGTTTGATTTTATAGGGAATAATTGGTCATGGATCGGATGTATTCACACTAAGCCCATTTAATTAAGCATAAGGACTAGATGAAAACAATTGTTGGGGCTCAAAGTGCAAAAGTATAGGAACACCAAAAATGGGACATTGTAGGGTCCGATGCTATAGTCGAATTATGGTGCTCCTATCCTACAAGCTCGAAACCTAGAGGAATAGGATTGGCATGGAGAATGCAGCCTGGCTGAGGTGGAATGACTGTTCACGTTTTGGATGACTAGCAATGAGCAAAAAGATGTCTAGAAGGGTCACAAGAACATACAAAAATAACCTATGGATAGGGTGTCATAAGCCACACTCAAACTACCAATTTTAATATTTTATATGATTACATTTGCTCCCCATTTATTCTAATGATGCAAAAAATAAAAATATTAGGATAAAGGAAAAGTAAAAAGCGTACTTGAACTAACCTCCCAAGGGTTAAGCCCATGAAGATGTCTGATGCTGAGTGTGCATAGAAAGAGCACAACGTGAAGCATAAATCTAAAAGAGAAAATAAGGATTAGATCAATTCTTACTAGACATGCTATGTCTAAAATAAAAACATAAAAAGGTTGGGCAAAATATAAAGGAAGAGAAAAAAATGGATACACCTTATCAAGTGCGCAAAGCAATACAAAACTTATTGTGATGTTGAGTGATGCTGAGTGATGTTGGGTATGTGTTGTACCAAAATTAATATCATGAATGGAGATGAGTGCTCAATTCCTCTTGGGTGGTTTAAGAATATAAAGGTTGGCCCTTTGGTTCCATCGTCGCTCACTATGTAGTGAAGCTTTGTGATCATGCATGTGTTAATTGATGTTTAGACCACATGTCCAATCCCTTTAAGTAAGTGGCTAAATAATACATAGGCTAGCTAGTCCTTTGGCTCCATCATTTCCCACGAAGTGAAGTTATGAACTAATATTGGTATGAATGTGTATCGTATGAGATGGCTCATGAATCCTATGAATGCTCCATAATTTGATAATGTGGCACGGATAGTCAAATGTGTACTAAGAACTAGGCCAATCTTGGCCACTCTGAAAGGTGGATATTAGGTTTGTATGAAAGCCACTCTAAAACTGAGAACTAGGCTTATATGAAAGCCACTCTGAAATGATGCCAACCACTTGTAGATGGAATAAGGAACACAACTAATAAGAATACTTGGGTGATACAATGAATTGGGAAGAAAAGAAGGCAAATGTGTCGTGCACATTGCCTCCAATCACTGGTCTTTGTAACATGGATTCTGATCTGGAAGTTGTACTAACTACCTAATCTAAAATTAGAAGTGACAGCCATCATGCCACACATGATGCCCCCTATATCTAGATACTCTAAGTAAAATCATACTAAAACTATCCAATATGAATAGAACTGTAGCTAAGAAAACTATAATTGACCTTATATTTCTATCTATTTTTGAAAAGTATAGGTTTTTAACTATTTGGATAGGAGCTCCAAAAAGTGGACACTTTGATGTTTGACACTATTGTCCAATTCAGGTGCTCTTATCCTTTACTATTTTTTATGATTGTTTTGTATTCATCACTATTTTTTGGTTTTTTATGCATGTTTTTAACTTTGATTATTGTTTTAAGTGTTCTAAAAACTAATTTTTGATAGATAGAAGGCTCTGATCTCTATGACAAAAATCCTATTTGTTACCCCCTCTTTTGAGGGTAGGGATGAAGACCCTGCAATGACAGTCCTCAGAGGAAAGAGTCTTAAAAGTGTGTTAAGCTATGAAATACATGATATAATAATGATAATCTAAAAGATGTCTCAAGATATAACATAGTTTATATTGGAGATTATTAGATCAACAGGGGTATGCCTAGATAGATGTAATAATGTAATAGAATGTGTATGTGTAGTATACTAAATTAAAATTGGAAATATAATTAGTTTTTAAGGAGGGATGGAGCATGATGTCCATCATGGCATCCAATAAGGCAATATAATGCATGATGTGGATCATGGCATTGCAAGAAACTAAGAAGCAGACAAGAACACAAGGTAAGAAGCAAAATGTATACAAAAGAGGCCAAGGGGCCAATCAAAAAAGTGACAAGGGCATAGTCACTCAAATTGGAAAAGAAATCATACAAGGCATATTGAAATGTCCACATATACATACAATGGAAAACAAGCAAGATAGGCATGAGGGCCACAAACACATACAAGAATACAAGCAAAAGACATTGGAAAATGTCCTAAGGCACACATAAGTATTAAAATATAAACTAAGAAATGCAATCATATCTAGCTACTCAAAGCAAAAAGGAAAGGCATGTAAATGATGTAAATACTATCACATCTAACTGATCAAAGAAAGAAGTAAAAGTATGCAAAATATGTAGTACAAGACTAGGTAGATTCTAAGAAATACACAAGTGTTACATACTAGTGAGTGTTGATAGAATAATATGTGTAAGCTAGTAAGTAATGTACATCAACATGATAACTAGAGTGTGAAGTGTAGGAATGACAAAACCTAGATGGTGTAGTTATGTAGAAGATGCCCCTAGTGGGTAGATATGTTGATGTATGTCTCAAATGTAAAATTAGGATGCCTCCTCAATGGGTAGAGTGAAGCAATCAAGGATCTGGGTGTGATTTCATACACTCAAAAAATATCAAGTGAAGCATGATAATGTAGATATATCAACAAATAATAGCATACAACAATAAAATGTATGTCTAGCATGGTAGTAGAAATGTAAAGCTTGGATGGTGCATATAGTTGAAAAGTTTTTTGGTGTTTTGAGTTATTTGAATATTTTTGTATTTTGACATGTTATATTATTATTGGTATTTTTAAATAAGCTATGTATAAGTAAGAAAAAAGACACTATGTATGAGAAAGTAAGCTGATAAATTCTATAAAAGTAAGTAGAAATAAATGATACTAACTGATGACTTTGATAAGATACTCCCTATCATGGTGTCCTATATCAAGGAGAGGGATCGCGCATGATCATGAAGCATGATGGAAGGGCTAAGACTATGAATTTCAAACCTATGTATGTTGTAAGTGATTTGAAATATCTATTGTGGAAACTAAATTTGGGGTCCCCTTATAACTCTAAGAAGTAGATGCAATTATGGGGCTCTTAGGGACCCATCTAGTAGTAGAAGAAGCTCTCTGAAACTGGGCTCTATGTGTAGAGGCATGATACATCAATGATATTGCCCTGAGTGTGAATACTATAACTAGAAACTATCTAGAGTCCTGAAACTATCATTGATGTAGTGGTCACTCTAAGAGAGGCCTCTATTGAAGTGTATGAATTATATGTGTTGGTGAGGGAGACCTCAATTGTGTCTAAACCTTAACTAGAGGAAGAACTCTAACTAGTGGAGGAGATGAAACTGGTGACTATAGAGTAGGAGATAGCTCTAAAGTGGGGAGTGGTAACTAATACAAAACTCTACCAACTATAACAAACCAATTAACATGAATGTATTTCACACATTTATGAACTTTAGATATTACTGCATGAAGTTTATGGATCCATGGTCAACCAAGAAAAATGTAGAATACTCCTGCACTAAGCATCATAGTAAATGGTGTGGCCACATGTAATGGACCAATCTGTAGATGAAGTACAATCTCACGCAATGAAATTTGTATATGCCCATTGAATCCACTGATAACTATGTCCGTTGGGGTGATATCCTTCTTTGAATATCCCAAATGCTAAAGTAATGTCATAGTAGACATGTTCAGATTGGATCCATTATCTATGAAAACACTATGAATGGGATGGTGAAAAAATTAGGCTTTGATAAAAAGTGCATAGTAATATGAATCATTTAAAACTATCTTCTACTCCGAAAAGGAGATCGATGGTCTAACTAGAACTCTAGAATTATACACACCAATCATGTTGCTCAAAGGATGTGACTCAACTAAAGGTGCTTAATATGTAGCTGGTGGAGGATGTGCATGGTATGCATGGTGATCACTTGATGTTCCCTCTATCTCTTTTTTATAATGTTGTCGGAAAGGATTTGAGAAAATACTTAGAGTCTTGTTCTATGTTTGCTTTGCCTAAAGAGGCTCAACTAGAGTGCCTAATCCGAGCAACACTTTGGGTGACCACTCAGGTGGCATAAAATTCCTTGAATCTTGTATTGTTTTCATTCTTGGAAGTCACATTATCAGTGACAGTTATTTCCTCGAGCCATTATGTCCTCGAGCGATGTACTATTTAAATTCTGTTATTTCTCTCGAGCCACTCATTCTTAAAAGGTCACCGTTAATTCCTTGAGCCATTCAATCTCTCGATGTTTTCAAAAAATATGTATAAATGCATTGTAACCCGAAAAGGGAAAGAAGACATCTCTTCTCAGAGATAAGCGTATGTTTTGTATCGACAATTTTTTGATTCAACAAAACATCTCTTTTTAGAGATAAGCCTATATTTGTATTGCGGTTGTTAAGTAATACGATGTCTCTTCTCAGAGAATCCATTGTTATTGTGTTATTTTTGTGCTATTGAAATATTCAACTAGAACGTCTAAGTTTTGGATCAGTGGTATTAGAGCGGTTTGTCTTGTGAGTGTATGTTCCCGAGGACGAGGTCAAGATACAGGAAACTTAGGTGGGAAGTGACAGAGCTTCCAAACGCTCCACCTGTGTTCCCCAAATGACCTCAAATGGTGCATGACACTGAGACATTTGATCCTTTCAAGGAAATGGTGAATGAAGCCCTCCAGCGACAACAAGAGTAGATGCTCCAACAATTTGCTCAAATTCTTCAAACACTTCTGATGGGAAATTCGGGCTCCGCGGCTACACATCTGGGCTCCTCATCGAGGGAGCTTCCTTTCAGTGCCCCAACACCCTTCAAGGTTTAGGTAAATTTTTATATTCCCACATTTGAAGGCAAAATCAATGCTGATGTAGTGGAAAATTGGTTGTATAATCTGTCGTCCTACTTCTTTGTAAATAAGTTCACCGATGGAGAAAAGATCACTTTTGCTCTTTTGAAATCATCATTACCCATGAAAAACTGGTGTGAAGTGTAAAAAAAGAGGTTTAGTTGGATATCATTAGCCTTGGGGTGGAACCCACCTGGGATGATTTTATGAAAGTAGTAAAAGAAGAATACTATCCCATTGGCGCGTATGATGATCTGTACATACAGTGGCAACAAATTCACCAAGGCAAGGACCAATCTATGCAATATTACACAAACACTTTTCATTCTTTGTCTGCAAGACTAGGCATTCAAGAAAGTGAGAAACATAAAACTCTCAAATATCATGGTGGACTACAATGGTACATCTGGGGGGAAATGGAACTCTTCAATTTAGAAACCATTGGTGAGGCATAGAAGTTCACAGTAAAGATCAAGAAGAAGCATGGAAGAATGGATATAAAGAATCAGTCTTCAAAATGGAAAAGTGATAAAGAAGGTCAAACATGAGCCCAAAATTGGAAGCAAAAGGAAGGAAAGACCGGGAAGTGGTGTGGTTATCACAAATCTGGAACTCACTCCGAAGAAGAATGTTAAGCTATCAAATCACTGCTTTCTAAGTCACCATCCTCAACATCTACTGCTCTACCTCATACAGACCTTATATTCAAAGAGGTTGAATAAGAAATTATAGATGCTGATCGTGAAGCCATTATAGCTTCATCATAGATGCATGACGAGATGCTAGATGACAAGGAAAGGTTGTTTCACTCTAAGTTATGGGTGAAAGGTGAGCCTCTACATTTCATTCTTGATAGCAGAAATCAAAAGAATTTAATCTCTACTAATGTTGTGAAAAGCCTAAATCTGTCCATGAAGCCTCGCCCAAAACCATATAGTATTGGATGATTGAGCCCAGGGAGAGACCTCTGTTTCACCCACTAATGTCTTCTCTCATATGCAATTCAACCTTTCCAAAATGAGGTCTTATGTGATGTGGATAATTTAGAGGTTTGTGATGTACTCTTTGGTCAGCCATTCATATATGATCGACATGGTATATACGAATCAAGAACTAGATGAATCAATCTCACTCTTGGAACACGACACTATAGGGTACCATAAGTACCACCTTCCACATCTGTCTCTCTGCTTAGCACCAAGAAATTTGTTTTCATGGTGGTCAAGCCATAGGAATAAAAATGGGCTGATGTTACAAACCTGACAACACAAAAATAAAAGCAAATAGATACCATGCTGAAGAAGTTCACAGCCTTCCATCCATAGACTGATGGTCAGACAAAAATGGTGAATAATCAGACCCCACACAATTCCATAAACCATAGTCCCCTCCAAGTGTGCATCGAGAATCAAATCAAGACACAACTCCCACAACTGATGGGGAACAGTGATGCAATGGGGACCATTTCTTTTCAAGGAGGGAGGACTGATATGGGCAACACATTGGGTGACCACTTAGGTGGCCAAAAATTCCTTGAATCTTGTATTGTTTTCATTCTTGGAAGTCACATTGTCGGTGACAGTTATTTCCTCGAGCCATTATGTCCTCGAGCACTGTACTATTTTAATTCTATTATTTCTCTCGAGCCACTCATTCTTTAAAGGTCACCGTTAATTCCTCGAGCCACTCAATCTCCTGATGTTTTCAAAAAATATGTATAAATGCATTGTAACCCGAAAAGGGAAAGCAGACATCTCTCCATAGAGATACGTGTATGTTTTGTATCTGCAATTTTTTGATTCAACAAAACATCTCTTTTCTAAGATAAGCCTATATTTGTATTGAGGTTGTTAATTAATATGACGTCTCTTCTCAGAGAATCCATTGTTATTGTGTTATTTCTATGCTATTGAAATATTCGTCAACTAGAACTTCTAAGTTTTGGATCAGTGCCAAGATCAATAAGGTTGATATCTATCAAGTCATGTATCTTATGTCACAATCAGATGCATCTATTTGTTGTGTGGCCTAGTGCCCTGTGAAAATCATAGAATGCATTTTGATCATATCCACGTAGAAGAGGCTTTGTTGTATCAACTTTTTGAATAGGAGGGAGAGATATGATATTGCATTCCAATAGCTATTGTAAAACTCTGGCTAGAGATAATAGTAGAATGGTAAAGGCTCTCTGAGGAGGCACTAATAAAACTACTCACTAAAGGGGCTCTGAAACTGAATTAACTATAGGTTGATTTTAAATTTTTCTATTATTAACCTCTACTTTGTATGGGACTTTACTATTACTCTTGTTTGTTGTTTCTAATATGCTCATGTAATTGAGTTTTCCCATTGAAATTAGTTTGACTTCCCTTTCCTTTTGTGTATGACATAACTCAATGAAGGAAGAAAACTTTATGAACATTATTGACTCATGCAAAGCTAGCAAAAGACTCTATTTGAAGAGATCTTATAATTCTTGATCAGCGATGGGGCTAGTCATATTAGCAAGGATAGTCTTATATCTAATAACATAATTTGTGAGATGCTCATTTGAACCTTGCTTCTATTGTGCAACTATAGCATAAGAAACATTGTCACACATTTTAATGCTAAAATGAGCTAGGAACATATTGACTAAAGGATTGAATGCATTGATTGAATGATTCGGTAGACTAGAGAACCATTATAGGGAATAATCCTTTAAACTCCAAAGAAATAGCTTGGTTAGTAACTAGTAATTTGGCACATAGTCCAAGCATGTTGCATGAAAATATCTCAAGTGTATTTCTAGATCACCCTTGCCATCATATAGAGTGATCTTGGGTTGAACAAAACTTGGTGGCAAGGGTGTAGAAGCAATATGGCATGCCAATGCTGTATGAAGTAGAGCAAAAGAGTTCAAATCCTATGTTAGTCTAGATGAACCTTGCTCAAGATGTAACACCTTGGATTGAAGAAATTTGATCTCTTACACAAGGGCAACCACATCAAGAGGCAAAGATATACCAACCATAACTAGTGGCACTATATACAAAGGTTAGGCTACTATAGGGGGTTGATGAGACATAGTTACCCCTGTAGTGTCATTTACAACTGGTTGTTCAGTGGTATGAGAGGGTTGGCCATTGTTTTATTTTTATTGTTCTTCTTGTAGTATCTAAGCATATCATCTTGTATATCAATATTTTTAGTTAAAAGGTCGTGACATTCCCTCTTATCAATTTCATCAAAACTGGTATATTAGGCTATGGTTAAAGTAGGAAAGCAAATTGAAATTGGATTGATTTTTTTGTAATAAGTTTTAATAAGAAATATGTTATGGAAGACAAGCACTGAATAAAGGAAATTTAAAGTACTAAAAAAAATTAAAATGTGCATAAAAAGGATACGATGCTGACAAACATGTAAGGTGATACCTCAAGAAGCAAAGGGACCTAGTAAGTTCAACTAGGGTATGAAAAAATGATTTTTAAAATTACTATTTTAAATTTTTGAAACTTAAATGTGAAATTTTGATTTATATATGTAGGAAAGAAAATATTGCTAAAATCGTTAAGGAATTTTTCCTAGGGTTTCTAGGGTTTTTATGCACAAAATAAGTAAGTCAGGCTCACTAAATGATTTAACTTTTTTGAGAATAATGGTTTTTTATTCCTATTTTAGTTAAGGTATTGGATTAATACATTAGTAGAAAATATGGTAATAAATCAGTCCTAATTTGTGCAATCTGTTTACCTTTTTTACCTTTCTAAAAATAGCAATAAATAAGGAGAAATATAACTTACCTTGAAACTATAATGAGACAGATGATATAGAGATTAAAACTAGCTGTACAAGACTAGAAAAGTGTTAATAACCTAAATATGCCTTTCATTTGATGAAAGGATAGAAGCATTGAAAATAAGACACTTTGGTGTCTAATGGCGTTGTCTAATCCTGTCACTATTATCCAAACTGGTCACAAAGACCTAAAACTTTTTGGGTTTTTCCATTGTGCCGGTATGAGCCTACCTGTGAAATATAGAATGTTGGTTATCAATGAAACTCACTATAAAGCTGATTTAATCTTCTAACCCTAACCCTCCATCATGCTTGATAAAACAATATTTGAATCACTTGAGAAAGGGGGGTTAGTGTGTAAGATGCACTAAACATGTAATCCACACCCCTTGTGTGGACATGATGCTTAGATACCAATACTCTGAAAATGGGTCAATCCATATGTAGTTCTTCCACCTAATGTGTTTTCGTGCAATAGTGTGATGTAGATGAGAAAATGTCAATTTGATAGTGTTTAAGGTGGCTAAAGACTGGTATGAGGGTTTGAGTATGTTTGCAACTATGATGGGTGATTATATATAGATAAAAGGGAAGTTTTCCTTAGTGTTTTGTTTGTATTATTTTCTTGTAATTTTTGTCATTTATCTTTGTAAATGAGCTTTGATTGGGATTTTAAATGGAATAATTAGTCATGGGTTAGATGCATTCACACTACGTGAACCTAATTAAGGATAAAGACTAGATGAAAACAACCACTGGGGCTCAAAGTGCAAAAGGATAGAACCTTAAAAAATGGGACACTTTAGGGTCTGGTGCTATAGTCCAATTATGGAACTCCTATCCTACACGCTTGAGACCTGGGGGAATAGGATTAGCATGGGGAATGTATCCTTGCTAAGGTGGAATGATAATTTAAATTTTTATTATGACTGGCAATGAGCAAAAAGGTGTCTAGAAGGGTTACAAGAGCATGCAAAAAATACCTATGGATACGGTGTCACAAGCCACACTCAAACTACCAATTTTGACATTTTGTATGAATACAAGGAGTTAAAAGTAAATTTGACCTTGATGAAGAATACCTAACAAAATCTCTGTAATAAGAATGTATTTTATCAAGGATGGCCCTAGTTTGTATTATAAAGTCATATCTTCTAGTACAGATAAGATTTGTATTCCAACCTATAAGCTATAATGACTACAATGGACATCAACATGAAAGAATAAGAATGATCAACATTGGATACCAGCCTCTTTACTTGTTTGACAAACCTACTAAAACTCACCACCACATAGAATTGGAAGGCTTGATATCGCTCACTACCATGCAAATTTGAAAGGCCTATTAACGCTCACCACAGGGTTGTGTTAAATAACTACATGCTTGTAATTTTTTAATGCTAGTAATTACATTGAGATTCATAAGGCTTCTTTGTTGTCAGGGCTTGGCAGTCCTCTTTGTTACTAGATTTTGAGCTATTTGCCTTTTTGCACATGAAAGATTAATCCAAATTCCAATGGCATGTGTAGGTAGGGTTACTAGACTGTTAGTGTAAGAAGTTAATACATAATCCTATAAATTCATATCCCATACTCATACTGTCGATCCCATACCAAGACATTCATCATGATGTATAAAACTATGAAATGAAAAAATATTTTTAATTCTAATTTATGTTTTTCTATGTTTTTGAGTAGCACGTACTGATAGGCATTTATTTCCATGCACTATGTTTGACATCAACACTCCGCCCTTTAATAACATGCCACAATTCCAATCAATCAAAATACTCAAAAATGTTTTTTTTCATATTTTTTGTTAAAAAATGTGCAAGTAGACTATTGAAAACCTAAAAATTTTCTAATGCAAAAATAATAATGAATTTTGATTAGAGGATGTAAATTTTAATCGGAGGATAAATCAAATTAAATGCTTTAGTTATCTCTTGGGGACTAATAATGAATAGAAAAGGTTATTTATAACTTGATATTATTTTTTATTTAAAAACAAGTGTGAAATTTAATCTTATTTTTAGACTTAATATTATTTCTTATTAAGTGGATTCATGTCATTCTTTCATCATATTGTTCTTTAAAGATTCTCTCCTTGCTTTAAATTTTAATCAAAATTTTAAGATATATGTCAAAATATCTTCCCAAATTTATCCCCCTCGCTCACTTTACACAAAAATATTTTGTAAAATATATATTTCTAGATTATTATAAGAGTTATCATTGTAGGTTTTTTTGTAAATTTGTAGTCTTTTATCCACCGTGGAGATGGAGAAGGAGTGACAAATCTATTTGATGATGTATATATTCCATATTTTCTTATTTGGAGTAGAATAATGAGTGTGTAGGGTACTATAAAAATGTAATGCTCAAATTTAATATAACTTTTGTCTTTCTCATTTAATATTTAATATTCTTAATTTTTGCAAATTATTTGCGTCATGGATATCTAATGAACTACATCATCATTTTGGAATTTTAAACAACATATTTTCAGAGAAAAAATATTGCAATAAATGTACCCACTATACTATATTTTATATTATTCATTTGAACATCAAGTACTAAAGCCACATCATGACACTTACAATTTCATTATTGGGATGTTCATCGGGTCTTGTGTCTCTTATCACTACATTGCTATCTCATGATTAACATTAAAGAAATTCTTATTTGTAATTTAATATATTAAATGCAGTCCAATATGAATGGTGTTAAGAAAAATTATGATATATCTTTTTTAGAGAATATTTATATTATTATGAGGAGAGGTATAACCTACATATATTTATATTAAGGGATGGGAGATGCATGTGCAATCATCTTGTTGAGTGAATATGTTATCAAATTTTCAACCTTAAATTTGACATCCTTTTGACTTTTATAGGATATTTTTTCTTCTTACTTAGATAATGTGATCAAAATTTTGCAATATAGATAGATATCAAGTATTAAAAATATTTATATCATATATTTTATGTTGACTATTTATATTTTTATGTGAAGAGTTGTAATATACATTGATATATAAGGAGGTGGGAGAAGCCACTATAATATTGTTGTCAAGTGATTATGTTGAAAAAATAGTTGACCTTATTTTTGACATTATGTTTATTGTACAATTAATTCTTACTTGAAGAAGGTGATCAAAAAATTGTAATATGTTGGAGACACATTAGAATCTAGAGGCCTTTTTAAAAATATTTTTCGAGCTTAATGCATTGTTACATCTAAATTGAATCCATCTATGATCAATAAATAATAAATTTGTGAATACAATGATAAATTTGTTAATCAACATGAAACCCTTCAATAGATGAAGTATATAACAAATCCAATATATGTGCCTCAAGAGAGATATATATATAGTCACTTTCTAGAAAAATCTATTTAAAATATATGTATGTAGACACCCAAATTTGTTATTAGATAATTGGAAACATCAAATTTGACACACTATGACATAATTGGACATTGGGTATGCCTTTGACACTTGTACACACTTTCTCCCTATCTATCTTCCCTTTGTTTTCTTGGCTAACCCTATTTTCTAAGTACACCTATTTAGGATCAGCCTAGCCTATACAAAAATATTCCATATTCCTAGTCAATCCTTCTCAATAGCTCAAACCACTAATTTTCACTGCTAGGATAATATTGGTAACCGTTGGACAATCATAGTTACCAATAATGTTTGCCTATGCCAACAATGTCCAAGATCACTCAATAACTATTTTTCTAATTTTGAAATCTCAACCAGATTGACATAAACATGTTTCATGGGTTAGTCATAGTGGGAAATGATAAAGAGTTAGCTATATATACAAGTCAATCCTAAGGTTATCACTAACTTGGTCAAAACTTGATCACTTAGAAATTACTTGATTACTACTTGACAAATCCACAAGCACTATTTTGAGACATTATCACAAACACATTAAAATATGAAAAAACCTTAAAAGAGAATCCCTAGATCCAAGTTGAAATACATGTGAAAGTAAAAGTTGCATGGTGTCAAGTATTAAAATCGACATTTCTTTATATTCTAGATTGATAAAAATTATGTACACACACGTAAGTGGGAGAAATATGTGTAGTCTGAGCCTTCTTCAAAGGATTGGAATGTATATGATGCTCAACCATTAAGTACAAAGTGATTGGGGTTGTCCAACCTAAAATATTAACTTTTTTTAAGGGTCATCTTTTATTCAAAAACACAAGTAGAGTTTGATAGAAGGATAATATAACTATAGATCAACACATAGAACTAAAGGTGAGATCACATACAAGAAGAATATATACGCATGGGATTAGGGGTATAAGGAGTCACATACCTATATAAATGGATTACAAAGATGGTTAAACCAAGAATTAGTCACAAAAAAAACAATAAATGCATAAAAATCTAACAAGATAAGCCAACCTATTCAACAGGGTGTTTGCTAATGATAACTAAGAGTAAATGAAAGAAAACACATAATTATTACCTTCCCAAGAGATTACCATCACATAAATGTGACTCAAAATGTGATTTACCCCTTCATTTGGCACTCAAGTCTTGAACAATGATGAATTTAAAGCTCCTCCATCATCTAAAGAACACCAAATAAACTAGGCTCATGATATGAAAATCAATTTTGTGCCTATCTTGAATCTATACTATTACAAATAAAGAATTATCACACTACTCACAAATGGCTTGTAGAGGGAATCCTACATTATAAGTTTACACAAATGAAGATTAAAAATGTGAGTGAAGGGCCTCCTATTTATAGATTTTTAAAATTGATAAGAATGATGTTAGGTTGTGGAGCTAAAAGCTTCACTGATGCAAATAGGAGAGGAGGTTGCTGAAGGTTGCTGAGTTGCAGAGAAGCTGGGGTCGGTCTGATCAACCGACGTCGGCTAGATAGCACAGAGAAGCAACCGACGTCAGTTAGGGATCAGCCGACATCGGTCACCTCCACGCAGACAGGGACCAACGTCAGTCGCCTGTGTGGTTCGACTACGAGTTAATTACGGGCAGTTGGTTGACAAACCAAGTGTTTGCATGATGAGTGCTAATTTTAGACTCATAGCTGCGGATCTAATTATTGTAATTAGATGTCTAATTATTGTTTGATGAGTTCTATATAATAGACTCATGGTTGTATTGGAAATTAGTGCTAGGGAGTAAGAGAGGATAATTATAAGCTCCTTCTGTGTGTGAGGTAGAGCAATGGTGTGTTCCTCCTAGTGCCACAGTACCAGGCGTGTTGGTGCTGGATTGGAGAGCCAGCTGGGTCTGGGTTCTTCAGGAGTGTATGATCTTAGTCATCAGGTGAGCATGGCTTATAGGAGATCTACATGGTAAGTAAGATCGTTGATCTGCAGGTGTATGTGTGTGCAAGGTCAAGGTTCACAGGTGTGCAGAACTGGGTTGATTTGCAGGTGTACAAGATCAGATAGGACAGCAACACAATAGGGAGCAGAATCATGTAGGGTCTACTTGAAGTACAGGTGTGTACTTGTGGAGTGCGTGGAGCACAGGTATAAGGTGAACAACAACTCTGTGTTTGAGTTGGGTGTTGTGACCTAGGAGAGAGAGCTTTGAGGGAAGATTTACTGTTTATCATCTAGAGGTGTGGGAGCCCTAGAGGTGTGTAAGGAAGAAGAACTGTGGCAGTCTTCTTTGTTGTATTTCCTTCTGTAAGAGTTATTAATACAAGTTGTGTATTGTCTCTCATATGCTGTGTTATTCTAAATTTTAGTTACTTGGTGAATCTGGTTAATTTTCGCATATTATAGTTGCTTGGTTTGGTAATCAATTGTATGCTTCCGGTGTTTTGCATCCTGACAAGTGGTATCAGAGCCTTGGTTGTAGGTTCTTAGCTTGATACTAACAAGTGGTATCAGAGCTAAGGTTGCAAGAAGCAGGGTTTGTTTGGTTACAGATCACTCTCAAGAGAGTTCCTGATCGAGTGGGAGTAGAGCAACGACAAATCAAAGTAAGCTAAGGATGGAGGAGTTAAAAATCACAGATGGTCACTCACGGTCCGATGGAAAGAAAGAGCAGGTAAAAGAATATTGTTGGTTGGTAGCAGATCAGCATGAAGAAACTGAAGAAGCAGATGTTGCAGGTGTTGTTGCACAGGATGCTCTGGGAGGTTTCTTGGATAAAGTTGAATCTTGGATAAAAGATTCAGTTGCCTCTTTCCATGCAGCCCCAGGTAGAGGAGCTGGTGAGCCTTGCCAAAGAGTTGGCAAAGGGGAAGTGAAGCTAAAATTGCAGGTGGCCAACACACAGGTGTTGAAGAAGGTCATGCAGGTCCCAGGTTTGGAGATATGGCTAATTTCTTCAAAAAGATTGGGTGATGAGAGATGCACAAGAACTCTCACAGTGGTAGCACTTGAATTAGCTGGTGGTAAGAAAATAGGTACTCTTTATCTACTTGTTTATATTACTGATTCTTCTTCTGTTGCGGAGACGTGGCTTCGTAGGCTTGGTCACATGAGCAGGAAGGAGATGCATGTTCTTAAGTGGAAGACAGATATATTTGACAGGCTTAAGAACTGGAAAGCCTTGGTGTTCTTGGAGGAGATGGCGGACAGAGTTTAGTGGATGAGGCTGGATACATCTGAGTAGGGCAGTTTGGACATGGAGATTGATTCAAAAGAGCTCGCGGGTAAAAATTCATCACTCACAGGTGAACACAGATACCGGCGTCGGTCAGGAGGAATCGGTGTCGAACAGACAGGTGCCGATGTCGGTCATGTGCAGACCAAAACTGGCAGTGTCAGGTAGAGTAAGACCGACATCGGTCAAGGGACCGACATCGGCAGTAGGTAAGACCGATGTCAGTTAGGAGGACCAACATCGGCAGTAGGGACACCAGCGTTGGCAAGTTGGTAGTCAGGGACAGACGCATGAGAACCAACGTCGATCGGATGTAGACTATGGGGTGGCCGAGGTTGGTCACTATAACAAATTTTGGGTGGACAACATGTTGTCAAGGAGTCTCAAACACCCATACGGAAGACTGAAGGCGTAAGTAGGCCCTCAAATTCATGTTCCTCTTTTTTATACTTGTTGCTGATTGTAGAGCAGGAAGGATCTAGGAAACAGGTGGGAGCATGGCAGGGATATGATGCAGAACCAAGCGGGAGTTTTGGTAGGTTTTCCAGCTGGATGAAAGCACGGAGATGAATGGATGCCTTAGTAGAAGAATAGAGAGAACGGATATGTGAGACGGAAGACCAGGGCATATGGTCTTGAGGAGCTGCAGGATAGTGGTACAGGTTTTGACAGGTGGAGGACGAAGCACGGCTTCAGTCAATGTCAGGGTAACTACTGTGGTTTGTCTTACCAGGTGGATGATGAGTCATGACATCATTCTATTGCTATATGTGGATAGTATGCTAGCTAGCAGGGGTGTACATACAGGGTTTTGCTGAGCTAAGGGTAAGATTAGTTCAGTGGCATGTCACGAGGAGTTTGGAGCAGCGAAATTCTTTGACATGGGAGACATGGAGATCACAGGTTGATTTTGTCTCCAGTGGGAGCTGATGTGAATCAGGTGTTGGCGAGGTTCAGGATGGAGAGCCGGAGCACACTAAGGGCTGGACAGGTACAGTGTCCAAAATCACATGAGGTCTGGTATAGACCTGAGTTTTCCCATGCAGTGGGAGCTGTCAGAGAGTTAGGAGCCAATTCAGGGAAGTGAGTTCTCAGGGAGTTTGAGAGGGACCAGTAGCAGGTATACATTCAGGGTCAGGACTTCACTACATGGGTTTGTAGGTTCGGATGTGGCAGGGTACTCGGATGATAGGAGGTACACCATGGGATGTGTGGTGAGTTGTCTTCAAGTTGGAGCTTGAAGAGGGTACAAACTAGGAAACAGATTACATGGGGTATAGGTACAGGTACAGTGCAGGTGTTTATCTCCAAGTGGGAGATTGTTAGGTTATGGAGCTAAAAGCTTCACTGATGCAAACATGAGAGGAGGTTACTGAAGGTTGCTGAGTTGCAGAGAAGCTGGGGTCAGTTTGATCAGCCGACATCGGCAGGATAGCACAGAGAAGCAATTGACGTTAGTCAGGGATCGGCCGACGTCGGTCACCTCCAGGCAGACAGGGACCGACGTCGGTCGCCTGTGTGGTTCGACTGCGAGTTAATTATGGGCACTTGGTTGACGAACCAAGTGTTTGCATGATGAGTGCTAATTTTAGACTCATATCTATGGATCTAATTATTGTAATTAGATGTCTAATTATTGTTTGATGAGTTCTATATAATAGACTCATGGTTGTATTGGTCAAGGTTCACAGGTGTGCAGAACCGGGTTGATTTGCAGGTGTGCAAGATTAGATAGGACAGCAACACAACACGGAGCAGAATTAGGCAGGGTCTACTTGAAGTACATGTGTGTACTTGTGGAGTGTGTGGAGCACTTGTGGAGTGCGTGGAGCACAGGTATAAGGTGAACACCAACTCTGTGTTTGAGTTGGGTGTTGTGACCTAGGAGAGAGAGCTTTGAGGGAAGATTTACTGTTTATCATCTAGAGGTGTGGGAGCCCTAGAGATGTGTAAGGAAGAAGAACTGTGGCAATCTTCTTTGTTGTATTTCCTTCTGTAAGAGTTATTAATACAAGTTGTGTATTGTCTCTCATATGCTGTGTTATTCTGAATTCTAGTTACTTGGTGAATCTGGTTAATTTTCGCATATTATAGTTGTTTGGTTTGGTAATCAATTGTATGCTTCCGGTGTTTTGCATCCTAACAAATGAACTATGACCATCCATATTGAGATTAAGATGTGTGGCCAAGAATTCATTCAATTTTGGAGGCTCAAATCATAAATTTCCTCATAACTATTTGGAAGGAAGGGGCATTAAAGAGGCATGGGAGGCCATAAACTTGATATTTATTTCATTTATGACTTATGAATGCCACCAAATAGATGATGTCATTGGGTGATGTAGATAATAGTAATGAATTTACAATAAATAAATAATCAATAAATTCCATGGAATTCTTACTTAAGCTCATAATTTGATTTAATTTGCTTAAGTAAGATTAATCAATTTTAGTGTAATTATTTGGAAATTGGTTAACAATTAATCAAACTAATCATAATTTAATATTATTGGGTTTTAATTTGACTCTATTTGAATTATAAGATGATGTTAGTTGTGTATAAACCAATATCCCATTTAGGATGTTGTCAACACAAAATAACACATACAAATGCCTTATGCTTCTAAATTTGGTAGAAAGAGTAATCTAGAACACCTAAGTGCATTTCACCATTTAGGCATGAAATTATTTGATAAAATTTAGTAATAACATAGAATGTATTACTCTAGTTAGGGATATGTTAGCCTAAATTGACACTTGTATATGACAAGCTCGAACCATTTAGCGTGTTTAAGTGATTTTGGCCTAAATTATGCATTGTTGTAAATTTTTAGTAAGACTGATAATGAAGTGCAATAGACGTGAATACATGATAACATACAATAGATCTTAGATATCTACCTAATTCATATCTACATGTATCTCTAATTTGCTATAGTAGACAGACTACCTCATGCTAGTGTCAAGAGAAAGGTAATCTGAATGATGAACACAACCCTAAGACAAGATTTGATTCAAAAAGTTTGAAAATGATGTAAATGGATTAAAGAGGAATTAAAGTAATGAATACAATTATCAAACCACATACATTTCTCATATATTCCTAAATAAAATCTACAATTTGATTACAAACCCATAGAGTGTTAATGTGAGAGTTTGAAAGCATGGCCTATAGATCTGGTTGCTCATTCAAGTTGGACATAAATTGATGAATTTATGATGTAACCAGGAGAATGAAAAATAGTACTCAAGTAATAATCCTCTGTATTCTTTAGTAAGGCACCTCTAGTCTAACATAGTCATAAGTTAACTTGTGCTAATAAAAGGTATTGGTTAACAGGCAGAGGTATATAAATAGATGAATATGAGTGAGACTAATATAATAGTGGTGATATAATTTTAATATGATTATTAAGGTAAATAAAAATATATTTTCAACTAAAAGCTCAATCTATAGTCAAGCCCAACCCTGCATTTGTGCATAAAATCATCAGGTCTATAAGCTAGTCTTAGGTTTTGGAGTATTGACAGTGTTATAGAGCTGATCTAGCTTCCAAAATTTGTATAGAAGGTCATAAATATATATTAAATGCATCCATAACCTCATTCATAAAATCAAATAGGGGATATGCCATAAATTCTGTCATAAATAGAGGGGACTCCCAATCAAGAACACCTTGTAGGTTTGGTAAATGAAAAAATGTGAAAAATCACTCATATTCATGAGAAACCACTCAGAGGTGGTCATAGGGCATGAAACACAATTAGGATTATTAGGCCTAAAACTAGGTGTAAACACTACAAGAGTCCAAATTCATTCACATGATCATGGAACATTTATAATATATTTGAGATACATAAAATAGAGGTATAATATTTTTGGAAACCATCATTTTTTATGAGACTACGTAGAGGGGTCAATTTTGCACTAAACTCTTGATAGGGGTACCCACAATGCTAGTGAAAGATCGAAAGGCCATCTTCAAGTGTTCATACCTATACGGAGGTACTACATGGTACCCTAAGGACATTTGGGTGGTTTATTAAGGTCATATAGTTATTTTCTATTGAATTTGTTCAAATATTGAGTTTTAAGATTTTATGAATCATCCCTAAGAAACGAAACCTTCTAAAACCCTATCTAGAACTTGATGGAGAAGAAATAGATGCAGATGCACTCAAAAGTGGTCAAATGTCTTGGAATTTTTTTTTATCTCTTAAATAATATCTTGTGTTCCTTCCCACTCAAATTGGTTTGTCCCCTACTTGTATAAACAAGCTAAATTTAATGTTTTTTTTGTAGATTTTCTATTGTTTTGTAGGTGTAAAATGGAATTAACAAATGAGAACCATTAGATGAGGTCAATAAGGACTTATTATAAATCCATATATTCATCTATATCCACATAAAATAAAATAAAAATCTCTACTAAATCATTCATCATAAGCAGTCTTGGACAAATACTAAAAACGTAAAGTTACTACTAATTGAGAAGATGCGAAGTCCAATTGTGGATATTTTTATAGTCTAACTAGTGGAGTGGAAGGAAAAGGGGTCTTAAACAGGTTTCCTAAAACCTCTTCCATGTATTTGGTTGAGTAATTGAAGGACACTTAGATGAAAAATGTGTATAATGACACTGTGAAGACTAATAAATTATTACAGACAATGAACACGAGTGTCATGAAGAAGGTATCTGATGAATTTCACACCTTGTTTCCAAACCACCTAAGATAATGCAAATGTGTCAAATTTTCCTAGTATATGTTTGAGGATTCAAGAGATGCCTCATTATAAAGGCAAATTCAAGAAGGACAGTGGTTCAAGAAGACCTTCATAGTCTATTCCCCACTCCATTTTTATACAATTTAACTATTACTCATCACTTCACACTTTTTCTTGTGACCCTTGAGCTTTACTTATTCTCTCTCCTCTCACATGTTCTATAAATACAATCCACTTTTCATTTTATAAAAGGATCCACACCTGGTATGGTAAAGCCCTGCCTGTTTGATTCTATATTTTTCCTTTGAAATAAGGATTTGTAATCTACTTTTGATTTTATAATCTATCTTATCTAAGTGTTTGAAGTGATGTATATTGAAAGGTCAAGTGATTAGTATCTATCCTTATTTTATCTCAACTCTTCCATGTTTGATGTAAGTATTTTTCCCTCTAACATGTCACATGAAGTGTAGTCTAGTGCATTTGTTTATCTTTATGTGTAAGTAATATCCCTAGTTTGTTTAATATAACCTTTGTTTCACTCACGTTGAGCAGTTCAATGCATGTCACCTTCATGTTTCAAATACAAATGTTAGATAAATTCAAGATTTTGAGACTAGTCTTGTGACTCATGTTTTTTAGTGGTTTTGTATGGTGGTCTAGTGGTGATATTTTTGGAGTACCACCACATTAGATTATTTTATTTTCATGTTAATTCTAACCCTTTTCATCAAAGAAAGAAATTAGTGTAGGTGAATGCAAGCAAAGAGAAATCTAGGGAGATAGCCATTAAACCTAGAGGATTACCTCTACTATAAGTAACCAATAGGCCTAGAGGTATTCCAATCTTGCCCAAATTTGAGAGTAGGCTTGAAAAACCATATATAGGGTGGAAGATTTGGTGACAAAATTTTTCCCTCCTAAATTGAGTTTGTGGATCTTGACATTTTATATAGGAATATAACTAGATGTATTGACTTGAACCCTTAAAAATGAGTACCCTTGACCTACAATAAAATAAATTTAGACCTGGCTTATGAATATTAAAATAATTTAAATTTTCAATTTGAAAGTTAAGTGCCTATTTTCCTAACCTACAATGGATTTTCTAAGTGTTATGTAGATGATGGCTTGAGAGGTGTTGATGTGATTATATAGAGGAATATTTAGAATATTTTTATTAAATTATATTTATAAAATCCTGGTATTTTCAATTCTAAACATCTTAAATTTTTAAAACTTACCATTAGAACATGGGAGAATATGTTGCAATATGGATCTGTCGGCCTAGTGTGGTCCTATCCCAAAATGATATATACTATCAAGATTTGTTTGATAGAAAATTTTAAGTATAATAAGGACGCATGTATTGTGTTTCAAGTAATTCTTGGATAGTATAAATAATAGTTAATAATCTCATATCTATTTTAAGTTATTTCAATGGCAAATAGGCCAAGTAAGCTAAGGATGTCGACATTAAAAATTTTCAACCACCTTAATGATTAAATTTGAGTGTCTACATTTTACCCATGTTACTGATTCCATGAATTGAAATTAATAAATTAAAGGAGATGTGAACTTATGTGTTCATACACACTTTTCCATTTGATGTGAAGTTTTATTGTCGAAGGTGAACTAATTCAAAATTTGAAAAAATATCATTGAAAGTATTTGTTATCCATATTTAAGAAATAAAAATGTAAAACTTGAAATTAAAAATTTTAGAAAGAAAGAAAGGAAAGTATGCACCTTAAAAAATATGCAATTTAGATTCCATATTATTTGAGAGTGGAGAAGTTTGTGTTCCCTTGTTGAGGCATTTGGAGGAAAGCTAAACCTATGGTAGATTGAGATTAATCAAGTCTTATTTTGAAAAATGGTGAAGTCCCTTGAGTTGAAAAGATATTATGGTCCAACTATAATATGAATGTATAGACTATTTGTTTAAAATAATTGAAAGGGTGAAACCACCAAATGTTTATCACTAAAATGCAACCATAAACATTGAGTTTCACTAGACTCAAACATGTTATAAGAATGGGTGGAACCACCAAATATGGCTTGCTAAAGTGTAACCATAGACGTTGAGTGTCACTAAAATATAATGTATCCCACATGCAACATGAGATGAATCAAATTATTATAGATAGATCTAGATTCTATTTAAAACCTTTGTACCATTTGAAAATTTTGAAATTGAGAAATTTGAAATTTTTAATGTAGAAACATGAATGTGTATTAGTATCATCCCTCTTATACTATAATAAATTAATATATAGTTTCAATTAAACTTTGAACTATTTTAAAATATGTAACATTTAATTGTTTTTGTTTTCACATGCCCATGCATATGCATCAAGTGTTTTTGAATATTTACTATAGGAATGATTGCACATGCATGTAATATGCCCCCATATTCTGAAAATCATTATCTTTGTCAATTAATTAGTTCTTCTTTGATTGTAATTATTTAATTAATCTTTAGCCATATGTTATGTGGGAGTGACTCTTCATGAATATTGAGAATTATTTATAAAATTCCACTGAAATATGTGTGTGTGTGTGTGTGTGTGTGTGTGTGTGTGTGTGTGTGTGTGTGTGTGTGTGTGTGTGTGTGAATTGATATCATAAACCTTTTTTATACTCTTATAAAGATAATTTTAAGTCATTATGACAAAATCAAAATTATCTTGCCTAGTGTTGAAAGTAGATTATCAATATTTTTATGGGATTTTTTGCATTCAAATTGAGTGTCAACTTCATTCCTTTGATATATTTCATCTTATTGATATGATAATTTATAAAATAAGCTTTTCATTGTGTTTTTATGTGTGTTATGTAGGTGTGTTACACCAACACCACAAGGTTTGGGGGAAAAACTAATTAAAAGTGTTGATGGAATTTTGTTTCCTAACATGTTTAATGCTACCCTACTTTTTCTAATATAGTTTTGTCAACCCTATTTCCTATTTATTATCAATTTATTTATATTATAATGTCTCATCTTATTATTATGATACTATAATTCATAGTTTTTTACCTACTTCATCTATTTTTTTAGAACATGTTCCACCAGCAAATGTTGCTCGAAATGCGATTGGAAGTTTAATTTATTTTTGAATGGTGAGGAAGGTTTTCCCAAAATTTATTACCAAAGTTGGATATAATTTTTAAAATTATAATGAAGGATAAATGAGAATCTAGACATGTTAATTATTGAGGAACCTAAAATAGATAAAATAATATGAGAAAATAATTAAATTCAGTCACAAAGAGGAAAATAAAGATTGGGAATGAAGAAATTATAAGTACACAAACACAAGTTTTAGCAGACTCAAAAACCTCTCTCCATGATTCAAACATTTAATGATGTGTCTATTGACAAAGGGCTCTAGAGGACTATGTGCATTGCAATAAATAAAATTCTAATTGAGATTAATATGTTAGATAAATTAAGGGAAGCTTTAAAGACTTAATTGTTGGTAAAATGGATATATGGAAATTATTATCTTGAAAAAATATTACCATGGTTAAATTTTTCTCATTTTTATAAACCTAAATTATAATTTTTCACAATTCAAC